>JASGCC010000005.1:4860187-5181636 GCA_030067915.1 Hydractinia echinata
TTTGTAATGTGTAAAGCCTATCACTGCACTTACACTGAAGGAACACTTACCTTGCCTGACAATCCAACTTGCTTCATAAAAGTTGCTAACGCAGAAGCCATAGCAATGCTAAAAAATTATGAAGAATTGCAGAAACAAAATATTTTCAGATAGCAAGATATTTCATATGTATGATAAAAAAATGCAAAGGTATGGAGAATAAGCGAGAATAATGTCATACTTGCGATCATTTTGACCGTTACTCATTGAATCAGCATCAGCCCTACAAAACAATGTATATGAAAAAATATACAAAAAAGAACATAATTTGAAGAAACGAATATATACCATGTTAATATTTGAAAAAAGGGATAACATGTTAATATTTTACTTACATTAACGCTTCCAGATGAGGTAGTAAAGTTTGCTCAATGACTTTTAACTCTTTACCACGATCAAGTTCATCTGCAAGAGAAGGAAGTAAGTATATTGTGAAATGTAAAAATCGTATTAAAACTCAAGCTGTTATTTTCAAATGGTATCACATGGATGAAATACAAACACATTCAATCCTTACCTTCCAATTGATGGTCACCGAATAATCCACCAAGCCCTAAAGCACGTTTGTTACGAAAATCTGCTAATTGATCATTGACTTCGGTGAATATGATGTTTCTGTAAAACACAGGTGTAAACAAAGCAAAATATTTTTTTATAACCAGTATATATTCAATTATTTTGTTTTTCTACTCAGATCACAGTAACTTAATAGTTTGTTTATTTTTTAGTACACAACAATTTTTATCTTTTTCATAACAATGCATTGAAACTAACTATCAGCCTTTCTAATTCACCTTGGCATATGGCAATTACCAAAGCAAATGCTGGCATATTAACTAAAGAGGCAGGCAAATAGCATATCACCTTAGCAAGAAATTAAAATTAGAAAAAATAAATTAGAGATAATAAACTAGAGATTAAAAAAAATTAAATTAGAGAAGCTGAATTATGTATCTAAACGTTAAAAATGAAACAAGTTTGCTTTATTTTGGGAAAAGGTTTTTGTGCAAAGCCCGAACATCATGATAATATGCTTTAAATCTATGGAAAAGGATTGTGTGCCTCTTAAACATTTCCAAATCTTGTAATAAAATCCATAATGTGGTTGTGCAAAGTTTAAACATTGCGACATTTTTTAAACTATATTTCAGAACACAAATTTTCAAAAGATTGTGTGGAAATTAAACTTCAAACAATTAGTATAGCACATCATGCATGACAATTTTTACCTTTCCATGTGACAAACTATTAGGTCACTGCAACCTTTGGGAATGCTTACTAAACAGTTTGACATATATTTCTTTTCATTAAATAAAATGTAAACATTAAAGTTAGAGATATGATTTTTCACATCTATATTATAATACCCGTATACGTCTGTCTGTCACGCAAAATGGTACCCCAAATAGCGAAACGCACACAGTGCCTTATAAAAAGGATGGCCGAACCCATGGATTTTTCCATGGGCCACCGACTAGTTTGTTTAAAATACTTAAAGTTGAAACACACTAACATTTTTTATTGATAACAGAGAAATGATAGTGTATTATGAAAAAAATTGCGGTGAGGATCTATATTGAGGATAGAAGATTTATAATCTTTTCGTGAAGATTATGTACACGTAGCAAATAAATATCAGATATATATCATTTTCAGCATCATTCAAAATACACATTTAAAAAAGGATAGTGCATTTCGGCCTTGAATGAAGACAAGATACAGGGTAAAAAACCCAAAGATTCCAACACTAAAATACTTGACAATATTACAAAAATCCCTCAATTGATAAGCACAAACCTTGCCACATCGAACACACTTCTGATCCGCTCTTCAGATGTTCGTGGATTCTCTAATGCATCCTCTAAATATTTTATTGATTATTGTTTAAAATACTTTTAAGAAGTTTATTTATTTTATTTTAAAAAACAATGCATACCTATAGCAACCTCCTCTGGCTCACCAATTTCAACTTTTAAAGGCTAAATACATAATAAAGAATACTCTACAAAAAAAAAATCTTTATCCAAAATACAAGGAAGGCAACTTGTCTTTAACACATGGAGAAACATCATAGGGGTATAAAATAGGTTTTCAAGACTTCAAGATAACAAAAATGTGGGTTACAATATATTCCATTATTAATCAGTTCTTTTTTTACATCATAGAACACGACAGTTTGTAGCAAACACTTTTTTTCTTAGTAATTTCAACATTTATTTATTTAAGATTATTTATTTTTGTTACACAGAGGGTCACAGAGACTTGAAATCTGACAGGATTTTTTGGGTTGCATAAAAATACACTGCTTCACAGAGGATAACAGGGGGCTTGAGATCTAACAGGATTTTTAGGTCAAATGAAAATACACTGCTACATAGAGGGTCACAGAGGCTTAAAATCTCACAGGATTTTTTGGGTCGCATGAAAATACACTGATTCACAGAGGGTCACAGGGGCTTGAGATATGACAAGATTTTTTGGATCACATGAAAATACATTGCTACACAGAGGGTAACAGAGGCTTAAAATCTGACAGGATTTTTTGGGTCGCATGAAAATACACTGCTTCACAGAGGGTCACAGGGACTTGTAATGTGACATGATTTTGGGTGTTTGACTTGAATAAGTATTTACAAGTGTCAATTAAGAATTTAGTGGGGTGCTATAAATAAAACAAGATCTGTATTACCACAAAGTAAAGACTTTCTATGACAATAGAAAATGAAAAATATTTGCCTGTTTTTATTTTTTTTTATTGCTTGTGGATTAATTAACTAAAAATTTTTTTATTATTATTATTATGAAATTATTTACCCAGGATAGCCTCTTCAGTTCCTATTGGTACTGCTATCAACGAGGGTCCTGCGAAGGGGGTCCTAGCGCATTTAAAGCTCCCATTTGAGCTACGAAAGTCGTGCAAGCACAGCAATCGCTCAACTAGACAACCGCTTAAGATATCAATCCTATTCTCATGCTGAACGCTAAGCAGAAAGGATAGATTCACACTTTTATAGTCTCTGGCATGACTCGGCCAGGGTTAGAACCCAAGACCTCCCGCACTGGAAGCGAACGCTCTACCACAAGGCTATCAGTCACACCCACGACCTTTCAGTTTCATTTACCTAAGACTATTTACTTAAGGGAGGGTGGATTTAGACTCATCAGGCTCACCCAAAGTAAATAGCACCTACTTACCGAATCACGTGCTACAAAGGTAGAATATATCTCATAAGCCCATTTCTTTAATTCTTTTGCATGTCCAGTTTCCTGGGCATATGTATCAGTAACAAGCCAGAAAAACAGAGGGCTTGGATTATTGTTCGACATGAGAAAGTGTAAAAACACAGCCAGATGGGCAGGTTTATTTTTAAGTACTTTTAAATCAATAAATGGCCCATGATCATCAAATCTTTCATTTTCAAACTCAAACTCGTCATCTTCCATGGATATAACTGAAGCAGCTGAATGTAGAGGTATATTTGGAGCTAATACATCTTGCTGTGCCTTATGAAACATGGAATCAAATGAGTTCTCACGCATATCATGTACTGGGGGTAAAGCATAAGGAGGACCATCATTGGAATCTAAGGACTCGAAATCTGTGCGTTTTGGACTTGGCATGTTCGGATCTAAATTTGGTGCACTGGAAGTTGATGGAAGCTAAAAAAAATAGCAAGTAAAGATATTAGGATTTAAAAGTATATTTATCTTCAGGGATAGAAAAATATAAGTGTGAGTATCTACTTCTAAAATAGTTGCACTAAAGCTGTTATTAGTTTCTTGCCTGTAAGAAATAGTATTAAGATTAGATATTGTCAGTAAGATTTGCCTGTGCTTAAGTAAAAGACTTTATAAAGCTTTCAAAGACGCAATCAAATAAGTTCCAGTTAATATAAGTAATAGTAATAAGCAACAATACTAAACACTATGTTCAAGTAAATTAAAAAGAACAAGTTTTTAATTCAAAAAAACTTTTCATAACACTTTGTGTAACCACATAATAATTAAACGTTAAATGAATTTTATATATTTTGATTTAAGATGAACAAATATTAACACAAAAACCTGTAGAGTGAAAAAAAATATTACAAAATAATCTAAAACAATAACATTCTCTCTGTTTGCATACGTAAAATTCAACAGCTCTTTAAGACTTTATGTACAAACACAATTATACAAACAAGAAACGATAACATGGTGCATGAAAAACAAAACTACAATTTCAAGAAAGATAAAAATATCTCACTCGATTAGATTGCTTTAAGCCACTTTGCTCTTGGATGTTTTGATTCTCAATTCCTTCACGCGGATGAAAGTTATTTCCCCCTGCTGGAAAAGTCGTTGGTGTGCCACTGGATTTAAATGGAGCTGTAAGAGATTGTGTTCTAGTTTGTGGAGTAGCACGGGACCAAGGAGGGTAGTTGTCGTTAATGGGTCGGAAGGCTTGTCTTCCTGATGAAGAAAACCCAGGCGTTGACTGAAATATAGATATTAAAAGTTGCACACGTTACTTGCTAAAAGTTATTGCGCCATAAAAGGCATGTCCTCTACGCTGACTAATTTACCAACCTTTATTGGGACTGCTCCAGATAAAACTTTGATTTGATGCTCAAGTGCGTTTATTCTCGTCTGAGATTCAGCAAGCTAAAAAGCAATGTCAACACATGCGGCTTAAAAATATATTGAGAAAACTTCTGAAAAATATATCAAATAAATAAAACAAAAAAAGAATTAATGAATTAAACACATAAATGAGAACATACAAAGCATGAAACGTACATTAGTATAATTAGGTTTTCTCGAATTAGGGCATGGAGACATGAAATTCTTTAGCTGTGCATGCTTCCACTTAAAAAGCTTGTATACTATGTTATCATTACTAAAATTATTCGTATCCAACGATATCATCATTAACGTTCATTCTCATGAAACTTTTTTAAATTCGCATTCATGAATACTTATAGCCCAGAATAAATTTCAAAATTCAGGTAAACCTATTTATTTGTTAATACTGATGAAACTGTTCTTGAGATCCTTTTAAATTCTATAGGAAGACAACAAAACTAACAGTTCAAACCTATCTTAAATCACGAAAATTCTTGATAGAAACACAATAAAACTACTAACTCTTTCACTTAGATATCGCACCATCAAATAAATATTTAATTCACAACTTTCATATTAAACAAAATAATTTTATTATCACCATTCATATGTTTTTATTCATTTTGAAAAAAAAGAAGAATTTTCAATATTTTTCTAATTCTTTGAAAAGGGTACTTCCAATAAGATTGCAAGTATAAAACATTGTTTAAAAAAACAATAATGGTGAAATAAAAATATCTAAAAGAAACACTAATAACTAGAAGGAAAAACCAAATAACTGAGAGCTTACTTTCACATAACATTTAACTATTCACTATTCATTATTTTTATTTTATATTTATTTTAAGCATGGTGAGCAATTTGTAGCATAACATTCACATAAATTGATGCAACAAACTAAACAGGCTTAATAAGCACAATTTCTTTAAAACTGATCTAGTTTTACTATGAGTTACTGTTGAACAAGTAAATTGAAGTGTGGTACTTCTTAGAAAACTGATCATGTATCGCTGCACATATGTCTATCTGTGAGACTAAGGTAGCTGCGAGTGTGGATTCTCACTCAAGAAGTGTGCGTTTTACATTGCACATAACACAGGACGACAAATTTCGTCGCCATGCCACATCATAATTGTAAATATTCTCTGCACATGTGAAGAGCCTTTAGTGTTTAATATCAATGCATTACCTCTTGTTGGGACTTCGATGAAGGTGCTCGCATGTATTCGTCAAGGATTTTCTAATAATATAAAAACCAATGTTTACAAATGTAGTCTTTTGAGCTAGCTTTCATAATCAACATTATTTTTGAATAAAATAGCTGTTACTCTACACAATAATTGAATTGTGCTTTCACACAAGAATGCTTCTTATAGCACCAAATTTTCAAAATGTTGGTACTAGAGATGCACAATATATATTATCTTACTAAAAACATTCATCTTTCAAAGCTTTCTGAAGGCATTCTATTTGCATCACGTAATGCAAGAGGCATTAATACCAAAAATGTGCCCTTTGCTTATATACAATAATCTGTAACAATTACACGATTGTACCTTGTGAAACTCTCGCTCTTGTGCTAGCATTCGTTCTATATGGTCAATTTGACTTGATTCCGGTGGTGGAGATTGTGGTGCAAGCTAGAAATAAAGATTTCAAATTATCCCTGAAATATTGTTTATATTAGTCAAATTTGGATATTATAATAATAAACATTATACTGTAAGTACTTTACACATATCACTTTGTTTACCCCTAGTTCCTACCTGGGTTATCATTAATAAGACGGGCCACAGAAATCTCTAATGAATTTAATGTTCTCTTTTACGTAAAACAACAATAAAAATTTATATTGACTGACACTTACATCAAACTTTCCCTTAACCTTTACTTTCCACATTGGTATTAAGATGTGACGTTAATTACATAAAATTTATTCTTTAAAAACCGTTACATTGTTCTTAAGTAAATAATGTATACAACAAATTACTACCCAAACAAGAGACAAAAACAACCTTGATAAAAAATAAATTAAAAATCACTTGCTCATGTGAATTAACAATGAATAAAGTAACTTAATATCATTGCCTTTTAAAATTGACTCTCTTTTTGAAACTGCTATTGTGCTAAGAAGTCATAATTTGTAGAGAACAAACAACAAACAATCAAAGGTTTTAAGCTGGTTTAATAAGTTGCATTTCAAACATCCTTTATGACAGTTTAAAAATCAGAAGGATGCATTAAAGAGTTATTATTGTCATTAGAGCACATAATTGCCTAGCAACTAGCTACTCAGAGGATATGACTTCTCAACGAAAAATAAAACAATCCTAACATGACCAGAAACATAATTGAAACACTCAAGATCCTAACATGACCTGAAACATGAACTAACAGTATAAGGAATTGAAACACTCAAGAAAAGTAAGTTTCTTTTGTTTGTTTTATGTAAGTTTCTTTTGTTTGTTTCACGATCTATTTACAATGCTGCATATTCAGATTTTACCATCAGTGTTAAGAATAACAGAAATACTGATACAATCAACTGATTGCGAATACTATGAGACTGGAAATTGTGAAGAAATATTGTGTAAAAATATTGAAAAATATCAACTACAGTTAACATTACATACACCTACACTGAATTTAAACTGTAAAGAAAATATTAATCTCATTAAAGGGCAATTAAACCTATTTAATTTTTCCAAACAATATTTTTTAATTGAGACAGACAAGACAATTACAAAAAGCATCTCAAGAAGCTGATTAACATATTATCAAATTGTATTACAGACTGAATATTATGGAACATGCGGGATGTTACATTAAACATACAACATTGTATAAAATATATAAAATTATATTAGTGTAAACAAGCAACTTACAGTAGCGTCGAAGGCAATATTATTTCCAACAGATCGTGATCGAATATGGCAAGGATATGGAGACCGGTTCGTATTACGAGATTCTAGAAACCAGAACAAAAAACAAACAATTAATTAAGACTTTTGATTTATAATATCTTTGATTACTGTAATAGGTAAAGGGAGTCTAGTTTTAGGCTTACCTGATGGCGATTTCGGCAAATTGTCTTTTCCAAGAAGAGTCAAAGTAACAAATGAACCACCTGAATGAAAGAACAATTTTTATTTCCCACTTTCTAACAGTTGATATACTATGCTATCAATGAGTTAATTAATTTACTTAATTAGATTTTCCTGAAATTTCTCATCAACAATAGGTGAGGTCATATTACAAAATTTTTGTACATACATGGTACAGTTTTTAAAAACGTTTTCAGCCAGTAGTTGACAATTTAATTTTGCATTTTGCATATATTGTACTACAATTCTTCTTTATTATGTTTTAATTTGAATTCTTTATTTAAAACTTGGATGTCTATAATCCCAGAAGATAGAGTTTAATTAAATTCGAATTTGTTCAAAATCAAAGAGCTTCTACACAATGATATTTACATCAGCAATCAAATTTTAAAGTCAAAGTACTTGAGGTACTCATTTTAACCTATTTTCATAATTATTGCCAAAAATGTGCAGTGTAAATATAGCCTAAAAAAATTCACAGTGTAAATGTAGCCTACCAACATCATACATTTGTGGCACTTTAAAGTTGCCAGAGACATTTCCTTTCTTCCAAATTTGTGAAAAATAATTATGGGTTAAATAAAATTTCATAGTGTAGATATAGCCTTAACTAACATAAGCCACAAAAGCTGATTTCTTCCTTTAATTAGCTTCCATTAACCCAATTAACTGCATGATGATGGTAATTACATCTCAGAAAAAGTTTACTATGCAAAAGATTTTAATTTGCAATGAGCTCCAGTCTATTTGGTATTCAAGTTTTATTTTTCTTAAGACAAAGTGATAAATGATGATTTGTGTAGTGTGAACAAACCCTTACCAGAAGCAAGTACTTTTTGTTGCTATCATTTAAACAATTTCCATGGAGTGGGAAGTAAAACCTCCTACATGTGTATTAATAATTGCATTTGGAAACATCGTAATGTAAAAGAGGCCTAAAGCAAGACTACAAGGCTTAAATTGTTTGTATATTAAAAACAAGTATGCATTGACAGTATTTCTGTGAAGACTTCATAAGAGAAACACATTTTAATTTCATTCTAGACAAGTTATACTAACAAAGAAAAAAAACTGCGTAACGGCGATGTATGTTAAATTGGAAGTCATGTTGCTGTATTCCGTGGATTTAAAATAGCGAGAATACTGGTCGCTACAAACTTTATATGGGTACCACAAAGAAGAATGTTCCCCGTTCTGTGGACAAAACATTCTCAGGGGCGCTGTTAATTTAAATAGCTTTAAGATACGATTAAACAAATACGTTTCTGGATGCTGAATTTGAAGAATATATAAGAACATAAAAAACGGCGCGATATTAGCGCCGTAGATAATTTTCGCGGATCATTACGACATTGACAGATGATTGCAACTTGTATCGCCACATACATGCTAAACGTTTTTTTTTTCTACCAAGGTTTTCTCACACTTACTAGAACTAAACGAGTAAAATAGATGCGAAAGTTGTTCTTCGTAAATGCGGACAACTCAACCAACCTTCTCTAAAATCACGTAGCACTTTCTTCATAGCTGAAAATATTTTAGTACGCTGTTAAAAAATCCCACTTAATAATCTTCGTGTTTGCACAAGTAATTTTCATTAAACGCTTTCAACAACAAAGAAACGCTCGATATAACCGCGATCTCCTCATTAAAATAACACAGCTCTGAGGAACGTCGTTAAATAGCTTCGCTAATGTTTTTAAAAAACTTTCCAAGTCTGACTAAAAACAACAACAGAAACATGTTACAAGAAGGTAAAAATTATTTCGGTCACATTCCTATCCTTCTAGTTGATACCAATGTTTATTCGTTACTTTTTTAATTTATTATGAAAGCACACATAAAAAAAAACTTATTAAAAAAAAGAGTCGCTCTACATCATTCACGCAATACTTGCAAAAGCCGTTACATAATAAAAACCAACATAACTGTATAAATACCGCTACTCAAACCACTACAAATTAGGTTATTAACTGTCCGTTAGCGTCCGCATGTCTGTTTTTTTTTTAATAAAAGGGACAACGGCGTTATTATGGAGTTTGGTCGAGACGTTTGTCTTTGTTTTTGTACATACAAGAAGACAAACATAACGTGTTTACTATGACTTAACAAGACATGAGTATGCAAGCTAAATATAGCTACAAGTGTAAATCCTCTACGCTGGAGGGTTGTGTTGCTATAGGCGCTGGCGGATTCTTGCGGTATGAAATCTTCTCCAGCGAGGATTGTTTAATAAAGATTATGCGCGATTAAAGTGGGGATTTTTGTCTGAGATAAGTTTTTCTATCTTAAAACAAAGAAATATAAATCTTTACAGAATTCTCAGTGTCATAAAAAGCGAAAGCAGCGTGAGGATAAAGGCAAATTCTCTAATTGAATTTCCGCGCCCGAAGGCGTAGGAAATTCTTTAAAACCGTCGTTTTTTCTTTTGGGGCAATTTTTGAGAAAAAATCGACCCTGGGATTTCACGTTCCTCTGAGAGGAGGATAGTATTGGTTTCCAACTGCTAACTGACTAACTAACTAACTAACCCTGTCCCAAATGGTCAATTGGAACGTCACAGATTTAAGTACTTGGAAGTACTTGGAAGTCATCTAAATGACTTGGAAGTCATCTAAATGACGTTTCAGGCCAAAATTGGTATTTGTTTTCGACAAAATTTGGTACAGTTAACAAAAAAAGTATGCTGAACATAATGTTGACATTATAATTTTGATTTTTGTCACCTAAATGTCATTTTAGGCCAAAATTGGTCCAAACATTAAAACTACTTTATTTTCAACAAAATTTGGCACAGTTAACAAATGAAGTATACCGAACATGATGGTGACATCAAAATTTTGATTTTTGTTACCCAAATGTCATTTTAGGCCAAAATTGGTCCAAAAATTAAAACTACTTTATTTTCGACAAAATTTGGCACAGTTAACAAAAAAAGCATGCTGAACATGATGGTGACATCAAAATTTTGATTTTCTGCCACCTTAAATGTCATTTTAGGCCGAAATTGGTCCAAAAATTAAAACTACTTTATTTTCGACAAAATTTGGCGCAGTTAACAAAAAAAGTATGCTGAACATGACGCTGACATCAAAATTTTGATTTTTTGCCACCTTAAATGTCATTTTAGGCCAAAATTGGTCCAAAAATTAAAACTACTTCATTTTCGACAAAATTTGGCACAGATCACAAAAAAAGTATGCTGAACATGATGGTGACATTAAAATTTTGATTTTTTGCCACCTTAAATGTCATTTTAGGCCAAAATTGGTCCAAAATTTAAAACTACTTTATTTTCGAGAAAATTTGGCACAGTTAACAAAAAAGTATGCTGAACATGATGGTGACATCAAAATTTCGATTTTTTGCCACTTTAAACGTCATTTTAGGCCAAAATTGGTCCAAAAATTAAAACTACTTCATTTTCAACAAAAATTGGCAAAGTTAACAAAATTCGTATGCTGAACATAATGGTGACATCAAAATTTTGATTTTTGTCACCTAAATGCCATTTTAGGTCAAAATTGGTCCAAAATTTAAAACCACTTCATTTTCGGCCAAATTTGTGGTGCTCTCTAGGAAAATCGACCACTTCTCTTTTCGTATTAAAAAATACGAAATACGGAAATTTCGTATTAAAAAATACGGATTTCGTATTTTAAAATACGCGTATTTTTAAAAATACGAAATACGAATTTTCGTATTTTTAAAAATACGCAATTCTATTTTTAAAAAATACGAAATTCGTATTTCGTATTTTTAAAAAATACGAAATACGAATTTCGTATTTTTTAAAAATAGAAAAAACGAAATTCTATTTTTAAAGATAGAACCTACGAATTTCTATTTTTAAAAATAGAATTTCGTATTTTTAAAACTATTAGTGTATCAAGTGAGTGGTTGAATAAACTGAATAGAAATATTACTCAATTTTACAAGTTTGTTTTTAATAGGTTTTAAATTGGCTCAATGATTTCACAGGGACGTTTTCTCGTCATTTTAGAATGATATACGGCAACTTTAAAGCTTCACAGGAAAGTTTTCTCGACATTTTAGAATTAAATACGGCAACTTTAGAGCTTCACAGGAAAGTTTTCTCGTCATTTTAGAACGAAATACGGCAACTTTAAAGCTTTACAGGGACGTTTTCTCGTCATTTTAGAAGGAAATACGGCAACTTTAAAGCTTCGCAGAGACGTTTTCTCGTCATTTTAGAACGAAATACGGCAACTGTAGAGCTTCGCAGGCACATTTTTTCGTCATTTTAGAACGAAATACGGCAACTGTAGAGCTTCGCAGAGACGTTTTCTCGTTATTTAATAACGAAATACGGCAACCTTAAAGCTTCGCAGGCACATTTTCTCGTCATTTTAGAACGAAATACGGCAACTTTAAAGTTTCGCAGGGACGTTTTCTCCTCATTTTAGAATGAAATACGGCAACTTTAGAGCTTCGCAGGGACGTTTTCTCGTTATTTTATAACGAAAGTTGGCACAGTTAACAAATAAAGTATGCTGAAAATGATGGTGATACAAAAGTTTGATTTTTTGTCACCTAAATGTCATTTTAGGCCAAAATTTGTCCAAAAATTAAAACTACTTTATTTTCGACAAAAATTGACACAGTTAATAAAAAAAGTATGCTGAACATGATGGTGACATCAAAATTTTGATTTTTTGTCAACTAAATGCCGTTTAAGACCATAAACGTTTCAACCATGAATGATATGCTGTATTTTTTGTTAGCAATTTCTTTTAAAATGTGAGTTTATTATGACACGTTTCGTTTTGTTTGCGTTTGTTGTAAGATATAATGTCACTTGTGTGCTTTATCTTCAGAGCTTCATGCACCAAACTTCTTCGAATGTTTGGCACGATAACTCAACGAATTAGCAGGTTGTCATCAAATATTTTGGTAGCGAGCGGAAATTCTTAGAGCCCCCAGGGCTTCTTGTTTTGTTAAAAATTGACAAATTTTTCTATAAAAAAGAACTTGTGAGCATTTCGTGTTATATCGAAAATTCGGTCAAATGGAAACAAGCTTTTAAAAAAAATTAATTGATATTGAAAAATTGATTTAAGAACACGAGGTCTTAAAAACTTCAGTTAACTGAATCGGTAAAACTTGCCTAAAGTAATTGACACAAAAGATATACAAGAATTTGATTTTTTTTTAACAGCAGCCCTCTTACCTCTCCTTCCAATTTATTTTAGCTTTTAAATAGCCATAAACGGAGCATTGAGAAACAAAAACCTCACTTTACAAATTCTTTAGAAAATGCTAAAACAACTTTCACAATCATCTTTTCAGATGAAACGCAACGTTTCTCAAACTTCTTGCTTCCCAATACATTTTTGTTTCTAGATTTTGAAGTTATAAAATTAAGGACAAAATACCTAGAATTTCCAGCAAGACGTTGATAATTAATTAACGACCATTCTGAAGATTATTTTTGGATCCAACTGAATTTTTAATGCTTCTTCTAATGGCTAAATTCCACTTAGAAACAAATCCAGGAGACTGCCTGTTTTTGATGACGGTAAATTTAGCCGTAAATGGCATAGGTTAACATTCTATTTTTCCACAAAAAAAGAGGAACCACAAGTTATCTTAGAATAGCAAGTGTCCGAGCTAAAAATGGTATAGTCAGATTTCCCCACTCGTTTTGCAACTATTTTTTTAAGGATATTTAGGAGAATTTTAGCAGTTCTTTATACGATTTTTTGATTAGAAAGAAAAACAAGAAAAACTTGATGTTGGAGAATTTGAAAGTGTAACTTATCACAAGAATCATGGTAGGATATCAAAGGAACTGAACAAGGAAGACAAATTGGCTGAACAGATTTCATTTTTGCATTAGGACAAAAAAAAATTATGAAAATTGAAATACTAAATTTGGTGAGAAATGAATAATTTTACAGAGCAGAAACAGAAACATAAATTTTGAGAAATTAAAACAAAAAAAAACGAGAAAAAAGAAGGAGTTCGAATTTTGTGAGAAAACACATAGGACCTACACAAGCTTCTAAAATTTCATTTCAAACCAATACAAATGTAAATCCCAAATTATTGAAACATTAACAAAAAATTAAAATTTAAGGAAACAAGCGTCAATTTAGCATTATGTTAATCAATTTATCGCTATCATATCTATACATTGATAACTTTGAATGCGCATTCGTTAAGCATTTGGCAGTTATCCTTTCAACTAATCCAAATGCTAATGTTAAGTTCAAGACAAAGACGTTTAAAATTAGCAACAATAATGTCGCTAAGTATCTTAGGAAAGATTTCACATGATAAAGTCACAATTCTACAGATGGACGTATGTATGTAAGGATGGAAAAAGTTTTGTTCTGTTGTGACTACAGCCTTGTCCTTAGAAACACCAAATGTTACTCTTTACACTCCTATGTAGGCACGTATGTCCTTAGAGACACCCCTATGCACTAGTGTCCAATCAACTATCAGTAAGTTAGTAGCATTGGATTTCTGAAAATTGGCATAGTGGCCACATATTCCTAGAAGATTTTAGGCGGTTTTAGGGATAAAATTGATGAGAAATCACAAAAAAAAAACATAAAAATCATTTCATTTTAAGGAGATTTTGTCAAAATCTTAGGAGGAAATGGACAGTTACGAATAATCAAACCCTTCCTGACAAAAATAATGGTTGAGCTATTTTAAAAAACATGATAATAAAAAAAAATAACTAGAAAGAAAAAATGCATTATTTATAGATACCAATGTTAGATTTCAGGAAGAATCAATATTTTTGGTCCAAATCTTAGGTTATTTAGGATAGTTTGAGAGTCTCCTTTTTTTTAAGTTACCTAGAAGATTTTAGGAAGTGTGGCCACCCTGATTTTACAGACTATGATTAATGTGGATAAATACTCACTTTTTATTAGTCGTACAACTTCTATGTGATTTGACTGTGTTACTACTGTTCCATTCACCTATAAATACAATGCCATAAAATTGATGCAAAATGTATTTCAAACCAAACTGTACCCTATACTGCATAATGCCACCTACCTTTACAATTTGATCACCAACCTGGACGCCAGATTTAGCTGCAGCACTATCTAATGAATAAAAAATATAACAATTTAAAGTTTGTTTCTACGGACAGTATTTAAAAGGCTCTAATCGCAACCCATAATAACTATAAACTGGGAATTTTAAAAGAATCTCAGTAAAATGTATTTCACATTCAATTTCTTACAATGTTACAGTGATTGCAAAATAAGTGTCTATTTTTCCAGCACCTCTTTCTGAAACAGTGATTTTTTTCAGACCGTCCCTACCCACCCCACCCCACGAACATTAACAAAACATCAAACTTACTTTCTTTCACCGATTGTACATACACAGGGTTGTCACCACTAACAGTCAAACCAAAACCATTTTCATCTCTGTGAATAACAATACATCGTTGCACCAAACCACCTGCACATGGAAAAAAAAGTAGGAAAAATTACAAAAATCTATAAATTTCACTGACAAAAATTATAAATAAGTCTTTACACTTGCTAGTTACAATAAAACAAGGCAAAAGATTAAAGCAAACTAAATTACATGTATATTCTACATATATTCTACAACTAACAGTTTGGATAATGTGCTCAAAAATGTATGTCTTGGTATCTGGCTTAACTTATTTAGTGTACAAAATTAATCTCAAGGGTCTATTCTATGTGCCCCTATAGTACATGTGGAATGAATCAATATTATGAGCTGTCCATTAGGCTTTCAGTAAAATTATTTATTTTGTCTGGACATTTTTAAATCTAGTACTTAATTCGATCATTTCCTATATTCCTAGGATTTTTTAACCTAGTAACAATTCCTTAACAAACTTGCAGAAGTGAATCCCCATAGTTGGAACTGCCACAATTCAAACACTGTCAAAAAGGAGTATCCTTGCTCCAAGCAAAATAAAATGTCATTGGGCAGCAAATCAAATGTTCTAATTGTTTCAATTTGCACATTAAACCGCAAACTTGAACCTATAATTGCTTTTTAAAACAATAGATTTTTTAAATTTGATAAGCAAAAAAATTTAAAATGTTAATTTAATGCACCTCTCCAACCAGAATTCTAAGTTGTCACGGTTAGGTGAGATAAAAACAAGAAAGTCAGGTGGCTAAAGAACTGCAGAACTGTCCTACCAGTGCTGTATATGCAATACCGTTTTAAAACGCTTCACCGGCCTGTTTTTAACCGGCAAAGAACGTTTTTAAGCAGGTCTGTTAAGAAAACTGGTTTGTAAGCAGTAAATCCAGTTTGTAAACGCTATTCCAAAATTCTTTAGACCTGTTTCTAAGCAGTATGCTCAATTTTTAATGGAGCACACACTTCAAGTTTTGTAAGGAACATTAACATTAAGTTGAACCGTCTTTCAAACTTTTATTTGTTCTTATTTAAGCCAATTTCGTCCCCAGGACTCTCTTTCACTTTTTGAACACCATCCCATTAGCAAGAAGTGAAAAAGAGCCCTGGGGACAAGGTTGCATTTGAGTCTGACGAGTTTCTTAAAATAAATCTTTTATCTATGTTTTTAGAAAAATTCTCCACCATATCTTCTATCCCTTTAAGAAGAGGCAAAATAATGAATGACAGCTTTAATACATAAATTTTAAATTAGAATTTTGATGTCTAATTTTTGTAAAAACTACAGAAGATAATTCATAGATTTTTATTTAAAGTACTTACGAAGCAAAAAATAATAAAAAAAATATTCTGCAGAAAAAATTGAGGCAAAATAATGTGGCAAGGAAAATGTAAAAAGAAAAGAAAAATTAGAATATTGTGCAACCATTCATTTTATCTCTTGAGCGCATGGCGCCTGACCTTTGAAACTCAACCAACTGTGCCTGCATAAAAGCAAAAGGAAATCCAAAATGGTTTAGAACATTGTCCCGGCCAGGATGACATGTTGGCAAATTCAAAAACTGTGTTCCACAGTTAATGAATGACATGGCAGTTGAAATTCCCTACAACCTCCACATCAATGTTGTCTCTGATTGCCCAAACTATGTCACTTTGGTAAAAACAATCTGCACTACATGAATCCAACACTGGCACGAAGAAAAGGTGACTGGTAAGTATCAACAATTTTTGAAAAAATATCAATGTTTTTTAGGGTGTTTCATTAATTAATTTTCCTCCACATTTGTAGATCGCCTAAACTGACCAAATTTGCAAAATTACTTTCTATAATTCGAACTGCATAGAAATGGAAAGAGTTTATTGTTTCTCATCAGCCTTCAAATTATACTGTCTATCATTTTTTGCTTTTAGCAAACACTCTGTAAATTGTTGGCTATTCTGCAATTTTTCATTCATCAGATTACACATTATTTTTTTCTCATTAAAGCATTCGTAAAAGCACAACTTTTAATTCAAAAGGTTTCCACTTTTATTCTGCATATACTGCTAAAATTATTTTGAAATATACTCTTTAATGGGATAGCAGGTTGTATATAAAATGTATGCAATTTTTCTCAATTTGTCCTTTCTTGGGGGTTATTAAGAGCCCTCAAGCAGATTTTAAAGCACTAGGGTTTCCTATAACAAAAATCTTGATTAAAACAGTTATATACCAGAAAAAGATCTAGTAATTATGATCAAAACGAAGAAAAACAGACCTGCTCTTGTGTAGAAGCTTTAGTACATAACATTCAATAACAACATCTTGCATTGTTTTAATACTCTGTTCTACTTAAATTTGAACTACACTTGTTTCATTTCCTGTCCCTGTTACAGGTCCCAGAACAGTTTATACTATTAAGATCTATAAGAACGTTTAAGTTGATAAAACACTTAAAGTACTTCACACTCCTTTAGTCATCAAAATTTCTTTAGTCATCAAAATTGTAGACACATTCTTTTTATTTACCCATAAAAACATTAATGCAAGGAGTTTTAAAGTTCTCAAACACAATATGCCCAAGCACTGCTATTTTTCAATAATCTTGTCATTGAAAGGAGCATGTGCATTTCATCAAACTGCACAGAAATAAAGTATACAATGTTGGCACACTGATTCTTAAAAGCATTGCAAATAAAAACCAAAAAAAATCAGAGAATAATTTGGAATAAACGTTCTGCTATATTTCATAGAAATAATAAGAAAGGATGAAGAAAATTGAATCTAAACTTTTACACCAGCATATATACCTCCTGGACTCAAAAAACAGACTATTGTATAAAACAAAAAAAAATTAGGAAAATTTTGGTTTAGCAGTAAAAGGAATTTTGTTTAGAGGTGTCATTGTCACAATTCAAGACATTCAGTATCTGTTACAAACCATGATGAAACAAAATTGTAATTAGGTAAAAGTAGAAAGCAAATATACCACAGTTGTTCTTGTTGTTAATTTTATAATTTATAGGGTTTTTTCTATAATTTTTATATTCTCACTAATTGGAAAAAAAATGGATTACCATACAACATGGTATCTCAAGCTTGGCTAAATCATCAGACCACAAGTTTAAGGGTATTGTGTATAGTACTAGTCCTTAATCCATGGAAAAATCCAAGGATTTGTTCGGCAGCAAGGAATTGACCAGGAATAAAGTTGTAGGCATTTTGAGCCACCTATTTTGAACAGACAAAACACAGATTTTAATATAACAAAGTAGGGTACTCAGTGATGTTAGTGAAACATACAACCTGAATAAAAAAAACAAATAAGCTCGCACCTGGACGTCTTACTTCATTCATACTTCCACCTATGATAACATCTCTCTAACTATAGTATTCCACCTAAAAGTGAAAGTGAAACGGTTTTAATATTACCAACTACTTCTGTTCCAAAACGAGTTTAAGACATAACATTATTAAATTAATACAATTACACAATTTTGATATAAGAAACAGGTTTCAGACTACTCAATGTATCAAAATCATTTGAAACCCAGGACTTCAAAAATTATGTACATGCTTTGTGAACCTAGTACACCTGTACAACGTGCATGTAAAAATTAAAACTGCCAATGCCATGCTACTTTCAAAATAACTTAAAATCTATGTAAAGATATCAAATTGTAAAAATAGATTTATATCTAGCAATCATCTTTTGTTGTCTCGTCATTTACCAGCCAATTTTTTTTTAAAAAAAACACAGTCTGGCCTTCATATTTAAATTTGTTTTTAAAACGCAAGTTATATGTTATTGCCATTCCCTAATAATACAAATAAATACGAGAAGTTTGATTGATGATGACATTTTTTATTTTATTTTAACGGATATTTCATCTTGTTACTACAAGACGTTATCAACGTTGATAATGTCTTGTAGTAACAAGACGAAATATCCGTTAAAATAAAATAAAAAATATCATCATCAATCAAACTTCTCGTATTTATTTTTATTGTGAAGTTATATGCCCAAATTAATATATTTAACATTCCCTAATAGTTTAAATAAAAAATGATATCAATAATTCAATCTTGAATTAGAATACACTGTTAGACAAAAGATTGTATTTTTTGTTCATGGAAAACAACACAGAAAATCAACTGAACCAATATACTCCCAGTACTTAAAATAACGCCCAGTCAAAAGTCACTGACTGCTAAACTATGACATTTCACATTCAGGATTCAAAACGGTCAAACTGACCAGAATTTAAATTTTTTATGAAATTGCTTTATACTGTAAGCCTACAGACAATCACTATAAAGTTAAGCTGATCATTAAAAGCAATATTTATATCATTCGGGTGTAAATTAAATTATTGTAGACTGATTTATATTTCATTAATACAGCATTCTTTTGTCAGTGCATAAATAAATAATTCAGGAGGATTTTGACTGTTTAGAAAGGAAAGATATATGAGAATGGTTGGGTGATGTGTAACACCAATTTGAAAGACAGAAAGAGTTCAGATGAGTTAAGTTTTAGTGGTGTTACCCAGATACGAAGATAGAGTTGGTTGGGACACTTGGAAAGGATGTAGGAAGATAATTTGCTAAGGAAGTGTGAAGAATTAGTACGCAAAGCTAAAAGGTAGCTTGGGGCAGGAGATAACAAGACAGACTTGATATATACAGAGAAATTTGAGTTTAGAACCTTTTTCAGCCAAATTGCCCTGTATGCATAATTTTTTAGCGAAATACATTTTCTTATAGAAAATTCAAGTAATTAACTATATTTTTACAGCCGATTGAAGGAGTTTTGACAAGGCACTAAAAGCAATATTTATATCATTCGGTGTAAATTAAATTATTGTAGACTGATTTATATTTCATTAATACAGCATTCTTTTGTCAGTGCATAAATAAATAATTCAGGAGGATTTTGACTGTTTAGAAAGGAAAGATATATGAGAATGGTTGGGTGATGTGTAACACCAATTTGAAAGACAGAAAGAGTTCAGATGAGTTAAGTTTTAGTGGTGTTACCCAGATACGAAGATAGAGTTGGTTGGGACACTTGGAAAGGATGTAGGAAGATAATTTGCTAAGGAAGTGTGAAGAATTAGTACGCAAAGCTAAAAGGTAGCTTGGGGCAGGAGATAACAAGACAGACTTGATATATACAGAGAAATTTGAGTTTAGAACCTTTTTCAGCCAAATTGCCCTGTATGCATAATTTTTTAGCGAAATACATTTTCTTATAGAAAATTCAAGTAATTAACTATATTTTTACAGCCGATTGAAGGAGTTTTGACAAGGCACTTTAAAGTTAAGGAGAATTAGAGATTTTTGAGAAGGCATGACAACCCAGCTCAACCCTGTTAGGCCATTAATTTTAAAAGATAAAATAGGAAAGGACTTGAAAATAAGTTCTTCAGTTTTCAACATAAGCAAGACAAGATAAGGTCTAGTTGGCTCATTGAAATCGAGATGTCTCTAGCTACACTTTACAGGGAAAAAATGGAAAAAATATGTTAACAAGTACAAGTACAATTTTATGTCTTGAAATATATTCCCAAAAGCTGGGAACAACACAGGACACAATAGTAGTGATTTATAGATACAGCGGGATGCAATGTTTTGATTTTGTTTTAGGAACAATAGATAGACTGCAACGATTTCCAATTTGACTTATGTGGTCCTCCTTTTCTTGCAGGATACACTCACACATGTTCTGCCCGGATTGCGAAAACGGTCTGTTTATAAACAGGACGGCCGGATTATGTTTGCATGGCCCAATTATGTTCTTTTTGCCCTGGTTATGTCGTGGTGACCGGATTATGAACGCTGATATAATGGCTGGCCAGGCAGGCTGTGATTGGCATTTTCTTCGAACTTTTGTGAATTAAACATTCTCTGGAAGATAGAACACCCCTAAAAACTAGACATGGCGAAAGAAAAAAGTCTCGACGTAATTCTTAGTATAAACTACTCTTGTAGTAAATACATTTCAACATAATATACTTTGAAGTAACTAAATTTCACGGTAACTAAATTTCACGGAACCTAAATTATTCTTTTTGCGGGAATTAAGTTTGGTGAAAAGTTATTATTTGCCACAAAATTTCGTTTCATTTGAGAACAACAACAACTTTGCCACCAGGGCTATTTGCTTGTCAGAAGTGATGACGAATGATAAATAAAAGCGGTCAGCCCCGATTATGTTTGTTCTATAAGTGAGGTATAATATAAAAACATAAGTGGGCCTGGCCTGATATGTTCGTTCTATTAAGTAATATTAGACTGTCTTAAGTAATATTAGACTGTTGTACATAAGTCGGCCTGCCCCGATTATTTGTGTTTTTTAAGTAACAAATGATATTAGACTGTGGTACATAAACCGGCCTGCCCTGATTATGTTCCTTTTATAAGTGCCAAATAATATTTTTTAACTGTTGTACATAATTAGCCGGCCTGTCCTGATTATGTTGTCCTGATTATGTATTTTCTGCCCTGTTTTTAACCGGGGCAAGCTGCCGTACATAATCAGGGCATCATTTATTATCCGGGCAGAACACACATACTGAATACTCACACTAGCCTCATTAATTTCAAAGTATACCCTGCCAATTGTTCCCAGAGAGACAACAAAGGCATTTCTAACATGTTTAATGCTCCCATTTAAGGTACAGAAATCTCTGAAATTTTTGCCCAATGAGACAACAGCCTTAATGCAAGGATCAAACACATAACCCATAAAGTCCTGAAAACAAAATGCCCAATTCTGTTTCAGGTGTGTTTGGAGGGGTATGAGTGTGATTGCATGCACTAGAATGACAAAACTGGTAACCTTGTGGAGATGAGTTAAGCACTATACAACTGAACTAACATAAAAATCTCCTACACATTTTAAATGGTTTAAAAACTATTCCACAATATTTTAGCTACAGCTACAAGCTACAGAAACAAACAGCCTTATTGTATAACTATACAAACCCTTAGATACAAATAGATACACCTCAAGCTCAACTTCATAGATATCAATAATAACAAAACTACAGCAACATTAGAGTTTGTAGCTAGGTCTGTTGCTGGAAGGTGGGAGGTGATTCAAAACAAACATCAAACAATTTGTCAGCAAATTTCCACATGTCAACGAGTAAACTTACAACAAAAACATATATACATAATGTAACACTTTAAAAGAAAATATCCTAGTATCGACTTGATAAGAAAAATCTAGCTAATAGACCAGACACTGTGACACTGTCTGCTGAGAAGTATTTGTTTTCTGCTCATCCAGAGTATATCCAATTGAGAAAATAGAACCCAAAGATAACTCAATAGGGATTTCTGTTTGTAGCTGGAACTTTATTCTTTTTAAAAATATAATTGCATAGTCTGTTATGAAGTTAAAAAATAAATATACTATCATTTGAGGTTTATTTCGCAGGGTACAGTGTCTAGAAATGATTTCCCCCTCGCTCCGGAATGTTGTTGTTGTTGCGCACAGTACAAAGTAAGGCCGTCCCAGTTTCGGGCCATTTCATTGGATCCGATCATATTGGATGGCTAGTTCAAGACGTCACGAAATAATTGTCTGTGTCGGGACAACAACTGACCGACGCAATTGGTCAAATGTCACGTAAACAAAAAAACATTGAGATAAGTAATAAATTCTGTTCCTATATCTTGGACATGACAGGTATATGGAAAAATTTGCAGGCAAGCAGGACTTAAGTTTAAATTATAGGTTTTAATGCTTGTAGCGGAGTGCTGCTCATTTGGATCTTGGATAAAGCACTACTGTCGCCCATACTGTTTAGCCAAACGTTCCAAACTGTAATATAAATAAAGATGGTAGCTCAAGTTATGCAGGAAGTTTCATAATAGTAAATCTTTACAGCATGGCTGCATAATATGACCAGGCGCAATTTAGACGTAATTTTAGCCTTTAACCTATGTAATTCACCCTTTGGGCATTCAAAAAGTACGTTTTCTGAAATATTCACTATTTTAATCCTACTCTAAGTTGCTGTGCTTTTGCTTCCTCTCAAGTTTGCTTTTTGTCTATCATACTAGCTATTTAGCCAAACGTTCCAAACTGTAATATAAATAAAGATGGTAGCTCAAGTTATGCAGGAAGTTTCATAATAGTAAATCTTTACAGCATGGCTGCATAATATGACCAGGCGCAATTGAGACAATTTTAGCCTTTAACCTATGTAATTCACCCTTTGGGCATTTAAAAAGTACGTTTTCTGAAATATTCACTATTTTAATCCTACTCTGAGTTGTCCTCTCAAGTTTGCTTTTTGTATCCCTTACATTTTATATTCCCTTGTAACATTTGTTTACTTTACAGCAGTAATCTCCTTTGGCTCTGATGAAGTTTGTGTGACAGGAATAAAGATGCTAGCGCTTGCTGATGAGAGGTTTTCCTGTGAATTTCTTCTCGTACACAACATTTTGAGGCTTTAAACTCTGAGTGTAGATTGTGATGCATTCTGATTCAAGTCAATGGAATAAAAATAACCTCAGTTGACCTAGCTTCTCTATCTTTTTTTCCTGTCGCACAAATGCCAGATCCTACTTACTGCTGAAACGTGTAAACAAAGGATTTTCATCTATTTGTTTGTCAACACATTGTTTTTAGTTGACGTCTGAATTTAGACATGTGATGTGTTGTTATGAGCTGAGTTATTACTTTAATACTACTTATTACTATTATCAGCTCTTATGGCATCTCTTGTGTTGCAACTCTTCCACTACCACTAACAAAACATAATATAAAATTGTTTAAGTTTCATAATATTAGTTTTCGGTTAGCAGATCGTTTTTGATGTTTACACCATCTCTACTTTTTAAAACTCATTTACACAAAGTTGTATATATTAATAATAGGATGCACAACTGTGTTTTTTGTTTTGTTTATGTGTGTGTGTATGTGTTTCAATAAAATCAAGCTGTTTTTTTAAAAATTATTTTTGCTCATTTTTTATCAACATCATGTTGGCATTTTTTAATCAACATCATGTTGCATTTTTAATATTTATTTCTTGGCTGCTGACTTTTTATAGTACTTGTTTTTTCATTTTATTAGGCATGCTTTTATACGTTTTCATCTGTGAAATTTAGTTTTAATTTTATCTAATAAATATATAGAGAATACACACAAGTAAAATATATTAAATATCAAAAAAATAAAAATAGAAAAATAGACGGATGGCATCCAATAAATTTGACGTGTGAGTATCCTTTTTGTTTAATTATACTTTTTAAATATTATATATTTTCAGAAATGCAATGTGAATATTTGTTTTTTTAACTTTTTTTCCTAAAACAACAAATGGTGAAAAAACATTTCATGAAAATCATTAGGAAACAGAAATTCTATATGCCAATGTCATTGTTATCTTTTGATCTATCATTCAACCCTGAGTTTGTATTAAGTAATAAAATCTGTGGTTTAACAAACAAAGCTAGTAGGGAATCTATCTTATGGTTTACTGCTTTTTTAATTAGCATTACTGTATGGAATGAAATGTTTTAGAGATCCAGGTTTGTGATGTCTTTTTGAGGTGTAACATTTGTTTACTTTACAGCAGTAATCTCCTTTGGCTCTGATGAAGTTTGTGTGACAGGAATAAAGATGCTAGCGCTTGCTGATGAGAGGTTTTCCTGTGAATTTCTTCTCGTACACAACATTTTGAGGCTTTAAACTCTGAGTGTAGATTGTGATGCATTCAAGTCAATGGAATAAAAATAACCTCAGTTGACCTAGCTTCTCTATCTTTTTTTCCTGTCGCACAAATGCCAGATCCTAAAAGATCTTACTGCTGAAACGTGTAAACAAAGGATTTTCATCTATTTGTTTGTCAACACATTGTTTTTAGTTGACGTCTGAATTTAGACATGTGATGTGTTGTTATGAGCTGAGTTATTACTTTAATACTACTTATTACTATTATCACCTCTTATGGCATCTCTTTTTGTGTTGCAACTCTTCCACTACCACTAACAAAACATAATATAAAATTGTTTAAGTTTCATAATATTAGTTTTCGGTTAGCAGATCGTTTTTGATGTTTACACCATCTCTACTTTTTAAAACTCATTTACACAAAGTTGTATATATTAATAATAGGATGCACAACTGTGTTTTTTGTTTTGTTTATGTGTGTGTGTATGTGTTTCAATAAAATCAAGCTGTTTTTTTAAAAATTATTTTTGCTCATTTTTTTATCAACATCATGTTGCATTTTTTAATCAACATCATGTTGCATTTTTTAATATTTATTTCTTGGTTGCTGACTTTTTATAGTACTTGTTTTTTCATTTTATTAGGCATGCTTTTATACGTTTTCATCTGTGAAATTTAGTTTTAATTTTATCTAATAAATATATAGAGAATACACACAAGTAAAATATATTAAATATCAAAAAAATAAAAATAGAAAAATAGACGGATGGCATCCAATAAATTTGACGTGTGAGTATCCTTTTTGTTTTAATTATACTTTTTTAAATATTATATATTTTCAGAAATGCAATGTGAATATTTGTTTTTTTAACTTTTTTTTCCTAAAACAACAAATGGTGAAAAAACATTTCATGAAAATCATTAGGAAACAGAAATTCTATATGCCAATGTCATTGTTATCTTTTGATCTATCATTCAACCCTGAGTTTGTATTAAGTAATAAAATCTGTGGTTTAACAAACAAAGCTAGTAGGGAATCTATCTTATGGTTTACTGCTTTTTTAATTAGCATTACTGTATGGAATGAAATGTTTTAGAGATCCCAGGTTTGTGATGTCTTTTTGAGGCCTGACACTATTAGAGAGAATACAGTAAACCTTTTTATGCAACAGGTTTAAACTATTGAAACAAAATGTTTTATACACATCCACCTTTTTCCTTTCTGAAAGGAAATAAACTCGATTTCTCAAATGGTACACAAATTGGCAACTACTTATCAAATTTAGAAAGTCTTTCACTTTGTTTCACATACAGACTCTCCCGTGAAGACAGTAACGATAGTAGCAGTAAATCCGACGAAAGTGAAGAAACTGGAGAAAATGGGGAGGTGAGTTAGTGATCCTGTAAAAGCCCAGAAATTGTCAAAGAGGTGTTTTTTTGCATACACATCATTGGTCAAACTCAACCAAGTTTGACGTTTTTGCATGTGTAATCAACAAAATGCCTTAAGGAAACAATTTGCATGTGTGTGAGAGCATGTGTGCTTGCTATCACATAGCTCCTTTTAAAGTTAATAAAACAGGGAATAAATAAAGATTAAACTTCAATTTAGGTGAAGACAATTTAATTAGTTGTTCTTCGGGCCTGGTTGTCTGCATTTTTCCAAAAAAACTATAAAAGTTTCTTTTACGTTGTCTTCTCACTTGAACTAGTATCATTTATCTTTGTCTTACATTAAACCTTTTTTTTAAAGCCTGTGCAAATGGTTGGTTTTTACTTGTAGCTGCAAAAGTTTTGTTAAAAAACAGCAATATATTATAAACTTTGAGTTTTGATGAATGTTTACTTTAAGTTTTTTTACTTAAAAAATGACTACATTTAGGCTTAGATTATTTATTTTGGTATGGTCAATTTTAACAAATTTAAAGGAAATGCAGCATATTTAAGTTTAAATAACTAAAATAAAATAAAAAATTTTAAGTTATGATTTCCATCACCCATTGTTAACATTGTAAGCACATAAATTATTAGCAGTCAACTTCACATAATTTATAATTTAATTTGAATATTTGTGTCCGTCAAGCATAGTTCTAATGTTTAATTAGGAATCTACTTACGACTTCTTCATAAAGTTGAAATTCCCAGCCGTGAATATTGCTGTAATTTGCATTATTTTTGTTTCCTACACCAAAAACAGCATTCCCTATGACGAACAGGGGAGTTTGGGACGTTTTAGTAAAAAACAAAAATGTAGATTTATGACTACTTGGAAATAATGAAATTATTTTTATATTTATATTATCTTTTATGGACAATTTAATTTTTTTTTATATCCAATATATATATATAGTTTTGAAAAAAAACAGAACTTTTGAGAAATAATGAATATACTGAATATGTGTCTGAACCATTACGATATCCTTAAGGCTTCTAGTTCCAAAAAGTTGTTTTTTATTATTTTACAGATGTTATTTTAAGTTGATAATTATATATCACCCACATGATTGATATTCTTGATATTTAAAAAAATCTTGGAAACACTTTCACATCTCTCTTACATTTCTATAAAAGCAAAAGGGAGTGCAACCACGTTTAAATGACTTTATTTAAGACAATTTTTCTTTTTGCTGAAAAATAAACTAATAACCCTAGATATTTTATCCTAAAGACCCAAGTTTGAAAAGGAAAAATAGCATTTTGTAAACGAGAAAAATGAGTCAAGAATGGGGCTTTTGTGCAATACAACTAAAAATTATTTATTTTTTACTTTTTTGCGAAAAAAAAATTATCTATCACAATTCTACTATGGAATAAAAATTGGGAACTCAGTAGTTTGGTAAAAAAGCCATTTTATGAAAAAAAAAGTGTTTAAAAAGGGTATTTTTACAAGTTAAAAAAATTCAAATATATTTTATTGGAAAATGCTTTTCAGTAATGTATGAATAAACTTTGATTCACTTTCTCTGAAAAATACAATTTAAAAAAGCAATGCTCAAAAGGCATACCATAGAAGCATGGAGGCAATTGTATATGTTGCGAGGCATTGCCGTTATATGCAAATTTATTCAAGTAAGGCATATGTGATGGGGCTTGCTATAGATTTACGAATATATCACGTTACAGGTGGGATCAGACGATTCGTCAACGAAAGAAGATGCAAACAAAGTAAGCAAACTTTTAAGCTTTTTGTACATTCGCTCCTTAGTTTGTTTTTCACACAATGTTGAACTCCAAAATAAACATGGCAAATTTTAAGTTAAAGATTCATTACAAAAATCTTGACAGGCTTGCAGGAAGTGAAATAGGAGCTGTTTGCGATATCTTTATCCATCATCCAGTTTAATTATATTCGTTCGTTCATCCGTGTCAAGCTTGCTTGGACTTTCTTACTATCTTTTTCACTTAGACAAAATCATTTAAATGATTTTCTATCTATGCAGCTTGATTCATATAATATCTATTTATTGATAAAATATAAATAAGCCAACATGTATCCAAAATCAGTATCTGGAGAACATGCCTTAGAGAATTTTGTGAAATCTAAAAAGACCTGCTGTATATCAGTTTAACAATGTTTTTACCTTGTATTCACTTTAAGACTGATAATAATTTTTAAAAACAATGCAATATTTCTTTTATTCTGCGTATATGTAATACATGTACAAGCATTTTTTGAGTAAAAGTGCACCCTCGTAGTTATTCTTGATCTTCCCAGTGTCCAGTATATACTAAACGGATACTGAGTTGTTCTGATGTTGTACTATGAAATAAAAAGACTGAGGTAATTGCACCCAGCTTGAGGACTGTGTATAATTAAAACTGGTCAGCATCGGTTTTATCACCTGACTGTATCTGAGCAATCATCTTTCTTCTGTTTACAAGAATAATCAAAAATTTCTTTTTTAAAACTTTCATGTTATTAAGTTACTAAAGGAAGATAAAAACACTTATTTGGTTTAATAATAACTAGTTTGATATCTTGTGGAAAAATCCACTTTTACACCATGAAGAAACTAATAATCTTAGATTTTTTAAAAAAATTGAGAAATAAATCGTTAATTTTCAGAACCTGTTAAAAGAAAACAATTTATACGCACATTTGTAACAAGATCATATAAAAATTTAACTTGCAAAAACTGACTGGTAAAAGATCAAAAAACAATCATGAATTTAAAATTTGGTAAATATAAAATCTCTTTTTACCCTATGGATTTGCTAATTTCAAGTTGGGAATAAAATATAAAAATTCATTACCAGTGACTTTCGTAAAATAAATTTTTTACATTAAGCCTATATGGGAAGTTAATTTTATACCTGCAAATCTGTATAGCGACTTTTTAAATTAACTTGCAAAAGCATAAATAGGACAATAAAAATAAAAAAACAATATGTTAGCGAATGTGACATGTTGCTACACCTTTCCTAGAGAAAAACATCTACTTTGCCTGTACTGACAGAACTGGGTTATGTATATAATAGATATGTAACAAATAGCATTATTTTGCCAAATAGGGATTATTTTTTTATAGTTCATATTTCCTGATGAACCAGTTGTAGAGAAAGGCGAACATCGACTGCAATATTGTTACTGTCTATGGTTTTCCAGGAAAAATCCTGGCAAGCAACAAGTTACAATGAAATACGAAGATAGCATTAAACTGATTGGTGCTTTTTCATCGGTAAGTTAGTCTTAACACTACACCTTTAAAGAGCAAATTTTATACAAAATTCCTTCGATAAATGGTTTTGATAACTTACTACACAGCCTTTCTAATTCATGTCAGCACTTGTAACTGCAGGGGCGTGATTCACGTTAGCAAATTTTATTTGATATGGTTTTCCTTTAAGTTGGATGTATAACATGAACTTACAAAAGTTTTGCTCTTGTTTTCTCTCTTAATTTAACTGTTTTTTGTGTATGAGCATGCGCGTTTGCAAAACAAAATATCAATAGCCGACTTGAAACACAAGTTTGCCGATGTGAAACACAAATTTGCCAATCTGAAACACAAGTTTGCCAATGTGAAACACAAGTTTGCCGATGTGAAACACAAGTTTGCCGATGTGAAACACAAGTTTGCCGATGTGAAACACAAGTTTGCCGATGTGAAACACAAGTTTGCCGATTTGAAACACAAGTTTGCCGATATGAAACACAAGTTTGCCGATGTGAAACACAAGTTTGCCGATATGAAACACATGTTTGCCGACTTGAAACACAAGTTTGCCGATGTGAAACACATGTTTGCCGACTTGAAACACAAGTTTGCCGATGTGAAGCAGGCAAATTACATATCACGTTGGCAGAATTTTACCGATGTGAAAAAAATGGAATTAGAATACTGCTATAGGAGCTTATTTTAATAGTTTCTATTACAAAAAGGAAAGGAAATCTGGTTTTTAGTTTTGCTCTAAACAATTATTTTATCAAATTTGAGCACCCCAATGAAGAGTTCATTGTTATATTTACTATACATGTTTTTTCTTTTATAAGCATACCGTTTATAAGCATATTTAGGCTCAGGGTTAGTGAGAAAATAAGCATATTACAAGCATAACTGTGAGCCCTTGTTTTGCTTTTGATGTGAAACTTTGTTCTTTATTTTGGTTATTGGGTTTGGAACGGTAACGGAAATAAGCATATTCCTAGCATAATTTGAGCATCTTTTGTAATTAATGCTAAGCATACCCGAGCCTGATTTCAAAAATTCATATGCTAATAAAAAAAAACATGTATTTATACATATTTATATAAAATATAGAGCAGTATAATAAAAAAAACATGTCTGAAAAGAATGTCTGTATGGAGGGAAGGTCAGGGAAAATTATTTATTTTTTGAAAAAATAATCATAGAAAAGTCAGGAAATCCTGTTTTGTTCAGCTAAAATTTTGTGTTTTAGGCTGAGCAATTCTGGGCATATTATTCATACATGGTTCGACCAGGAGAACTGACTGGCCATAGCGATATTCACTTATTTAAACATGGAATTAGACCGATGTGGGAGGTAAGGGCTGATTTTCTTTGTTTGTTATCTTGTTTTAGTTTTCATTTGTTGGAATTTAAAAGACTAGGCTGGAAATAAACAGTTGTCAATTTTAACCTAGAATTTTTTTTATATGAAATTTTTTTTTTATTACTCTCTGGTTGGAATAGTGGGGGCGTTTGAAAAATTGTCAAAATCTAATAGTCGGGAGGTTGGAAAAGTAAGATTATTGTTTGATATTCGTTTTTTATTGAAACTTCTACTTAAATCGATAACAAATAACATCCTCAACGGGGATGGGGATCGGTATTTCTTCAGCTCTGGCTACGTAAAACCTTTTCAGAATGTCTAATAACACAAATGTCCTAGTTGGGAAATCTCCCCAATAATAAGAATGTCCTTGGTGGAAAAAAATTCAAAAAATTATTGTTTTGAAACTAAAATTGAAACTGTTCTAAGTTTTTGTATTCATAATCTAGGATAAAGCAAATAAAAATGGTGGTAAATGGATAGTCCGACTAAAAAAAGGATTGGCGTCACGATGCTGGGAAAATCTAGTATGTTCATTGTTGTTATTTGTGTTTATTGAGTTTATGCAAGCTATCAATTTTAATAACTAATAACATGCACATGAAACAGTGATAAAAAAACCCTGCCCAACAAGCAATAATTTCCCACAGAAGGCAGAAGAAAATCAAGTTGGACATATTGCATGCCAGTTCGTTGGACATTAAGATTTATACACTCTAGGGGAAACATGTGACTAGGCGTGGCAGGCTGGAATATTGCCTTCACCAAGAGTGGATAAATCTAAATCAACAATAATGAGAATGCAATATAATTTCTATATACCTACATATACCCATTGGTCTTTTTTCTCTTTCGAGTTAAATTTCTTTGAATTTTGAAAGAGTCTTTAGAAATAAAAAACGTGTGTTTATATAAGAGGTTCCCGCCTCATTCAATATCTTTAACCAATCAAGTTTAAAACCAAGCAAGGTAATGCTTGGACGGTTTGGATGAAATCAACATTAAATTAATTACTTCTATCAAATAATACGGGTGTTTTGCCTGCGGGTATTTGATAATTACTCGGAATTGCGTTCTATCGATTGCTTATTTTACAGATATTAGCAATGCTAGGCGAGCAATTCATGGTTGGACCTGAAGTCTGCGGAGCTGTTGTGTCCTTAAGATATCAGGTATGTAAGTCATTATATTATATGGTTGGTTACATACACCACTCCTCAAACACAACGCGATTTCTGAAAATTTATGGCTGCAAAATTTGTAGTACTCATTATGCTGGATTTATTAAAAAACGGAATTCAAATAAAAAATGTTTCTTTTTTCTTATTTTCTACTATGCAAGGAGAACCCCCTTTGGTCCATGCTACAGAAAGGTGTATACCTAGTACTGAAAAAGTAGTAGATGAACCCGGCTTTGTAGCTACCAATGTGTCGTTAAATGAGCTTTGATCAGTGGAAACCTTAAAAAACTTTAGCAGGTTAAGAAAATCCCAAAAATTGTTAAGAAACACAATAAATACATATAAATAACAAATTCTAGTACAAATCTTAAAAAGCCTTCAGCAGCACCATTTCAAAACATTGATAATAGGGGGAAAAAATGACAGATATGAACAGTTTGACGTAGAATGAAAGTTTGTTTAACACCGTCGATCCAATTGGTCATTTTAACACAGATAAATAGATAGCAGAAATAGCCATAAGGACAGCCAGTTATTGCAATTACTGACTTTTTTTTGGTGTGTGCTGCATGAAATAATGTTGAAATTAGTGAGTTGTAAAAAACGACGTAAATCAATAGGCTTATGATAAAAAATAATTCAGATATTAGTTATTTTCTGTATCACGTAACAGAATCTTTTTTGGAATCTTTATGAAATATGTATTTCTCTTATTGCAGGAAGACATTATATCAATTTGGAATCGAAATGCCAGTGATCAAGCAACTACATCACGAATAAGGTAAATATTTTGTGAATGTGCCACGTCTTTAGAAGGTTTACCGACAAGAAAACCAAGTCCTTTATTGACTAGCCGTTGCGCAGATGTACAGCTTCGCACAAACCAAGCGTTGCCTATTTTCAGCAAAAGTGCACATTCGTATCTGTACATCAAGTTTACCAAACGAAAAGGGCCCTCTTAAAAAGAATTATCGGCCTTATTTACCATTGAAACATTCGTAAGAAAGTTTCAATTGATAAATTCATAGTATCCGAAATTTTTTCAAAGAATGGCAAGAAGCGTGAAAAGAATTTGACCAAAAGAACCTCTTTTTGTCCAAAATTTAATTTTCTTTTTTATGGGATGTGTGGACAATTTGTCACGCGCATCGGGTGAAAGTAAATGTTGCTGTGAAAACAGATGTTTCTACCATGTCATTGATGATATAAATTTTACCTTTGTTCTTACAGAGATACTTTACGACGAGTTCTTAACCTACCGCAGAATACAATAATGGAATACAAAGCTCACATGGCCAGTTTGACGTAAGATTGTTTTTACTTGTAAATGGTTGGTTTGGTCTTTTTTCGCTGTAAAAATACCGCAAGGGGAGAAATTGTTAACGAATCAAATTTTAGGGAATTTTTGCTTAAACTTATACACTTAAAACTTATACCCTCTTAATATGTAAAGAGCTTAATATATAAAGTACATTTAGTCAACTACTTTTTTTTCAACCATTTTGTTTTTATATTCTAGAGACCATTCCAGTTATCGCAACACAAACGTTTTCGTGAGATGATCATTTTATTATGCTCCATGTTCAATATTATGTTGACTTATCAAGACATCTTTGTATTTGCATTCATTACGTTGGATGAATTTTTCAGGCACCATTCTGCTTGTTATTGAAGATCTATGTATACAACAAGTGATTCATTTTTTTGGTCGTCCTTATCCAATTATTTTGAGCGGCGTCCAGACATATAAAGAGTAATCACAACGCGGGGGGATATTTTCTTTTTCTCTTAAATCCTGAATTTTTATCAAACCAAGACTCTAGTACTAAATGTCTTCAGCAATACATGTTGGTTTACTTCAGCAATGAATGTTGACTTACTTCAGCAATGAATGTTGATTTACTTCAGCGATGAATGTTGATTTTCTTCAGCAATGAATGTTGATTTACTTCAGCGACGAATGTTGTTTTACTTCAGCAATGAATGTTGATTTACTTCAGCAATGCATGTTGTTTTACTTCAGTAATGCATGTTGATTTACTTCAGCGATAAATGTTGTTTTACTTCAGTAATACATGTTGATTTACTTCAGCAATGAATGTTGATTTACTTCAGCAATGCCTGTTGATTTACTTCAGCAATGCATGTTGTTTTACTTCAGCAATGCATGTTGATTTACTTCAGCAATGCATGTTGTTTTACTTCAGCAATACATGTTGATTTACTTCAGCAATGAATGTTGATTTACTTCAGTAATGCATGTTGATTTACTTCAGCAATGCATGTTGTTTTACTTCAGCAATACATGTTGATTTACTTCAGCAATGAATGTTGGTTTACTTCAGCAATGAATGTTGACTTACTTCAGCAATGAATGTTGATTTACTTCAGCGATGAATGTTGATTTTCTTCAGCAATGAATGTTGATTTACTTCAGCGACGAATGTTGTTTTACTTCAGCAATGAATGTTGATTTACTTCAGCAATGCATGTTGTTTTACTTCAGTAATGCATGTTGATTTACTTCAGCGATAAATGTTGTTTTACTTCAGTAATACATGTTGATTTACTTCAGCAATGAATGTTGATTTACTTCAGCAATGCCTGTTGATTTACTTCAGCAATGCATGTTGTTTTACTTCAGCAATGCATGTTGATTTACTTCAGCAATGCATGTTGTTTTACTTCAGCAATACATGTTGATTTACTTCAGCAATGAATGTTGATTTACTTCAGTAATGCATGTTGATTTACTTCAGCAATGCATGTTGTTTTACTTCAGCAATACATGTTGATTTACTTCAGCAATGAATGTTGATTTACTTCAGCAATGAATGTTGATTTACTTCAGCAATGCATATTGATTAACTTCAGCAATGAATGTTGATTTACTTCAGCAATGCATGTTGATTTACTTCAGCAATGAATGTTGATTTACTTCAGCAATGCATGTTGATTTACTTCAGCAATGCATGTTGTTTTACTTCAGCAATAGATGTTGATTTACTTCAGCAATGAATGTTGATTTACTTCAGCAATGAATGTTGATTTACTTCAGCAATGTATGTTGATTTACTTCAGCAATGCATGTTGATTTACTTCAGCAATGTATGTTGATTTACTTCAGCAATGCATGTTGATTTACTTCACTAATGCCTGTTGATTTACTTCAGCAATGAATGTTGTTTTACTTCAGCAATGCATGTTCATTTACTTCAGCAATGCATGTTCATTTACTTCAGCAATGCATCTTGATTTACTTCAGCAATGAATGTTGATTTACTTCAGCAATGCATGTTGTTTTACTTCAGCAATATATGTTGATTTACTTCAGCAATGAATGTTGATTTACTTCAGCAATGAATGTTGATTTACTTCAGCAATGAATGTTGATTTACTTCAGCAATGAATGTTGATTTACTTCAGTAATGCATGTTGATTTACTTCAGCAATGCATGTTGTTTTACTTCAGCAATACATGTTGATTTACTTCAGCAATGAATGTTGATTTACTTCAGCAATGAATGTTGTTTTACTTCAGCAATACATGCTGATTTACTTCAGCAATGCATGTTGATTTACTTCAGTAATGCCTGTTGATTTACTTCAGCAATGAATGTTGATTTACTTCAGCAATGAATGTTGTTTTACTTCAGCAATGCATGTTGTTTTACTTCAGCAATGCATGTTGTTTTACTTCAGTAATGCATGTTGAGTTACTTCAGCAATGCATGTTGTTTTACTTCAGCAATGCATGTTGTTTTACTTCAGTAATGCATGTTGATTTACTTCAGCAATGCATGTTGATTTACTTCAGCAATAGATGTTGATTTACTTCAGCAATAGATGTTGATTTACTTCAGCAATGCATGTTGATTTACTTCAGCAATGCATGTTGATTTACTTCAGCAATGCCTGTTGATTTATTTCAGCAATGAATGTTGATTTACTTCAGCAATGCATGTTGATTTATTTCAGCAATGCATGTTGTTTTACTTCAGCAATGCATGTTGTTTTACTTCAGTAATGCATGTTGATTTAATTCAGCAATGCATGTTGATTTCCTGCAGCAATAGATGTTGATTTACTTCAGCAATAGATGTTGATTTACTTCAGCAATGCATGTTGTTTTACTTCAGCAATAGATGTTGATTTACTTCAGCAATGAATGTTGATTTACTTCAACAATAGATGTTGATTTACTTCAGCAATGAATGTTGTTTTACTTCAGCAATGCATGTTGATTTACTTCAGCAATACATGTTGATTTACTTCAGCAATGCATGTTGATTTACTTCAGCAATGCATGTTGTTTTACTTCAGCAATGCATGTTGATTTACTTCAGTAATGCATGTTGATTTACTTTAGCAATGCATGTTGATTTACTTCAGCAATGCATGTTGATTTACTTCAGCAATGCATGTTGATTTACCTCAGCAATGCATGTTGATTTACTTCAGCAATGCATGTAGATTTACTTCAGCAATGCATGTTGATTTACTTCAGCAATGCATGTTGATTTACTTCAGCAATGCATGTTGATTTACTTCAGCAATGAATGTTGATTTATTTCAGTAATGCATGTTGATTTACTTCAGTAATGCATGTTGATTTACTTCAGCAATGCATGTTGATTTACTTCAGCAATGAATGTTGATTTACTTCAGTAATGCATGTTGATTTACTTCAGCAATACATGTTGATTTACTTCAGCGATGAATGTTGATTTACTTCAGCAACGCGTGTTGATTTACTTCAGCAATTATGTTGTTTTAATACTCTCGGCTATCGGCTATCGAAGTTGTATAGCTGTATAAAAGACTAGTTAAAAATAGATATAAAATTTTGTAGAACTGCAAAAGTGTTTTCACCGCAAAATGCAGAAATATTGCGGTAAAGCTGTACCGTTAACGCAAATACTTTTTTTCTTTAAAGTATTTTAAAAGGGTAAGTACAAACAGCTGCTGAAATGTTCAAATACAACAAAAATATTTTAACATCAAGTTCCAAAAACCCACAGGTTTCAGGTTAGCTGGACGTCTTGAAGAAAAAAAGAGGAAATGATTGTCAGTAAACCCATTACTGAGTTAACTGATAACTTTACCCATTGTTCTTAAGATAAGCGTGGGTTAACGTGTTTCCTTGCAATTCTTGCGCGGAACTACAAAAATACTAACTAGGTTGTCACAGCCATGTTTATGGTTGCGATGCCTGGCAAGACATGTTTAGAAAAAGCATTTGGATTCAGAATACAGAACACATGAAGAAATCAATTGGAAGGAGTTTGAAATGAATATATGCTGATATAATATAAAATTCAAAAGGTCCGTTATGATGTTACTTTGGGAGAGAGGATGAAGAGGTAAGTAAGCAGAGGAAAGGTTGGGGAGGCTCAAAGATATTCCTATGACAAAATTACAGCCAGCAATGAGCAGTTAGTACAGTCCCTAAGTTAACGGCGCCGTCAGGGCAGTCAATGCAGCCTATTATGTGCGATAATTTGTCATGGTAGTGGGGTTTAAACCTTGAATCTTTATGTTTTCTATTGTTATACAAGAAAAAAAAAACACGCGCAGGCAAACTGCTACGGTTGTTCACCTTCCACTGTAGTGGCGAAACTACCATTGTCTCTGGGTCTCCTATGATCCGAGCCGCACTGCTCGTTAACGGTTGTCACAAGATTAATTTGAACTTTTACATAGCAAATTATTAGTTGAAGGGTAAGAAAGAAGCTTTCTCCGCAAAAAAAATTTAAGGATACGGTAACTCCCTGAGGCACATACTCAGCATATTTAAAATATCCCCTCTGCTCGCTATATTAACCCTAGCAAATATATATATTCTGAAAGCCGAATAAATTATCTGTAGAATGATGATAAAATATTTCCATAAAAAAAATCCAAAAAGTAGAAAAGAAATTATATACAAAAATTCACCCTTCCAGTTCATTTTGTCGAACACTCCCCTCAGTAAAATTTTTGTTCGTTGAAAAAAATATGATTGCAAAGCTCTTATTCAGCTCTAAAAAACTTTGCTTTTTTTACTCAAAACAACACGTGGTTCCAAAAATATAGCATATTTTGTGTCACAATAGCTGTTTTATGACTGATTTATCTATTTTTAAGCATGATAGCTCAATGACTTGATATTTCCTCACTTTCTGCGTTAGAAAAAGCAAAGTTTTGTAGCCAAAGATATAATTGTCGCAACAAACTTGTTTTCGTACAATTTCGACAAGATGGAGGGGAGTGTTCGACAAAAATATATGCCGTTACGACTGAAAATTTTATTTCGAGAAAGAGCAAATCAAAGACCTTTGCTTTTACCTGCAAGAATCATGATTACACCCACTTAAACGTTATGAATAATTAATAAGTCATGAATATTTTATTTAAAATTAAAGGTAAAGTGTTTTCGCAGAACTATGGGTCTAGTTATTGTTAAACAGAGAACAGGATAACATAACATACCAGGATAAAAACGAAAAAAATAAATAAATAACTTATAAAGGTATAGATGATAAATAATAATATATTTGTATAGATTATTAAAGTGTGAATGTTTCCTATGTTATATGTAGAGATGCAATTTTTTATTCGTTCTGCATAACTCTCTTTAATTATTATACAGATTATATATATTTGAGGAATTTTAAACTTTGAGCACACTATTGAAAACACTGAAAGATAAAAAAGATTTTTTCTCATTTTATCCCTCTTAACAATAAATATTTTTGATTCTTTTTTTAAAAATATCAGGAAAATATGCCAAAGAATCAAAATTAAAAAAAATAATTTTTTTTAAAAAAATGCCCCTGAAGGGGGTTACCGTATCCTTAATCACATTTTTTATTTATATTTGTGAATAAATGTTTTAATGTATAATTAATTCACTGCTGGTAGAATGATGTAAAACTTACAACGTGGTAATACTACCCTTCAATTTTGTTTTGATGCTGTTTTAAATTCTTTAAGCCAGTTCTACAGCCGCTTAAGTGTAGCTAGGTAAACAAAAAATAAGTAAACAATGTGACTTTGTTACTTTGTTTTTGCTGGCTACACTTTCCTTTTTAAACTGAATTTGGTATACATTACATAGATTTTCCAGATGTCGTACTACAGTCGGTTTCCCCGAGCCTGGGAACCCCCACCATCGTTCCCAGGGATTTTTGCCTTTTGATATGAGAGTAATAGAAGGCGAAAAATAACAAGGGTGGGAATAACCTCGTTCCCAGGTCAATATAAAAAGAGCTAGAATTTGCCCTGAAAAATAAGTTGGCGGCATGTGTGAGAAACCTCAGCTTGAAAAAGATTTCTTTTGGTTATTATGGCGCTCCGTTTGCGAAAGTTTGTGTTATGTTTACACGGACAAGGACCTTCGCGAACTCCAGATATCTCGGAAAGGAAATATCATCTGGACGTCTCTAAATTTCTTTTAACTCTCTGATGGTTGACCTCTTCAAATTGTTGTAAATATAAGTAACAGAGCGATTTTAAAAAATTTTCCGCAGATTCAATGTTTTGATTTTACAATGCATTTCTAGCTAGCTAGCTGGTATATGTTCTCTGTTGTGTGTGACTTTTTCAATGCGTTAGCTAGCTAGCCAGCTGTCAAGGCATAATTTTTCAGACAAAAGTATATACCATCAGAATAAACGGGGAAGTCAGCTAGGCTATATTCACTTTCTATTGGTGGTAGTAACTACCTTTTGACACAGGCAGGGAAAAGTGATAACTAAAGGCGGACGTCACAAATATGTATTTAGTAGAGTTCCTGACCGACCTTATTATCAGATTGCAATTTTTGACATTTACTAGCTAGAGTCGGAAGAACTCAAGCAACAAAAAATCTTTTATATATAGCTAGCTAGCTAGCTAGCTAGATGAATCCAGCATGACGTTATATGTTTATTTTTCAGTGGCTGTGGCTCTGGCATTTGCGCAGCCGGAAAAAATAATGCTAGGATTTGGTGAAGAGAGATCTTTTCCTGTGGATTTCTTCTGTCGGAAACATCGCTTGAGGTTTTAAACTGTTATTGAGTGTAGCTAGCTAGATTTATGTCATCAAATTTATTTGAATTCATTTAAAGTCCTAAGAATGCCTTTGTGTGACGAAATAGACCGATAATTACTTTGCTTCACTTAGCGCCCCCATATCTTTTCCTGCCATCCAGATGCTAGAGCCGATGGAACTTACTGCTTAAAATGTAAACAACAGAATTAATCAATGTTTGTTGTCTTCCAACGGCCAGTACCCAGCATTATTACTGTGCTTTGCTTTAAAATTCTGGTCGTGAGTGTCAAGGGTCCTGAAAATTAGTTTAAAATGGTGCGTGAAAGCGCCAATTAAACACAAGCTATCATTAAATATCGGTGTAATTGTGACGTACAGAGTGTGGTTTCTATACAGAGTAATACTCCGTATAGCTGCTATACGGAGTTTGGTTTAGCTATACGTACAGTACCGGAAAAAGGTTGTTTAACATATCGAGCGCGTAACGTGAGCGGACTCCCTCAATACGCGATGTACCGCGTTTATAATAATAAGAAACAATTAAAATAAATTGTCACGATCTATCGAGAATCTAGTATCGTGACAAAGTCCGTCTCGATGTGTCCCGATGGTAGGTGATAATAAAGAGAAAGTTTTTTTAATGAGAATAAAGAGAAAGTTTTTTTTATTTCAAACACATCTCTGCTTTATCTTTTTTTTTATTTTAAATAAGTGTATATTATAAGAAAATTTTTAACTTTCGTATTTTCGTAATTCTAGCGCATTACTTTTTCAACGTATTTTTTTTTCTATCGCTGCTTTTCGTTCTTAAACTTTTAAAATGCGATCTAAAAAAGCATTTATATCGCCGCATTTAGTTCTTAAACTTTTAAAATGCGATTTAAAAAAACTTTTGTATCGCCGTTCTTCGTTCTTAAATTTTTAAAATGCCATCTAAAAAAGCATTTCTATAGCCGCATTTCGTTCTTAAACTTTTAAAATGCGATCTAAAAAAACTTTTCTATCGCCGTTCTCCGTTCTTAAATTTTTAAAATGCGATCTAACGAAGCTTTTCTATCGCCGTTCTTCGTTCTTAAATTTTTAAAACACGATCTAAAAAAGCATTTCTATCGCCGCATTTCGTTCTTAAACTTTTAAAACGTGATCTCAAAAAGCATTTCTACCACCGTTCTTCGTTCTTAAATTTTTTTAAATTAATCTAACGAAGCTTTTCTATCTACGGCAAAGTTTTTAATCCACAATGTGCCCACTGGATATGAGCTTTATGGTCAAATGACAGAGTTGTAACAAACAAGAAGCTATAATAAATATTTACGTAGGATGTTTGACCATATGCAGCCTCTGGTTACATTTTTTAACAAAGATCGTTATAAGAAGCGCATGTAAAATAAAAACATTTGCTGCGTAAACAAGATCATCGAAAGTGTGTAAGATCAACCAGACATGTGGAAATATAGTTCATATAAATATTTAATTAAACACACACAATTGTAATGTTTTCTAAAGAAAGATTAACGCTAGCTGCTTACCCTCGATTGTTATATGTAAGTTAAAAAAATAAAACACAAAGGAAGTATAATTATATTTAAACATCCGCGATCATTGTTGAAAACACTCTTATGTTTAAAATAGTTCTATTATGAAAAAGTGTTAATGGCCTCGATAGCTTCGAGAATGATATCGAGACGGATGCATCGCGAAGCCCTCTCGATACAATACAAGTAAAAAAACAATACAAGTAAAAAAACGTCTATCGCCGATCGAGAATACCGTCACGATACGCGAAGCGCGATGTTAAGCAACCTTTTTCCAGTACTGTAGTCTGCCAACGGATGTTCTTAAAGTGAAATATTGCAATATATGACTGTTTAAAACAATTTCCGAAAAAAAAAAAAAATAATCACCATAAAGAACAAGTTAAAAAGACAAGCACGTCATTTTCCTACTTTTTATCCATCCTAAACATACAAGGTATATTGTAGTTATACGGAGTGTGGGAACATTAGTTTGATTGCAAAAAAAGGATTATGGCATACAGATTGTGAGATACTGAGAGTATGTTATGCAGAATTCGCTATGCGGCGTATGCAGAATTTGCTATAAGGAGTATGCCATACGGACTATGCCATACGGACTATGCCATACGGAGTATTCTATAAGGAGTATGCCATACGGACTGTGACATGCTTCATATACGAAGTTTGCTATACGGAGTGTGACATGATTACTATACGGAGTGTGACAGGCTTAGTATATGGAATGTGACATGCTTAGTATACGGAGTGTGACATGCTTAGTATACGGAGTATGACATGCTTAATATCTTCTTACACAAATTATTTGCTTGTTTTAGGCACAATTTTCTAAACTGGAATAGCTCAGAGTAAATTTTTAATAAGAATGCTTAGTTTAGACTTCGACGCTCATGCTGCATTCGCTAATGTCTAGCCAAACCAGTCTCGGCATTATACTCTCAAAGCTGTCTGTGCCGCTCGCGGCTTTGAGATATTTAAATATTTTCGTCTATACGGAGTAAACATGTCGCTATACGAAGTTATACTCCGTATATGTATGCCTATACGGAGCCGTACTCCGTATAGCTGCACACTCCGAATGGAACATAATGACACACATTTAAGCACTTTTAAAAAATGAAAATTTCTGAGCATCATATTCAGCGATTCGGTTTGACGTCATAACAATTTTTTTGGAGGTGAAAAGTTTCCGTATTTTAGGTGAAGAGAGTGCAGAGCAACACATTTTGGAGTTTTAAGAACAATGTTAGGAAGTTTGAGCAAAGATAATTTTTTGGAGCAAAATCTAGATAGCTAAGCATCATTTCCAGACAGATTTTTATTGTGGTTACCTTTCGTTAGCTAATTATTCTTCCATTTCCACATTTTTTAGCATTCTTCCCCCTACGAACTAGGTTTGTTTTCACCCAGCGAAATTTTAAAAAGGCGGATGTAGCACAAATGCGATTCGTCAATTAAGCAAAATGTCAATCATCACTACGGCAACAAAGCTGAACCGTTTAGCTGAATACAAGCTGCAACGCAGATACACACTTTTAAAGACTGAAAATTTTCGAGCATGGTATAAAAACTGTAAGGTAGATACAGTAAGTGGGTGTGTATCTACATTGCAGTTGTATTTAAAACAAGAAAATACTGTGCATATTAACAATCCTGAACGACAAACAATGTTTTTGTGTAAATACAAACTTATAATATATTTCATTAATGAAGGGTTAAAATAAGAGATCAATTTGCACATTTTTCCGCACTTTGTCGAATTGAGGATGAGCTGAGCCGAAACCAAACCATAGCGCTATCGCGATTGAATTATAATTCTTTCTGTACATATTCTAAAGTTTAGGTGCGAAAAATCTGCTACTTGTCTATATTTGCATGCGTTTATTCCGCCGGCAGCTTCTATTGACAGCTTCTATCAGCAGCATAAATGGGAAGTTTTTTTCCACTTAGGATTAACCTACAAATAAGAGATCCCATGATCCAGGGATTTTTGTTCCCCTATATTTGTTTACCACAATCAAGGAATGCTTGTGCTGTAAATGTACCAGTTGGAACCAAGGTCTGCTGTCATAAATGTGTTTTAGTTTTCCTATTGGAAATGCAAGGCCAGCGTTAGTTACAATAAATAATTAACGTATAACTCGCAAAACAAGGGATCCCACGTGCCATAATTTTTGTTAAAGGAGAGGCGAACCAAAAACTTTTTTGTGGCAGCCACAAAATAAATTTTAGGCGAGGTAGCAAAAATTAAGGAACGTCTAAATCCCGAAATCTAATAAAATAACTACTATAACGACACACAAATAACTATGTTTCATAAATAAATATCCATATTCCTTCCTAGCAACATTTTTACAAAGTTTTTATGGCTAGTGGGTAAAAAAGAAGCAAGTTTGAGATGTACTTACCAATAAACATTAAAAATAAGACCTTTAACTCAAGATAACCAAGAATATTTTACATACAATCGTAGTGCCAGCATTTTATAACCTTCGTTAATACTTCTTGGAACTTTATAAACATCTTTCACGGCCAATAATATTCTTTTCGTATTTTGGTTCGTTTTTTCACAACATACATCCAACTTCGAACGATGAAGTTTGTTGTGATGAGATGGCGCCAAATTTGATAAATACACAGACCGGAAACTTTCAACAACAAATCGAACGTGCAATATGGTGGTTTCAGCTTTGTTTACAAATCTTTATTTTCTTTATCTTTACTCATAAATTAGTTTACTAAGTTTAGTAATGAAAATAAAAATATTTTCGTCGTGTTATTCAACTAATAGCATATTTTCTATTTTGATCTTTAACTTGTGTATTATTTTTTAAAAAACAGCGTGATCATTAAAGCGTGGTCATCACTGTAGCGAAAGATCTAATATTGTTTCTGAATAACCACCAGTTTGGCAAATGTGTAAAAATACTGAACCATAAAATGAATGATTCAGCATTCAAGGATAAAAGTAAAAACTGGTATTTTGTAAACTTCTAATGATTTTCTGGGTATAATGTGAGTATAATAACGTGTCGTTGTGCTGCAAAGTTTTACGCCACAAATTCACCTTTTTTAAACAAGCAGCTTTAATTTATTACCCCTTAATATAAAAAAGCAAATTTTTCAGCAAAACCATGCTTTGATGCTAACTAAATATTACAAAAACTAAACAATTGTCAAGATTTTACGGGATATTCCAGACCAGCGGATCTGGTCTTTGAAATTATCTCAGACATCATGAATTTTCAATCAGCAGCCGTGCCACGGCTGTTCGCCTCTCCTTTAAAGCATAATGTTTTGATTGATTATTTCAAATATATGTCGTCAACCAAAGTTGATGCGAATTTCAGCCAATGTGACTGTAAAGCATCTGATTTGGTACGGTTAAATCTGTGAAGATACTATATCTTATCTGAACTAAACAGAAAACTATATCCGCACATAAGACCAAAACATCTTTATCACTGGTTCAAGGGATCTGATGCCTGGATCACGGGATCCCTGGTTTGTAGCTTGAGCTTAACAGTTTGCTGCCAGTATATCCTGCCTGTGGTGGCATTCCAAAGTCACATTAATGCAGTTATTTTAAGATATAGATTTTGCTATCTTGAGATAACTATGGATGCTTGTATGGCATGTGCTGGTTGTAAAATACTGTAACTAAAGTTTCTTTAGCAGCCCTTATAATTAAATTTTTTTTACGTTGGCAATAAAACTGCCGACGTGAGATACATTTCAAGTCATTTGCATCGGCATTGCGTCAGCAATACTTTTTGGTAGTGAAATTTTTCAGCTGGCAAAAACTCACGCCATTCACCTTGTATTGGGGCTAGACTTCTCATAAATTAGATGTATTGATCTCCTAAGATGATGACAAATAGAAATGGAGTACAAGTCTCATTGACATTACCTTCCCGATGGTGAACTTCGCTATGTTTCGACTTGAACTCATTAGGTCGGGCATATTACGTTGTATATCGCAGAAGTCGCTGGTGACATGATTCGGAAATGCTTGTCACGGGCACAGTTCAACATGAAGCAAAACTGTACAGGAGACTCAAATGTTAGAGTCTTCGCAGAATGTCTCTCCTCACAAAACCGAGGGCAGGGCTGACTTATTGCCTGCTGTGTCATGTGGGAGAAAGAACTTCTGGACTTCTTTGTAATACAATATACAATTTTTTCGATTATTAATGGAAATCGAATGGCACCACGGTATTTCTGTAGCTTGAATGATTTTAGTTAGTAATAATGGCCTAACTTACTGAAATCGAGTGTAATTTTTCTTCAGTCGCAATGAGTGGGAGTAGCTCAAACAATACCACAATTGTTGTTTTTTAAAAATTTCACAACAAAATTACGTCGGCAATTTTTTTAACGACGCAATTACGCTATCTTTGTATTTTACGTCGGCAATTACGCAAATTTTAAGGGCTGCTTCAGATAAATTTATTAAAGAAATATCTGTATTGAAAGTGATATTTTTGTATGTTGTACAGGATAGAAAGTTGTTTATAAGTCTTTTTTCGTTCTTCAAATTTTCAGCATTAAAGATTTCCATCTGACCTTATGATATCACCCAATCCTTGAAGTTGGCCTTGGCAATCAGCAATTGGCATCACAATTGCTGGCACATTTTCATTTTGAGACGGCAAAAAAAACGCTGAAGCTGTTCAGATTAAAATTCCCCCACAAATAACATGGCAGAAATAGGAAAATCCAGGGTTGTAGACAAATATAGATGTTGGTATATATATATACTGAATTTCATGCAGTGAAGAACATTTTCTATAGTATGAAGTTATGCAAATGTCAATTCTAATATAAATGTTACTTCCTCATATTTATTTTAAATTTTTTTATTCAGGAATTATATGAAATGAATGGCTTTGATTTCATTTGCACCATTACGTATCCCTTTGAAAAGACGAATACAAACACTTGCTGTTCTCTTTGGAGTGTTCATAGCATTTCTTGCCCATGTCACAGGTCTAGTCTTGTGGTTAGTTCTGTTCCTTTCTAAATATTGGCCAATAGCTATTTTTTATGCAACAATTATTATTGTATTTGACCGAGACCGACCTTCACAAGGTGGGAGAAGATTTTCAGTGATTCGAAATTTAGCCATATGGAGATATTTTTGTGATTATTTTCCAATTAAACTGGTCAAAACAGCACACTTGGACGGCAATAAGAATTACATATTCGGCTTTCACCCACATGGTATTATAACTGCAGGAGCATTTGGTAATTTCGCTACAGAGGGAACAGACTTCAGTCATGTTTTTCCTGGGATTAAACCGTATTTACTAACACTGAAAAGTAAGTCTCTTTTTTTTCTCAATATTAGTCTTACTTTATAATTGTTAATCTCTCTACATCTCTATGTATTTCATCTTTTAAACTGCACCCGTAAAGTGGTATATAATCAAGCTTACAAGTATACCAGGTCTTTTATTTTGAAAAGAACAGCATGAAGTGAAATCTTCATCATTAAGTGAAATATAAGCCACTACATTATTCTGCAAAACTAAATGAAATGACCTAAGTAGAAAAATATATCAAAATAATGTCATTTTCTGTATATATTTCATTTGCGTACATATATACCTTAATGTCCTTTTGAAAAATAAATATTTTCATATCAATAAAACATGTTGTGCATTGTTGCATGTGAACGATAAAATAGTTTATACATAGAAAACACTTTTTTTAGTATGATATACACCTAGAAATGACAATGCTTTTCTATGTCTGGTTTTAGTTCTGTTCAAGTTTCCATTTTTTCGAGACTTTTTCATGGGGTTTGGTATATGTGATGTTTCAAAAGCCAGCATTCGTCGTATTTGTGAAGCGTCAACAGGTGGGAACGCTGCAATTATCATTATCGGAGGTGCAGCAGAGTCTTTAGATGCTCATCCAGGATCATGCACGTTAACCTTAAAAGATCGAAAAGGCTTCATAAGAATGGCTCTTCAAACTGGGTAACTGCTGTTTGATTTTTAAAAAAGTCTTACGCATGAGTTTTTTGAAATTCCTATGAATTATAATTTTTTTTGGCTTTGTTTAGATATTTTTTAGAATGCCACAAAAACATATTTAATTAATTTGGGTTGCATACTTAAGCATCAATTAAATGATAAATTAGTCAAAATCCGTATCAACTTTATCAGCGATTTTTGAATTATTTTTTTTTATTGTAAAGTTAAATAAAATGGATGATGTGTTCTATGAAAAGGGCTTCAATATATTTTTTATAATTGGCCTGGGCAATTTCAACGAGTACAAACTGTATTTTGCTTTCAGAAATGACCACGAGAATGACTCTGGTGTGACTAAGGCTCCCGTTTAAGCTGCAGAAATCTCTGAAATTTCTGCCTCATTGATCGCCAATGCTTACATAAAAATTATTTAATCTAAATAGAGAATTTATTTTCGTATTCGATTTAATGCTTGTGTTATTTGGGAAAAATATAAGTTCAAAAGTCCAAAAAAAATAAGAAAATAAATGAGTAACCATTCTCTCAAGATTATTTTGATTATATTGATTTTTTTTGCACGCAAAATGAAAATTTGTCTGACTCGTAAAAATCTGTTAAGGCATTTTTGTTACTAGTCTAATAAGATGTATGTGCAAGGTATGTAAATTCGTTAACCTTTTTTTTCCAGTGCCAATTTGGTACCAGTGTATTCATTTGGAGAAAACGAGTTATACAACCAAGCTAACAACCCTCGTGGTTCCTTACTTAGAAGATTACAAGACAGAATTCGAAGGTGGTTAACTTTTGCTCCTGTTTTGTTCTATGGTCGAGGAATTTTTCAATACAACTTCGGGTTTCTACCATTTCGGAGGAAGATAACCACTGTTGGTAAGTAATCTAACCAACTGGAGTATTTTGACAACCAGCCTTAATTTGTGGGTGTGTCCGCCCCGCCCCGCCGCCCCCAGTAATCTCTCATAGTTTGTGTTATTTATTTTCTATCCATGAACATTTGAGATTTCTTTTTCCTTATTAAGTTCAGTTCTTACAAATTTTTTGCAATATTTTTGGAGGTTATTAAATTAAGAAGTGAATAATGCTTTTACTGCTAATATTTGGTGATCGGTGAAAAGTACAAACTTTAAGAAAAAGTTTCAGGAAAAGTAGTTGATACCAAAATTTAGCATAGTCCTGGAATTTAATTTTTATTTCTGTCTAATTCTGGGTCATCTCCTAGTGTTAATAAAACTGACATCCCAAAAGAGAGGATCGGGGTAACTGGTCGTGTCCTGTTTTTGTTACCATTTTCTAAATTGTGTTTTCCTAGTTGGAGCTCCTATACAAGTTGTGAAACGCTCAAATCCAACCCCTGCAGAGGTGAATCGCTTGCATCAGTTGTACGTGAAGAGACTGAAAGAACTTTTTGGTCGACACAAAAAGGAACACTCCGACTATCCGAACGCTACTTTAGAAATTTTATAAAATTAATTATATATTGAGACTTAGAATTCAATTTATATTTTAGCAGCTAACCTAACCGTCCTAATTTTCTCGTTTAACGTACCCTAAAACCTTTGTTTGCGAAAATTAGCGAGATGTTCACTTCACATCTCACAAAAGATGTGAAGTGAACAGGTATAATGATGCAAAATCGCTAAACTTGTTAACATGTACCTCTATGCGGACACTGTGTACAAAAATCTGCCTATTATTAACTTATGTGCGGTCATGTACTGTTTAACTATCACTCTTCAGGTTTTTTAAAAAAAATGGCTTTTTTATATATCTGTGATATAATGATTTTAGAAAATAATTTATTCTTTTTTATACATTATATATAAACTAAAGATTTTTTTGTTCTGTTTAAAATATATTTTTGTTTGCCAACAGAAACTACATAAAAGTTGTAAATTTTTATATTAGATTATCTGAATGTAATGTAAGGTCCCAGCGATTGAATCCAGTGAATCCTCTTGTTCTGTAAAATGTGCGACCATCCAGGAGGAAAAAAACATAAATAAAAACACACGAGAAGAATGAAGATAGAGAAACCACTGTGATTAAAATGATTTACTTTTTCTCATACTACTAACCTTTTACTGTGACTTTTCTTATGATTTGAGAAATACTTAAAGTTTAAAGCAAGGTGTCAAAAACTAGAAGAAATTGGCATAACTTTTGCTTAAACTCCGCATCTTGTTGTGTCTTGACTCTTTGCAATGAAAGGAAGTGCTATACAAATGGCCAAAAAAATATTTTCCAAGTGTTGTGCTTAAAAGGTTAGGAACAAATTTTATCACTTTCAACTTTAACTCGCGTTTACCGTGATATTGTGCGCGTTTGGTTTATAAACATTGAATATTATAATAGAGCATTTAACAGTTTAACTTTGTTTAAAATTATATATTTTTATAATATACAGAAGATAATATAGAAATTATGTTTTGGAACTATAGTATGGTTTTTTTTGTTTATTCTTGTTACGTTCTTAGCAACCTTTCAACTAATGAGATGTAAACTTTGCTTTGCTGGGCGTTATTGACATTCATTTTAATGTTGTGATGTTAAAAGGGGTTTCATGTTGTATTTCTAGTAAACCGTGCATATTTAAGAAATAACGCTTGAAGTAGACATACGGGCGCAACTGCAAACTAGGTATTTGGGGTCTATATTTTATAATTCTTGCGGTACTGGAAAATCCTGAAATTTTCCTTTTGCCCTTGAAATTTGCCTTCAGAAAGTCCCGAGAATTTTTCAAATATTGTCAAAATGTCAGAAAAAAGTCGGGAATAATAGCAATTTTTGGTATCTCAGAAAGATTTCAGGAATTTTAGGCTGAAATGGTCAATCAGAATTTTTTTCATTTTTCAAAGTATTATTGGTCAAGATTGTTCTCAAATATTTTTTTACAGTTCATTTTATCATGCCTGGCATTATGTTTACATTTTTAGGGTAATCCAAGGTTCCAATAAATGTGATATTTCGGCCAAAATAAATGCAGGAAAAATCAGGAAAATTTTAGGAATTTTAGTCAAAAAGTGTCAGGAAAATAAGGGCTTAATACCGAGTGGAAAACACAGAATTTGTTCGACGCAAAGATTTGTTGGATCACATTCGACGCTGCGTCGAAATATGCGACATTTCAAATGTATTTCTTTTATATGGGGTGACCACTACCTCTGGAAACTACTGGAAATGAAATACACTGAAAAAAAAAATTTCTAGAGAGTCGCAAAAATGAAAAAAATTCCTGTGAAATGGTGTTTTTTAGTTAGGTCCGTTTTTCAGTTGTCAGGCTATGGGGGAACCGTTAAGGTTTTCTTTGCTCATAGAAAAAGTCATAAAAAAGTTCTGGAAATCACATCTTTCAAACGAGTCATCGTCCTGTTTATACCAATCCCTTTAATTTTCTTAGTCTAAGTTCAACAGTTTTGTCTGTTTTTTAAATCTGATTAAAAGCGTCAAATAGTGAATGCTCCATAGCCTGCAAGTTGCCCAACCGCTAGTTTTTTAAAAAAATTGAATATATGCCCTCTGTTATCTCTATAATAATATCCGTTCGGAATGTTTCACGGGTTAGCGGCTAGTTTTTTAAGTTTTGTTAACTGATGTCATTTATTTCTTACGTCATGCGTTGTCAACTGACGTCAAATTCAAAAAAAGGATAAAAAAAGATTGAATGTGACGACGTATGGAAGAATGGATGAAGATGTGGATTTGGAAGAAGGTAGATTGTGAACCATCTGTTTTACATATTTTCTTTTTGACTTTTTACATAAATATATACATACCGTAGACGGTTGATTTTAGCCTCCGCTACAGACTAAGCCTTTAAAGTGTCGGAATTTAAATCTTTTTCTGCCGATGGAGCGCAAACTTTAATTTAAGTTAACATAAGGTAAACACAAAAACAGTAGTCTTCCTTTTTGTCTACTATATTCGTTAACATATATCACAGATTTTTGCCGATTACCTCAATTAGGTCCCGCGGTCGAGGGCGAACTTTCATGCTCCACCGAAGTTAAGCACGCGTTGTGCCGAGTCAGTTAGAAAGCTTTTTAATGTAAGAACCAAAAGTCTAAGCACTGGTTTCGTTTCCAATTCGTTTTGATTCTATTTTATAACTACGTATTTCTGTTGACCACCCTCGTCTCCAGGGATTTTTGTCTTTTGATACGAGAAAAGACGGCGAAAAATGAAGTTGTATAACCGCATAATACTACAGTGGAATCTCTCTAAAGCGGACATGGTCTAAAGCGGACACCTCCATATAACGGACACTATTCCTTGGAACGGACTGATTTCAGGTCAAACTCTCACAAGAAAATCTCTATAAGACGGATAGTTATAAGGCGGACACTTTATAAAACGGACACTTTTTTTTGCACCAAATGACATTTTCCCTTGAAAAAGCTCTGTGTATAGCGGACACATAAAAAAACCACTTGTTAAATTTCGATGTTCATCTTTATTTCGTTAAAGTTTCGTTTATTTTCTGTTTCTGACATGGGAACGAAAGCGATGATAACGAGGAGGAAAATCTTAGTTATGCAGAAGTAATCACCTTGCTCGATAGAATTTGTCGCAGCCCTATTATTGACGAGGAAAGTCAAGACATGCTGTCATCAGTTACAAATCAAATTATATGTCTCATTTCCTTGATTTGAAAGGGATAGAACAAAGAAAAAACGTGTATAAACAAAAAAAGTCATGTTTTCGGCAAAATTTTGCTCCGAAAGTGATTTTTGGATACAATCTCTATAAAGCGGACACCTCTATAAGACGGACACTTTTTTTTGCACCAATGGTGTCCGCTTTAGAGAGATTCCACTGTATCATTAATAACAATACATGAATATATTGAAGGCATATAACCGAGTATGTAAAGTCCACTTTGCTTTGTCACGTGACCAAGAAAATAAGAGTGCGGAATAAGCGGGGAAATATCACACATCGTTAGTTAGTTTTTTATACCCACCCACCCGCCCTTAGTGAGAGTCTTCGCATAAAATAATTATATATATTTTGTTATATTAGAACTATACTGTCTTGTGAATTTTACCGTATTCCCACTGCATACTACCTAGCCTGATTTACTACACTTGTATCGCATATACAAAGGTTATATAAAGTTAATAAATCAAGTTATTTTCGATTGTATGCAATGAATTAGAAAATAACTCTAATGTAACGAGTGATTCCCACTAAGTAGTGATCGAGGCAAAAATAGCTCACGCTTTATTCTCTGTAATGAGGCAAAAACATGGAGTTGACATATGTTGGTCATCCTTCTCCCATCCAGTGCTTAGGGACAGAGTTTCAGGGCTCTTTGTATTGGATGGCTATTAAAATATAAAAAAACAAAACAAGTGAAAGAAGATGGCACGCGTCGAACCCAACCTCAATCCCAGGACCCGTTTTCTCTTTTTGCATATCGGACGGCGAGACCTATCAATAAGCGCAGCGCCGATGAGAGACAAAAAGCCCTGGGAAAGAGGTTACGTCGAACCAGCCCTAACAGAGTTTATTTAGAGCAAACTTGAGGAAGTTATGCCTTGTTGAATTTCGCCTAAAATCTACACCAGTGAACTTGCAAAAAATGTCTGTACCTCTTCATAATAGTTAAGACGGTTTACTTTTATCTCATTTGCTCCATTTATTGACATGACCTTTTATTTCAGTTTATTCAAACCGTTCTATTTTTCAGCGTTACAAAGTGATGTCTTATTTCAAGAATTATTGAAGAATGAGATTTTTGATGACTATTTTAATACATTCTTATCTTTACCAGTAAGTTGATTTATCATTTCATGTGTGTAATTTCAAAACTTCAATACTCTGTCAAAGGTTAAGTAATTCGCCAAATTTTACATGGCTTTTTAAGTATCTTTATATTAATACACTGTATTCTGTATGTTCGAAATAGATGTGCATAGAATAATTTAATCGAGTTGAGGATATAGAAGATAACAGCGCGAGAAATTCCTGTGCATGTTTCCACACGCCACGGACTATATTTTTAATTACTTTTTTTCCACAGTATTCTCGTTTCCCGTGAAAATTAATTTATCCTTTATCACAGTGACTCGTTGACCGTAAAAAATACTTTATCATAATCATTCTCGTCGACCGTAACAATTTCCACCAAGAAGTACCTTATGAAGGCACAACTAAGATAACTTTGTCATATTCTGAAATCGGCTGTTTATCCACTTTGTTATATTTTGTTAGATATTGTGCTGTTATTTTAATAGAACAGAAAGGAGCCCTAAAGGCTACATTGGTCATTTTGAACTTTTTTTAAGATTATCTTTATGACAAATGTATGTTTTAACCCATGCTCACCAGCAAAGAATGCGCTATAGGGCGGGGTAACGAAATATTTTAAGCCTGAAAATTTGACTGAGGCTTAGGAAAATTCGTTTTATTTTTTAACAAATGTCAGCCTGAATGTCCTTAAAAATACCTTCTAACGAAAGAAACATTGTTGTGATCAAGAGAAGAAAAATTTAATTTTTTTTTAAAAATCAACCAGTTCTGCAAGACTTGTTATAAAAAACTATTCGCTTGCCTCTCGAAAAATTTATGGGATTTCGACTGGTCGAAAATATTTTAGATATCACTATTTTTTTGCTTGGCAGCTGTTTTAAACAAACGTTGGTATTCAGAAATGTTAACATCAGTTTTCTTAAATTTAGATTTTCGCTCGACGTTTGATGTATCGAAGAGATCATGGTTTGTTTGAAATCGAACCTCCAGTGAAAAGAACCACACACGTAAGCTGAAAATCTACTGTACTCATTTTCATTGAGAATATCGGCACAAAAAATTTTCAAAAAAAATAATAAAAGTAATCTGGGAACAAGTTTACCAAATCATATTTCCTATATTCTTGTTAAGCTCTTGAAATGTTAGAATGCTACGGGGTTGCATATTTTGAACTCGTGCATAATAAATTGACTTAGCAAATCTTTTTTTCAACCTCATTCCCAGGCTTGCGCACCAAGCATATCAGAAAGCAAAAAAAATCTCAGGGAATGAGATTGACCTATCCGTATCACTTAATCTCGATCCCAGGTCTTTTAGCGGGCGTTTTACTCATGTCAAACTGCGAAAGTCCTGGGATCGAAATTGCCTAAGACCAAATGTCTTGCAATATCCATATGGCCTACTTACTACTTATAACGCTATGATTTTTTTCTTTTCTAGCATCTTCTTCATGACAAAGTAATTTCTTGGATTAGAATCCATCGCGGCCCGTATTTTCTCAACACATCAATATGCAATGAATACAGGTTGTGTAGGGCGTTAGCAGCGTTACCTGTCTGTTTAAAATATGGTAGGTTATATAAATATAAAAGCTAATTTGACTGTATTTGCAAGCGACAAAGAAAGAAAGTGAGAATTGTACAACTAACTTAAATCGGTAAAGAAAAGTAGCTAGTTTAAAGTATTTTTCTTCAGAGACTAGCAGGTTATTTTAATTCCTTTCGTTCATCCAACAACTACATCTTCTTCGTCCCAAGTTCTTTTGCCCCCGCCCCCCTCCCCCCGACCGTTTTGCGTTCATTCTAAAGGCATTTTGGCCCTTAGAAAAAGGTTGAATTTGGTATTCTCACAACCTCATCCCCAGGGCATCTTGTATCTTTCTGACATTCGGGACGGCGATACGAACATATCGTCCCCGTGTCAAAAAGATACAAGATACCCTGGGGTCGGGGCTGGTATTCTTAGTGAAATCGTTAGCAGATGAGTCAACGTTGAACAGGAAGATCTAACACACGTCCTGGGTTTTGCGGTGAAGATTAATCAATTCATATTACTAGACGATTATATATTCATTGTCATGGCTCTTTGCCTTTGTTCCCAAAGTTTGAAATCCTCTCATAAATATCTGACGAACAAAACAGCGATACCGGGGATGTGCTATAATCTGAGGACCGGAATATATACAACGGGAGAAGCCCGGCTTTTTTCACGGGCTAACGACCAGTCTCCATATGGTACCATAGTAGTAATAGCTGTCTTTGGCACACGAAATGCAATATATAAAGGAAGGACGATATCTCTATATTAATAATACCAATAGTCTGTCTGTCTGTTTATAAGTTGGGTCGTGTTATGAAAACACGAAATACGATATATAAAACACGGACTTATCCATGGTTTACCGACTAGTTTATATTATAATGATCATCATACATCTGCGAGCTAAAAGGTAGCTGCGAAAAGCGACGGTGGGGATTTCCGTGAATCATTTCACAGGATACCAACTAGTGCATATAAATCACATACAATTTCATTTTTTAGATTCTGTCAGTGACAAAGAACTTCACCAACTTCAAAGGAAGTATTTGAGTAGAGTGATTGATATTCAACGTCTGAAGAAATACTTCAATGAATCTATAGGAGAATATCTTTTACAATTTTGGTTAGATGCTGAAAGATATAGAAGACAGGTAAACTTCATTTAAAAACCTTTTAAGCAAGATTGGATACACCCAAATCTTGTGAATAAAAAAATTATATTCAACCTATCTATGCAACTAAGTAAATCTTATATTCAATCTTGGGAACTATGCAAGTCTTATATTCAATCTTGGGAACTATGCAAGTCTTATATTCAATCTTGGGAACTATGCCAGTCTTATATTCAATCTGGGGAACTATGCAAGTCTTATATTCAATCTGGGGAACTATGCAAGTCTTATATTTAATCTTGTGAACTATGCAAATCTCATATTCAATCTTGTGAACTATGCAAGTCTTATATTCAATCTTGTGAACTATGCACGTCTTATATTCAATCTTGTGAACTATGCAAGTCTTATATTTAATCTGGGGAACTATGCAAATCTTATATTCAATCTTGTAAACTATGCAAGTCTTTTATTCAATCTTGTGAAATATGCAAACCTTATATTCAATCTTGTGAACTATGCAAATCTTATATTTAATCTTGTGAACTATGTAAGTCTTATATTCAATCTTGTGAACTATGCAAATCGTATATTTAATCTTGTGAACTATTCAAGTCTTATATTCAATCTTGTGAACTATGCAAATCTTATATTCAATCTTGTGAACTATGCAAGTCTTATATTTAATCTTGGGAACTATGCAAATCTTATATTCAATCTTGTAAACTATGCAAGTCTTTTACTCAATCTTGTGAACTATGCAAACCTTATATTCAATCTTGTGAACTATGTAAATCTTATATTTAATCTTGTGAACTATGTAAGTCTTATATTCAATCTTGTAAGCTATTTTCTGTAGGTTCCTGAAAATTGTCGAAAATTTGTTCTGCGTGAAATTCAAAAGAAGTTTCTTACCGAGGGTGCGACACATGCACTAAATATTTCGCTTCTTGAAAAAATAAACTCACATTTAAAAGAAAAAATGGATAAAAGTACAAAAATTCTATCCACCATTTTAATCTCTCCTCAACATATGGTAATGAAAAATTTAATGGCGTACTGGATACCTAAATATATCATACATCGTCTGCGAAGAAGAACTACAGCAGTTGGCAGATGGGGTATGCTAATGTATTTCAATTAACATGCGTTATAGAGGCGGATAAGATATATGAAGAGCGTTCAAATTACTTGGGGCGTGTATGGCGTTTTGTACTAAATGGCGCTGGTGCTTAGATCGCAACAAAGAGTATTTTTCTATTACGGGCTCTTACAGCTTTTCCTTAAGCATTACATGTATGCATCAACCTGTAGGGTTCGTTTTTCAAGCTGATGTGCAATATAATTCCAAAGCGAAGAAATTTTTCTCCGCAGATCATTTTTATTCTCCTCAGAGTAAGCCCAATCTTTTTATACTGAGAGCTTCTTTTATATTCCTTGGGGATAGCTTAGGTGGTAAGGCGTTGGACTCACGTCTAGATGGTCGCCCCACATAAGCTCGTGGTGTAACTCTAAAACAGCCTTGGCTCCCTGCTGGAAACGGTTTACAGGTATATCCCTCGAAATTAATGACCCTAACCAGAAAGAATATAAATCACCGCTAAAAAGATATTTGACCACTCGCGTTAATGGCTCGCGTAAATGCAGTAACGTACAGTAAATAAGTAAAATTATTTATCGGAACTTGACTAGATTTATTTTTTTGATAGGAAAGTTATTGAAAGCGAAAGATAAATTACCAACAGAAGTGAGCGAAGATGAATCTGGTGAAAAACCTCATCTCATTACCGCAGTGATAAATGACATGAAAGAGAAAATGAAAAAGAAGAATGAAGAACTACGTCAGAAAAACTCCTCGCATGAACCAGAAATTTCCGGTAGGTTTTTTTGTTTTTTTATCGTTTCTCTTATATCGAGACAGCCAAGAAGGAATTATTTTAACTCGCGTTTATATTACACAATGCATAATCTTTGCAGATAGAATACCCTGGCAAAGCATTCTCGTGCATATATTTCTTTCGCAATTTTGAACTTGGCTTGTTACAAACAAACAAAAATAACAAGCCCTGAGGACGAAGTTAGCCAATTTTGTTATAAACCCATCGTGTCAAAACAAAACATGAGAGTATTGGGGTAGAGGTTGTAGCTCCTAAGCAACGAATCAAGACGATTGTTTGATGTTAGTTAAACATTGTGTATTCAATCAACCTTGTCCCCAAGGTTTTTAGCTTTTTTTAAATCGAGCGACTTTGACATCAAAAGCGACGAGTTTTAAAGAGTTTACCCTGATCTGCAGATGCGCATTGAAAAAATGATAACATTCTCTCCGCTGTAGATGGTCCTGTTTCATATCAACATGGCTAATAAACTCATATTTTCTAGGAAGATAGATAATATTCATGACACATATTGTATCATATTACCTTTTTTTTATTCAACAAGCTTCTCTGCGTGACCACGTCACATCAACGTCAAGCAACAGCGGTGAAGAAGACGAAGAAGTTCATAAAGAGAATGGTAACCAGCGAAGAAAACAAATGCTCAATATGATCAAAAAGAAACGCGAAAAACAAAAAGAAATGGAAGATGCTATCAGTGATTTAACAATAACAAAAAATAGAGTTAAAACAAAAAGGTCCAAGGTGCGGCAGAATTATGTGTTAACCCTAACTGCCAACCTCGTCCCCAGGACTTGTTAGGCTTTTTATATTTCGACTCAGGCCGTTAAAATATAATAAGCCTAACAAGTTCTGAGGACGAGGTTTCTTAACTGCGTGAATAATTTAGTTACCAGGACTTATTTCTTTCAAAGAGTGAAAGCCGGAGATTAACGTAGTAGGAAGAAATCAACTAAAACCTGTGAGAATAGGATCTCTCTTTCTATCTTCCTAACTCAAACGAAATAATTTTCTTCTTCGCGAAAAAGGTATTTATTAGTTGATACGTACAGATTGAGCACTCATTCTGCTATTGTATCTTTAAGCAAACTTGTCCTTGGAACACATCCGCAATATTTAATTTGACTGATTGTGCGTTGATTATGTTTTGATACCAGCTTTTGTAACTACCAGTTTTTGTACTGCAATTTTCGTCACATCGGCAACTAGCTAACAACGTGAATCTTTATGAACCTAAGTTGAAGCGTTATCACGTCGGCACTCGCTTTGACAATTGCCGACCGCCAACGTGAATTAAAAAGGCTGATTACGTTTAATGACAATCAAAGAAAACCTGTCTACCTGTCTTGTTTTATTTATATATCATTATCTTCTAATATCGAAGTCTGGTAACGAGCTAAATTTTTTCATTCTAGAAACATAAGAAACCTACTAACCAACACGTTGTAACTCTTTCGCTACAACATGGGGTTGGAATGAAAACAGGCGCCTTATCAACTACAGAGAGCTCAAAGGAAAGTATTGTCGAATCTCCTTTAACCTTACCCCCTATAAAAGCTTCTTTTGCAAAAGATATAACAAAAGAATGTAACAAGGCAACTCTATTCGAAGCTTTACATGTTGAGAAGGAAACTGCATACGAGGCTGACATTGAAGAAGAGGCTGATATTAGAGATAGTAAATTACCTAGAGACGGTACGAGTTAACTTAGTAGATTTCTTAATTTTTTTGTGAGACACGCCCCGCGCAAAGGTTGACCTGTTGAAATAGCCCGAAAATGCAACTGACTATTAATTGTTTCAATATTTAGCGTTTTCAATCAAAAGTAAAGTTGTTTAAAGCTGCACCTTCGTTGCCAGGGATTTTTACGTTTTTGATATGAGAGAGAGTGTTTCAAATTGCAGAGTCATTATATATCGAAGCTACTGTCTTTCTTTTTTTGTACATGTTTCTATCGTAAATGCCCTTAAAAATATAGATAGTCTTTACGAAAAACATCCGCCCTGTTCTCTAGAACTCAATCTACCTGTGATTGACAGCTTTGAAAAATCTTTAACATCAATGATGCAACCCGGAAGTCCTCCACCGCAGATTGTTACGCCATTTTCATCCTCATTTGTTAAAGGGAACGAACTGATCAACAGCAAAGGTGAAGCATCTTGAAAATGTTTTTTTATGGAGTTCTTTTTTAATAAAATTTCTAAACCAATGTTAAGAATTGAAACTCAACGAGTACACGAACGCATATGCGCATGCTCAAAGGATTCAAGACAGCTAATTTTTATGCAGTTTAATGCTTTGGAATGTTGCACTCCATGGACAAGTAACTTTTCGAGAAATCAAGGACATAAGTTACAAATTTAGTGTTTCCTAAGAGTGTCTTACTTGGATGCTTGCATTTTTTGTTTTAGACAGAGGGAAGCAATTTCAGCTATTGATTGCTGCATTGACCACAGACCCTATCGCAGGTCAGCCGCTGATTAGTTATTTTCTAAAGACTGGTAACGAGATTGCTGAGCACAATTTGAGGTTTTGGACGGCGTCTAATCAAGTATTGACGGATATCCACAACAACGACACCGTCACGCGTCGGAAACAATATCAAGTGTTAATAAATCTGTATCTGTCAAGTGCTGCTAACACAAAAGTGTCGTTAACTTGCTCAGCCAAGCAAGAATTATGTACGTTGCTGTTGAAAGACATCGGTGTAACGAGACTAATAGAGACATGTAAAGCAATTGCAGAGGTAGCTATGAGTTTGCTCGTCTTCAGGTCTTTTTCGATTTCTGAGTTTTTATTACGATATCAATGCCCTGGGAAGGAGGTTTTATGAGCTTATGCTGGAATTATCTCCTCAATCTTGTTCCCAAAGTTTTTAAGAGTTCTGTCTGTCACGCAAAATAGTACCACAAGTAGCGAGACGCACGCAATGCGGTATAAAAAGGACGGACGAACCCATGGATTTTTTACGGGCGACCGACTAGTATTGGAAAGGAAACCGATAAAGAATCTTCTCTCAGCCATTCTGTTGCATGTTTTCTAAAGTGTGTTATATTGGAATAATGGTAGTAAGTAGGTGAATGGTGAAGGGAGAAAGAACAAGAAAGAAATTGAGTAAAAAGTTATATTTTTTGTGTTATAGACATTGCAGCCATATTGGGAAGAGTTTCTACAAAGTGATGACGACTGCTTTCTTAAAAACACAGTACGCATTTTTGTTTCAAACTCGTTTTAAAGAATTATTGGTTCTTCTCCTTAACCACAAAGTACATCTCGCAACCTCGTCCCCAGGGTCTTGTGGCCCCTGGACCGTAATTACGGAATCAACTTTATCAACAAGGGAAAATGGCCTGGGAACGAGGTTGTACATCTCGTTATCCTCACCAAAAAGACTAAGAACCTTGAGATCGAGGTTGGTTGTGGCTTACGGAAGTTTAAAGAATTATGAGAAAGCGAGAATGAGTTTATGGACCTGATACAAAATTCACTCTATGTTTTACACTTAATGTCTTTCCAAGAAAATCTCAACCTCGACCATTGGGATATTTACTTTTTTTTAAATTGGAACGGATCCAATGTAAAAAAACTTAAAAAGCCCTGAGGACAAGGTGGAGAAAATTTTTTTTCTTAGTTGAGATACAACAAAATAATTTTTTTTTAGACAAAATACAAGCAAAACATTCTTCACAGAGGCAAACGAACCAATGCTTTTATGTTTTCTTGCATCGGAAATAGTGATCACAATGGAACGTTTGGGTCAGGTTTCTCTGACGAAGCCTCTAATACAAGAAAGGAATTCCGTGGATCTCGAATGTGGAGGGCGATGCAGCTAGCATTGGCTATATCAATACCTAGTAAAGCAGTTTATTACTTGCTTTTTTGCGTGTGCTTACCAACCAAAGATCTGATCGCTTAAAAGTCTCTGGTGAAAGCCTTAAAAATTCAAATAAGGGTTAAACGAGGCAAATATTTTGTCTCGAATAGTACCCGGTATTCACTTGAGTTACCTTAGGCAACAAATTGATTTGATTTTTTTTCTGACTGCATTCTTAGATCTTAATTTGTAGAAATGGTTTGTCCTGCCAAAAACTTTATTTTGAAAACTTTATTTTTGAAAACTTTATTTTGAAAACTTTTAAAGGTCATTCAAATTATTACTCTTCCAAAACCGGCTATTCTCGAGTCATTTTCAGCCCTCTGTTTCTTTAGCAGTGCGCGTAAAAGTCACACTTGCGGTTTATTTAACCTTTATTTCACTGGAAGCTAGTGGATTTGACTTCATCTCTGCAGTATCTAGCATAAACTTCTTCTAAATATTTTTCAGGGCCCAGGTAATCCAATGAAGCTCTAACTTTTTAACTTTAGAACAAGCAGAAACCTCTTTCAGACGCAGAAGAAAGCGAGGGCTGGACTTCAGATGAGTCTGTTAATGAAACGTCAGAAAAAGTGGGCGGTAGTTTAAACATACGCAATTTACATCTACTCAATCGACAAGCTCAAAGACAAAACAAAGGAAAACTGGAAACTCTTGTCAATAGCACGGGTTTGGCGCACAATTACAATGGATCGTTTGGATATAACAAATTTGGTGCTGAAACAGACGATGAGTTTAATCATGTTGCTATTACGGAGCAACGTCTTCATAAGGCGTCACAAATTAAATTGCCAAGACCAAGGTATTATATTATATTTGTTTGTTTATTGATTTGTTTATAGTTCGTTTATTGTTTTATTTGTTTTATGTTTAATTGTTTAATTGTTTATTTGTTTCTTTGTTTGTTGTTGTTGTTGTTGTTGTTGTCGTTGTTGTTGTTGTCGTCGTTGTTGTTGTCGTTGTTGTCGTTGTTATCGTTGTTATCGTTGTTGTCGTCGTTGTCGTCGTTGTCGTTGTTGTCGTTGTTGTTGTCGTCCTTGTTGTTGTTGTCGTTGTTGTTGTTGTCGTCGTCGTTGTTGCTATTGTTGTTATCGTTGTTGTCGTTATTGTCGTCGTTGTTGTTGTTGTCGTTGTTGTTGTCGTCGTTGTTGTTATCCTTGTTATCGCTATTTTCGTTATTTTCGTCGTTGTCGTTGCTGTCGTCGCTGTCGCTGTCGTCGTCGTCGCCGTCGTTGTCGTTGCTGTTGTCGTTGAAATAGCATTATTTGTTCTTGCAGGTGCTTTCAAGACATTTTGTCAGATGTCAATCAGTTAGAAGGTTTTAAGCGCTTTCTGGCTAAAGAGGATGAGGAGACACCTCTTGTTTTCTGGGTAGCAGTCGAATCGATGAGAACAACATGCAAAACTGCTAAAGCAAGACAAGGTCGAAGTTATGGTATTGTCAAGCGATACTTCGGCCCCAGTACACAGAACGGTATCTTTTTAGTTACATTTTTCTAATAGTTACTAGTCGTAAACTTTTGGACAAATCCACGGGAATTTACTCGTCGCTACTCACAGTTACCAACTTTGGCTTACAGACGGAAATTCTGGTATTGTAATATAAATTAGTCCACGAGGTTGCCACTTCAGCAAATTATCTACTTTGCGGAGGACTCGGTATGAAGCTTCATGCAGCCATTTTGAACACACAAAAAACGACTATTTTTAAATTTTTTTTTTCAACTTTTAACTGTGTCACCATGTAAGCTAGACCCGCATGGCATCATACTTTTTCTAAAATGTCAACAGCTACTCTGTTCCAAAAATTAAAAAAAATACAGGAAATGCAGCTTTTACATTGTTCAACTGCTACATTTACGTGTTTTGTTTACTGTTGTTGAAAATGCTATTTAATCATAATGCGAATACAAACTGAATTGGACGTCTGCGCTCGTAACTCCACTGTGAACTATAAAACTATATTTATTTTGTAACCAGGCCAAGATTTAAAGTGTAACGCCGAAATCATCAAAGACATACCATTCATAGAGAAAGTAACACCAGCCATGTTAGTATCTGCACAAGCTTGCGTCGCTAAAAGCATAGAGGATAACTGGTAAGTCAATCTTTGCTGGTATATATTTTCATCTACACGTATAAAGTATGGTTATAAGTATGGTCCAACTTGGCATACATGCCTAAATACCAATACAGCATATCTCAAACACCACCAAAAAAGGTCAATTAGGTGCATTTGCCTATCTAACAACATAGTTTACCTCACGAAGTAAACCAAAATATGTGTCTGCAGAAAGGATTTATACGTGCCCAATCTGGCATACGTGCCCATTTGTTCCGTTTGTCTCACAGAACAAAGTGCTTGCCCAAATAACAACCTGGTATGGTATGGCCAACACAACTCGAAGCCAGGCACACGTTTAAATAACATTTCGTCTTTTTTCTTATGTAACAGAAATGCATACTTGTTTCGCCAATACATCAGAAAAACTTACGTGCCCAAAGTGTAATGTGCCCAACTTTAAACGTTGTTTGTTTACGTTAACAAGTTGCATTAAGATAGTACGTCCCGCTTGCGAATTAAATTTGGTATAAATACGAATATTCCGTTTAAAAAAAATTTGTTGTAGAAATAAAAAATTTAATCCTAATTTGTGTTAATTGATTTACAATTTCTAGGTTTTTAAAATATGTGCAAACCTTTCAAGATGAGGGTGGTGTAACAGGTGTCACCTTGCTGCCCATATACGGCGATACCACTACAAATGAAGTCGTGCGATGTGTCAAACAAAAAACGGTATGTCGTCGTTCGTTCGTTCGTTCGTTCGTTCGTTCGTTCGTTCGTTCGTTCGTTCGTTCGTTCGTTCGTTCGTTCGTTCGTTCGTTCGTTCGTTCGTTCGTTTCGTTCGTTCGTTTCGTTCGTTCGTTCGTTCGTTCGTTCGTTCGTTCGTTCGTTCGTTCGTTCGTTCGTTCGTTCGTTCGTTCGTTCGTTCGTTCGTTCGTTCGTTCGTTCGTTCGTTCGTTCGTTCGTTCGTTCGTTCGTTCGTTCGTTCGTTCGTTCGTTCGTTCGTTCGTTCGTTCGTTTCGTTCGTTCGTTCGTTCGTTCGTTCGTTCGTTCGTTCGTTCGTTCGTTCGTTCGTTCGTTCGTTCGTTCGTTCGTTCGTTCGTTCGTTCGTTCGTTCGTTCGTTCGTTCGTTCGTTCGTTCGTTCGTTCGTTCGTTCGTTCGTTCGTTCGTTCGTTCGTTCGTTCGTTCGTTCGTTCGTTCGTTCGTTCGTTCGTTCGTTCGTTCGTTCGTTCGTTCGTTCGTTCGTTCGTTCGTTCGTTCGTCGTTCCGTTCGTTCGTTCGTTCGTTCGTTCGTTTCGTTCGTTCGTTCGTTCGTTCGTTCGTTACTGTCTACTGTTTTTTTCAGCGCGGTTTGTGGCGCATGTTTACACGTAACGTTATCAGCTTCGTCGTGGTATAATGCACTCAGATACATTACGAATGTTTTGTGATTTTTTGAGATTACAACACTCATTAAACGTTGCACAATTTCAAGCGAGTAAGTATTTTTGACATTCAGGGTAAATAAATTACCTTAAGTAATTTAAATATTTCTTAAGGTGAAGGGCTATTTTGCACGAAAACAATATTATAATGGTAACATTATTGGTCGTCTCTAAGCCGCCAGGTTTCAGTTCTGATTAGGTGTTACATAAAGTATCTGCTGCTATCCACAATTATTAACCTTCTTGTTGATTTATATGTTAGTTAATCAATTCTATTTTAACAATAGATAACATAGATAATCAAAAATGGTACCACAGCATCGCCTAAAATCGTGATCAATAACAAACTAGTGCATACTGAAAAACTTGTGAAAGATTTAAACTTTTGGTCTGAAGTTGAAAGGTAATAAATTACACAACTTTTTTAAAAACCCAACTCTTTTGTCTAGCTTGGCCTTAGTATCTGCGATTAATAATCAGGATATGGCAATTTGGAATTTGAACCTCCTTCTTGTCTCGATAGCCAATCATGCTAAAAATGTAGAAGCTATCTGTAGGGATTTACAGCCTTGGGGCATTTTCTTGGCACGTTTTCATTTCACCTTCGAGCACTGAAGCAACACTTTTAGTGCTCGATTATCCAAATAAAATTATTAGTATGTCAAATAATTTTAATGCTTAATTATACAGATAAAAACTTTAATATGAGGTTTATATCTTTCAACAACTGCAGTAACTGTCAAGAGATTGTGCAATGAATTTTCTTCGTAGATACAAAGATTTTGCTGATGCTGTGGTACTATGCGCCAAGTTGGGTAATTATACTAAAGACGACGAACTAGTTGTTGTTAAAAAGGCGTACACTATAGTCGATTGTTTTATTGACTCTCAAATAGCACCACGTGTTCAGGTAAGATAAAACATGCTACCCATATCTGTTTTTGTTGATACATTGACACAGAGCTTTTCCAATCTCAATCCCGGGACTTTTTTAATTCAACGTCATCTCTTTTTAAAAAAGCCCTTATTGACTTTTAATTTTAAAGTTTCATGATCTAACTCTCGATATTTTTACGCTATAGCATGGCCTAAATGATCAATCGTGTACTCGCTAAAAGAATTTTAATCCGGTTTTAATATCTTAAAGACTTTCATTTTTTTGAGAACTAATTTTCGCAAAGTTGGAAAGTATTAATATTTCGCAAATTCAAGTTCGCGAATTTCGCGAAAAAAGATTTGACGACATTTTCTTTATCAATTTATACCGTTTTAAAGGGCTTCTATGGAGGAGACATGAAATAAAGACTGCTGGAGTTAAAATTTCTGTATACATTATGTGTCTTTAGGTAAATCAGAAGAAAAAGAATAGTGAAAATCATTTTTCAAAAACAATTTCTCGAATACCGTGTTTTCCAACAGTTTTTTCGGAAACTAATTTTCGCGAAATTAAGCGAAAATTTATTCCCGCGAAAATAATTTTTTTAAGGAACAGTACTCATCACATGTCTCACTTGGCGCCAAAAAACATGGCTATTTATATCTCTAGATCAACATCTCAAACGATTTAGCTGAGAATATTATTAACCTCGTACATAACGGAATAATTGAAAGAGGCTTGTTTCACGAAGCTGCTTTATCTACGTTCTCTACCCTGATTTACTTCTGGAAAAAGTAAGTCCTTAATAATACCGCCATTTACAGATTTTAGGACAAGGCATATTTTTTTTGATAATGAAAAACTAAATTGCTATGTATCACAGTCATTTATTTCTAATTGGAAGACAACGAGGTGCAACGGATGTAAACAACCAAACTATTTCAGAATACTCAACTCTTGCATCGCTTTTGAAGACACCTCAGAAGTCTCTTTATGTGACTTATGGTGCGGCCACATAAAGATCGTGTAGAAATAAGAAAACCGTCACTGCAGCCTTAGGTTTTTACGTGTTTGAGTTTATTATGTTAAAAATGTTGTGAGATGCAAAAAAAATGACATTTCCCGCGCTTTAAGGAGTATGAACTTGCTAAAACGCGGTTTCCCCGCGCTTTCATAAATCGAGTATTTCTTGCGATGGTCACTATTAACTGACCACGGGCAGTGTTATAATGCGCGTCGTGGGTCGTGACTCTTACCATAAAAAGCTGTTATGTTTTAAAATTTCTAGTTTCCAACGGCTTTTCTGCGGTTTTAAAAGATACAAGATGCCCTGGGGACGCGTTTGCTGTTATAACTATATAAGAAGTGACGCAGCCTTTTTTGAAATCACCATATAACACCTTTTTATGGTGGAGGTAAGATCTAAGACGTCAGCTATTAGTGCGCGTAAAGAGAATAGCACAATGTGCAAAAGCGCGAAAAAAAGCGCGTTTTAGCAATTTCGCGGTACATAAAACGAAGAAAGTGATATTTTTCTGCGTCTTACAACTTTTTTAACATAATAAACCTAAACACATCAACACTTAAGGCTGCAATGAAGATGTAATTTTGTCTACACGAACTTTATGATGTCGCGCCATACTTATCTTATCTCCTATCATAGTTTATAGTTTTCCTTTTTATTATCGCGTGTTTTTCTTTTCATTTAGATTTTGCCTGCATCGTTTTCTTCCAAAGGAGCAGATACCAGCACAGAGAAAGCTGTTGAAAAGTGACCGTTCAACTCAAATTGAAATTCGACAACTTGCTCTAATGAGTAACAAGATAAAGAAGATTCCCCTACCTCCAGGTAGCAATCTTTACCAGTTCGTTACTTTAACCCGCAACAAATATATGTTTCCTGAATTTTCTCAATATACCGCATCTTTTTCTTAACACATTTTACGTAAAAAATTAATAGGACGAATTTCAAAAAAATTAGTCCAACCTCGTCCCTAGGGATTTTCTACGCCTATAATATTCTGACGGAGTCATCCCGTCAGAATAATAAAGCCTTATTAGCGCCCTTAGGCACGAGATTTTGCTAATATTTTTAAAACACTATCAACAGCAACCTCGTTCCCAGGGCTTTTTGTCTCTCATCGGCGCTGCGCTTATTGATAGGTCTTCTCGCCGTCCGATATGCAAAAAGAGACAACATGTCCTGGGATCGAGGTTGTATCAACAGTTTATTTAATTTAATTATATTTGACAAATTTCAAGACTTAGGTTTTTGCTTTAATAAACGCGCTCCTAATAAACGCCTTTATTTAATGTACGCCACATCAACATTTTCATTTTTTTTTTTTTTTTGTTATTAACTGTCTTTCAGGCACTTCCATATTTTATAATGGCTATTCGTCCTATTAAAATAATAATAATATTTAAATAAAGAAATAAGTTATTCTATAAAAAAAAGACACTGTAAACTGTAGACAAGATTAGCAGAGTTCAAAGTGGCGAAGGATTGAAAGACATCGATATAATAGATTCTGACGGAGAATTAAGACCAGAACATATGAAAATGAAAATTATACACCAAAATATATAATATAAAAATATACATATATTAAATATATTTATTAATCGACGGGCTTAAGAAATAAACAAAAACAATCGAGCAAATGAACAAAAATATTGACTAATTAGAGCAGAAGGAATCAATCAAAAACAAACGCTGCCTTCCTATATACGCCGCTGCTAAATATTCAGTGTTATGGTATGGTATATGTCCTATATTTAGTAGAAAAACAACTTAAAGGTAACACACAATAAAAAGGCAGACACTGAAATATCAAGAGATTTTTGTTTTTTTTCTTCTTTTTATTTTTCATCTTCATGATACTCATCCCTGTACTAAATTTGAACTGATAAGTAAACACCTACATCGAAGCAAAGATGTCACACGCTAAGAGTTTATCATCCCCAATCGAGGTGTTCAAGAAACGTTCTTTCCTAATTTTCTATTTTCTTTTTTCCAGATGAAGATTGTCCAAAAATCATGTTTTCTCTTCAACTCGGATTGCGATTAGCGCTGCAACGTCACAACAAAAGACGAAAATTCGACGAGCAACGCGGAAGTGAAACACTAAATCCAGGAAATACTGACAACTTCAGTGCACCACCATCTCAACATCGATCTTTTAATAAAATACATTAATAACGCTACAGATATTTTTTTTCTTTTTAGCTCTATGCTTCTCTTGTTAACCAGACGTGTGTTTGCCCAGAGAGTCTGGGACCGATGTACTTATATGCAAATGCTTACAACTTGCGAGTTCCAAGATCATCTTACGGAAAGAAAAAAACAGTTTTTGATTCTTATATGATTAATTAAAACTATTAAAATAACATCGAAACAATGACGTTTCTCTGCACACAGAAAGGAAGCTCTTAAAGCGTTTCGGCTTGAAATATGTGACTCGCTCACGAACGCTCCAAGAAAGATGAGTGTATTGGTAGTAACAAATTACGCGTGACTCCACATACTAGAGAGCAACCTCGTGCCCAGGGGCTTTTTGTCTTTTTGACATCGAGGCCGGCGGCGACAAAACTTGTTTAACCGCGTCAAGTAAGCGCTAGCGGCTTTGACATAGGCAACAAATCACGGGGACGAGGATGATCAGAAAGCGGAAAAGAAGCCCTGTGAACGAGATTGCTTTTACCCGGTAGTTTTTAAGGTTGCTTTTTTCAATTTAAGCATTTACAATTGGTATTTCTTTTAAAAATGAATGCTTTAAACACTATTTTCGCCGTTAAAAGCATTTATTGTATCTTTTTCTAACGGAATGTGTTCTTCGTCCTAACAAATTTTTTGAAAAGAACCCCTTCTTCGTTAGATTTCAGAAGCAAATTATTGGAGAAAATTATTTGTCGGGGAAAAACTAGTTATGCCGTGACGTTAAAAACTCCGTCACTGCATTTCACACCTTAGAAGTCAATTTGCGCGCAGTAATTATTCTACGAGTTGCAACCAATCTGAGGTGTCACTATTTAGCAAGCCTGGTACAAATACAGCCATCACAAGACCTGCAGTAGCATTAGTTTTACTAACAAATAATACCATTCGAACTGACAGTGTACTAATAATAGAGCTCTCGTTGTATTATTATTATTAAAATTATTTACCCAGAATAGCCTCTTCAGTCATGTTGGTACTGTTATTAACGAGGGTCCTGCGAAGGGGGTCCTAGTGCATTTAAAACTCCCATTTAAGCTAAAAAAGCCGAGCAAGCACAGCAGTTGCTCAACTGCGTAAGATTTCCATCTTATTCTCGTGCGTAACACTAATCAGATAGATTCACTCCTTAATACTCTCTTGCATGACCCGGCTAGGGTTGAACACAAAACCTTCCACGCCGCGAGCAAAGGCTCTACCATAAGGCTATCAGTAGTAATTGATATTGAACAAACTGGGCGAGCGAATAGGACCCCAACCCCCGTATCACATTGCACCTTTAGAACAATGAAACAAAGAAAACAACCTGGTGGGAAATAAACATAACCAAAACAATCTTATCGTGGTAGTCCATTTATTTAAATAATTGCTTGGAACAAGCTGTATCATTCCATTCTCATATATTTATAAAAACCTATAATTTATTCAATCCCATTTCTTTAATAAAAAGAAACAAAAACAAAAATAAAAAAATTAAAAAGTTATGATGCTTCTTCAAAAACAAAACTGACAAGCCAAGAAGGCAGTTCCACTGTACAAAATACTTTAAGACTTTATTTCATTCATCTTTTCTAGACTTTAATTTTAAGTAAGTATTACAGAAAAGAAGACATTAACGCGTCATTTTGCTCATCAAATTGGTTCATTTTTTTATTCCCGTCACGTCTAGACGCAATCTTCTTCTTATTTTTATGACAGACCCTACTAAGCTGCCTTGCATCACACACCGTCACGCGATACGTCATATTGACGTCAGACGGCTTGATATCAGTCAGACAGAATAAAGCTGCCACGTCTATCAGAAAAATCACCACAAAACAAGGCTAAATAACGTAACCTAGCGAAAAACGAAGCGTTAGAGCCTGGTCGCTGTGACGGATTTTTCAATTTTAGTCTCTTGATTGTAAAAGAAGCACGCAAAGTCAAATTCTGAATGATTACAGGTTTACGATTTCAATAAGGCTTTCACAACTGCGTTGACGTTCAAGTTACGCAAATCAGTGTAGGTTTGACCAGTACCAACAAAAACAATTGGTTGGCCAGTTTCGTACGTCATGGAGATTGATGCGCCAACCTAGACAGAAAAAAATTATAGTTAAAAAAATCTGATGAGCGAGCGTTAAACATTTTTTTAACAGTGGATTAAAGTTATCTTAACATCACTAAAAAAACAAGCTTGAATAACATTAAAATTAACATGGGATGATTTTTTTGAGTTATATTTAGACTTAAAGTACATCAAAAAATTTAATAAAAGAAGACGAGGAAATACAGTTGTTTAGCTAACTTCAATTTTTATCAAGGAAACTCGTGCAGCCATGAGCGCACGGCGCCAAATACTTAAATTCAACAATTCAAAAATTAATAAACGCCCGAAACGACGCGGGCGTTTATTTGAAGCAACACGGTTAGTAAACCAAAAGACGACACATTCTTACCTTGTCGTCAATAGTGTCGAATTTTGTAAGTACGATGCCGTCAATCAGATGCGGATTGTTGACATCAGAGTGATCAGCTAAAGCTTGGTTGAACTTTCTCAACTGATCCACCCCATCGTTACCCACCAACGCCTCACCCACAAACAACACCAAGTCTGGCTGGTTAATCTTGATCAGCTGAATGAAAGTAATTGTTGTGTTATAAAGCTGTAAAATAGAACATAAGATAGAACAGCTACAGGACTAACGGCAACAGCAATAACAAGGACATAAAATATATTTTTCTTGCCCTACAATCAAACAAACAACAAAAAATAGCAGGGGTTATCATACATACCTTAGATAGAGATCGCATCAAAGGTTCATTATCTTGCATACGCCCTGCTGTGTCGACCAAGACAACATCGCACCGGAGATCGCGAGCTATGAACATCAACGATAAATTTCTACTAACGGTACTAATGAACGTGGACAATACAAATGGGCATGGAAATAGCTTCAAGCAGCTACTAATAAGGAAGAAAAAAATCATATTTTTGCAGCATTTAGTTTTTAATATACTTTTCCGCTACAAAATGCTGTCAACAAAGCGAGTGCACATTACTTGACCATCGTGGAAATGTAACCCCAAATCAAAAATTTTTCTACCTACCTAAGTTAATTGCTTCCATGGAAACAGCAGCTGCATCTTTCCCATAACCTTTGTCATATAAAATCACCTTCTCTGGATCACTGTCACATGCTTTTGGATGCAAAGCCTTCAACCGACAAGTATGAGTTCTCAATTGTTCCACAGCGCCAGAGCGAAAAGTGTCACATGCAGCTATCATGACACGATGATTGTTCTCCAACAGCCAGAAACAAATCTAAAGACAGAATTTACAACTTTTCTTTTTAACAAAAAAAGGTTGTTTTACTTCAATATTTCTGGCTCAAATTGAATCACTGTTCACAAAGCTTCGCAGTAACTGTTTTTTTCGTCAAGATATTGGTTTTATTTAACAGACAACATGGAATCAATATAAACAATCCAAACTTCTGGTTAAATAAGTTAACAAAGCAATCTACATTTTGTCTCAGTCCATACCTTTGCCAAATTGGTGGATTTTCCCACTCCATTGACTCCACAGAAGACAATAATATACGGCCCTCCCTTCCGCTTTGCATCCATCACGTCACGAAGAATATCAACGCGTTTTTTAGGGGACAAAATTTGCACCAAAGACTCTTGCATGCTGGATCTTAGTGCGGAAGCCACACCTAAACAAAAAAGCCCCCATATAAGACACAGAAAGAAAATGTTAGAGGGGGAGCACTTTTGAAAAGTTGGATAAAGGACAAATTTAGGAGAAATGTTGTCATTGTTTTAAAGAGATTCGGTTGTGACTAAAAGAATTGATGTTAGATATGAAGAGAAATTAAGAAGAAATTTTGTTGAAAAACAGAAGATAAAAAATATTCCTGAGACTATTTGTAAGCAACGTTATTAGTATCCAGGGCAGTAAATTTTACGATAATAGAGAAGCAAAAAATACCTTAAGGGAATAAGTTTTCACCAATTCGCAAAATTAAATTCTGCGAAATTTACGAATAGATCCCGATTCGCGAAGATTTCTTCCGCGGAATAAATTAGAAATGTCTGTTCGCGAAAATTAATTATAATAATAGCTTTCTGACCTCCTTTGAAAACGAAAAGACCTAGCTAAATATATATAAAAAATGTCCTCTAATTTTCAGAAATGTCTACATTTGCTGTTCGGAAAAACTTTTTATAGCCTCAATTCGCGAAAATTTCTTTCGCTAAATATGCCTTTTACTTTTAACTCACGAAAATGTCTTGCACCGAAATTTGCAATTTTCGGACCCTTGATTCACGAAAATATATTCTGCGAAAATTTCTGAAAATTTCTTTCCATGAGGTAAGAGAAATCAAGGAGGGTATTTGTAAAATTTTTATGTTTAAAAGTTATTCAAGGAGACTTTTTTATTACGGATGTGTAAGGATTTCAAGTAGGAGGGGTCACACTTTCTAAACGAAAAAACAAAGGAAAAAAATCAGTAGAAGACAAACAGATTAACCTTTTTTTTTTCTAAAGCAAGGAATTTTGATCATCAATTTTGTTAGAAATCAGTATTCATCAACTCAGTATTCATACCTGTGAATGTTCCCAACACTTTCCCCTCCATTTTAGCAGCTACCGAATTGCACAGTTTTTCTGATATATCAACTGCAACATTCTTTGCTAAATAAAAAGAAAGAAAAAGTAAATTTTAGAGTTTTTTAGCTCATTATATAAAACAACAATCCTCTCCAAAATATTATTAGAGAGAGAGATTAAAAATCGTACCCCTCATAATAAAAATATTCTACACAGTACACATATGACAACTGTTTATTTAATACATACAGCACAGATGTTCTCTCATTTTGTCCAATACTGGTTCCATAGCTTCTTGAGTGATGGCCTTTTGTCCTGCTAAACCTTTGAAGAAAGAAAACACACTACCACCAACGGTTGAGCTGTTCTGCCTAAAAGAAGTACATAAGCATTTCAAGACAAATTCAGTATTAGAGTGCTTGGTTATTTATAGCTTTAGTATCTCCCACGCAGTCTACTCTTAAGATGATATTTCGAAATGTAGCAGTTATTTTTGTTAGATGATTTTTAAAGGGGTTTGTTTAGATGTCAAAAAGTTGGAGATTCCAACTGGTGTATAAAACCATCTAAATGTTATATCTCAGAATATCGAATTTTGTACTGCCATATCAGATACCTGTCGAGTTAACCGTTGAGATAAAAAAAATTCAACTCTTACAACTTCTAAAACAGCGTTTTCTAATGCAATGTCAAATGAATAAAACCTATCAATTTTCTTTGCAAGCACAACAAAGCGATTGCAATGTGGCAGTATGAAAAACTATTTATATCATACTTACTTTCCAGATGCCGTCTTCTTCATCTGCGGTGCATCATCAGCTTCCTCAATCTCTTCTATGATGTCGTCAGATACTTCAATAGATTTCAATTCCCCTCTCATCTGTCCCACCATTGCTTTCTAAAAAGTAGGTAGTTTTCTAATTGATAAATATGAAGAGCAAACAAGATTTAAAATAACAGGTGGATAAAAGAAAATTCTGTAAGGGTAATTATATTTGAGTTGAATTGACATACTCAGGCCTGGAAATTTGTGGAGTCTAGGGAAACGACCTGTCGTTACCGTGATTTGAAGCTGACGGAAACGATCAAAACGTTTTTTCGTTTCCGCGAAGTAGACTTTGCGGAAACGATACGGTAACGACGGTAACATTGAGCATAGATCAATGGATAATGAGCCACGGTAGTTGCATTATCTAAAAACACTCAAAAGCAACAAAAGACCTTCATAGTGAAAGTTTGGAAATATACTTCGTGTTCAAAATATTCTGGCCTTTTCTGACACAACTACTCAGGGCATTTTTTTCATGCACTCACAGTGTTTTGTACCTCTGTCATTTTCGTGTATACTAATTCATAATGGCAGACCCGTCAACACTATACGGAAACACGAAACTTTAGAATCGTTGAAAATTCTTGCTCTTTAAGAAATAGGGCGAAAGTAGGAATAAGATTGTGAGTAAAATTATTATAATTTAAAATATTGTCCAAGGGAAACGATTTATCGTTACCGTCTTCATTGATTGGCGGAAACGTCGCGGAAACAAAACGATCGTTTCCGCCAAATTTCCAGGCCGGATACTGGAAACTTAAATTCTAATGCTTGCACGACCTTCATAGCTGAAATGGGAGCCTTAAATGTATTAGGACCAATTTTGCAGGATTCTTGTTAATAGTGGTACTGATAGCTAAAGAGGCTTGTAATTGTCATGTTTTTTGTATTGCCTCTTAGTAAAGTTATACAGTAAATATCTAGGATATATTTTAGGGTTTTCAAAGGTTTTACTTTGCAGAGCTTAGTCAAATACGATAAAAAGATTGCAACAAAGAATTGAAACACCATTTTTGACAACCCAATCGAAATCTGTGAACACATGTTATAAGAATGTTTTGACTTCTGAACAATACTCACATCTTGTTCCGAAACTTCATTACTGTCTCCATTAACTACATGTCCAGCTGAACCACTGTAATCCAAAACAGCAGCGTCTTTACTGGTGCCACCGTTATTCCAATGTCTGGCTTCTTTACCCTTCTTCACCTTAGTAGCTTGAGGTGATTTTCTAATACAGAACAAATAATGGGTGGTGAGTTCAACAACATACAACAATAAAAATTGCCAATGTCTTTTTATTTTTATTTTCTGCTAGACTTGTATTTTAAGCTCATTGTCTGTCAGACTTTCTAACTCATGTCAGCACTCGGTAATTGCCAAAGCAGATGCCAATGTGTTAAGGTGGCAGTAAGATGTATAAAAATGATTTTGACCTTTCATTAAATTGCTGGGTCAGCAGAAATTTGAAGTTAAGAATATTACGAGCTCCAACTTTTTACTACCTCATGAATTTTTACTTGGCTTTAATTATGTTTTATCTTGCAGAAGTAAGCGCTTGTTAAAATGCAAAAACGATTATAACTTACGGCTCAGCTTTAACAGCCTTTTTCTTTCCACCACGAAGCATACCCTTCATAAGCAAATGTCTTTTCTGTTCAATCTTTTCATCTTCTGTCAGTTCCACTGATCCAATTGTATCCACACGATTTGTTATCTTTGTCTGCACAGGAGACGATGGACGAACAAATGACTTTTCAGCCATAGGAGATGATGGTGGTGATTTTGCTTTAGGTGACTTCGGGGCATCTGGAAAACAGGCGTTAAATACGAGTTATACTGAATCTATCACCTAAAGATTTAAGCCAGAAAATATTAACCATACATACCTTTTGCATCATCCTTCTTGATCTTCTTCTCATCTTTTTTATTTAACTCAAGTATTCCACGTTGCTTCATTATCTTTTTAGCTCGGTTAGAATCCTCAAAAGATTTCATTTCTCTTTTCGCATTACGACTTGTGGTTTCATTATCCATCAAGGTTTTCACAAACACTTCATCAAAATCAAAAGGCGTAAAAAGGTCATTTGCATCCAACTTATTTTTATAGCGGTCTCGAAACTCTAATTGAATGTCAGTGAGAAATTTGTCTATATATGACAACTGAAGAATGTTTTGATACCCAACCTAAACAAAACATAAAGCGTAAATCGTGTCATTCAGAAGACCAGACTGTACTAGGTGACCATATTAGTATTTTAAGATCTTTAATGTAACCCAGAACAATTACACACAACGTACCAAACTACATTTTCCACATAACTATTTATTACTGAAAATCCAGTATGTTATAGTAAATATAAAAAGAGTTAATCTCTGTACATACCACAAAAACTAATTCAAACTCATTGTCAAGTTTATATTTGACAGCCAGCTGTCCATGACTAAATGAGTTGCTGCCACTTCTTTCCTACAAGGAAAAAAACATATACTTAAAATAATTTTACATATAATCTTCACATCACACCAGTGGGAAATATTATAAGCTATTGTAATGTTTAGTCGGCTGGAGGAAACAACTGGCACATAATATTGTGTAGAATGGTTGAAGTCACAAAGTCAGTTTTCTATAAAGCATCATGCCGTTCTCGTGGTATTGACGGCTATTTGACTTGGATTAACAACTTGGAGCATTAATCATATTAGCACACAGCGATATAAATTTTTGCTACATGTTTGATGTTTTTTTATCTGCTGTTTCTCCCATATCAGTTCAATTTTCAGACTTTTGTAAAAGAGCACGCATAATTGAATGGCGAAATTGTACTTCTCTTACAGTACAGTCTGAATGTAATCTACCGCGTACACGCTAATATCACACCTTTGCGTGGAGGACGGCAGTCGTTTGTCTTTTGTTATAATTAAATCCCTTAAGGGTTTTGCGAGTTTATATTTGCGTGTTAAAAAACAATGCGCTCGCAAAGAAATATCGGATCAATTATATTTCTTGTAAATAGCGAGATGCATTGTGTAAATGTATTGATAAGCTATTCCCTTAAGTATTAGCGTGAAGTAATTAAATAATAAAAATCTTTCGCGAAGTTTTATAATACATTGCGCGAGAATGTATTGTTGATTTAATTACTTAAAAAGATTCCAGCGCGTTTAATTTAAGAAACATACGAGAAGCATTGTTCACAACTATTAAATGCCGCTATTCGATTTTAAACTTTTAAAATGTGATCTTAAAAAACATTTCTATCGCCGTTTTTCGTTCTTAAACTTTTAAAATGTGATCTTAAAAAACATTTCTATCGCCGCTTTTCGTTTTTAAACTTTTAAAATGCGATTTAAAAAAACATTTCTATCGCCGCTTTTCGTTTATAAACTTTTAAAATGCGATCTAAAAGAGCATTTCTATCGCCGCTATTCGATTTTAAACTTTTAAAATGCGATCTTAAAAAAACATTTCTATCGCCGCTTTTCGTTTATAAACTTTTAAAATGCGATCTAAAAGAGCATTTCTATCGCCGCTTTTCGTTTTTAAACTTTTAAAATGCGATTTAAAAAAACATTTCTATCGCCGCTTTTCGTTTATAAACTTTTAAAATGCGATCTAAAAGAGCATTTCTATCGCCGCTATTCGTTTTTAAACTTTTAAAATGCAATCTAAAAAAACATTTCTATCGCCGCTTTACGTTTATAAACTTTTAAAATGCGATCTAAAAAAACATTTCTATCGTCGCTTTTCGTTTATAAACTTTTAAAATGCGATCTAAAAAAACATTTCTATCGTCGCTTTTCGTTTATAACATTTAAAATGCGATCTAAAAAAACATTTCTATCACCGCTTTTCGTTTTTAAACTTTTAAAATGCGATTTAAAAAAACATTTCTATCGCCGCTTTTCGTTTATAAACTTTTAAAATGCGATCTAAAAGAGCATTTCTATCGCCGCTATTCGTTTATAAACTTTTAAAATGCGATCTAAAAAAACATTTCTATCGCCCCTTTTTGTTTATAAACTTTTAAAATGCGATCTAAAAGAGCATTTCTATCGCCGCTATTCGTTTTTAAACTTTTAAAATGCAATCTAAAAAAACATTTCTATCGCCGATTTACGTTTATAAACTTTTAAAATGCGATCTAAAAAAACATTTCTATCGTCGCTTTTCGTTTTTAAACTTTTAAAATGCAATCTAAAAAAGCATTTCTATCGCCGCAGACAAATTTAACTTTTCAAGACAAATGACATTTCGTAAAAATACAATCGCGTCCCTGACGAAAAAGTGTATATACACCAAGCAAAAACTACGAATATGCTTTTTTAACTTGATAAAACCTGAAACAAACAAATTAACTTTAATGAAAGACTTTTTTGAAAAGAAAAAAAATTAAATTATACTGGCTATAAAAATCGTGGAGCTCGCGAAAATAATCGTGGGACACACGATCCTTCGTGGAGATAACTTTTATATTTAATTACTGCAATTAAAAATTTCAAAAGAGTTCGCGCAAAATAGATTGCTAAAATTGATCTTGCAACCTATTGTGATTAAACAATCGATCGCGTGGGGTCATTGTTTATCAGCGAGGCAATTATTTTCTTAAAAAAACAAAAGCTATCGCAATGTTATTGCTCTGTGTAACTATTCATGCGAGTTTCGCGTCCGCGGTAGATTACATTCAGACTGTACCGTACGCTATATAAAAAAATTAATTGAAAAGTACACGCTTTTCATGTTATATTAACTATTTTTAAGCCTGTGCTGAGAAAACGTCATGTGATGGGCTCATCGTGTGATAGGCCCCTTAATGGACAACAGAGAACAGACATGGTCCAGGGCTTGAAATCCGACCCTATTTCGGGCGAGTCTTTTTAGACTCGCGTCAGTTATGCTGCACGAGTCCGCCGAGTCTAAAAAAACTCGCGTAAAAATAAGTTTTGCGAGTTTAATTTTATATCCCTATGGTCTAAGAGCTAGACCGTTACATCAGGGAAATTCCATGAGAGGAGTGCGATCACACACGTACTCGCCCACAGAAGCAACTGCTAACAAGGCGTGTGATACATCGCACACGCTAAAATGTGCTTAAATAGCCGAAAATTTAACGAATAAATTTTAAAAAGTTGATTATCTAGAGCGTAGTTAAGTTGCCATCTACGGCAATGCAAGAAGCATTTAACTATTAAAAGCTCTATTTGAAAAATCAATCGTTGAACAACTTCAGCTTCAACTGTATCATTAAATACAGTTTATAACCACTTGCAGGTATATTAAACTATTTTTAAAAACGCTAAAATGTATTTAATTAAATGCTGTGTTTTGCCGTGGTTAAATTAAATGTTTGTTGAACGTTTTAATAATTATTTACGCATTTGAACTAATGTTTTTTTATTGCATATTATTTTATATATTTCTTATAAGTATAATAATTTTATTATAATTATATATAATTTTATTTAGTAAAGGAATCATTGACAGTTAACAACACTATTAAACCAACTTTAAAAAAGCTAGTTCACTTTCCTGTTTTTGTTCTAAAATTAGGGGGTAGCTAGAACATAAAAAACGAAGATATCTGCAAACATTATTTTTACGGGGTTTATCCGATCTGCGATCGCACGTGTCTACGGACATTGGCTTATGCTTGGTTTAAATGAAAGCTCCTTATTGCTTAAAATATACAACGAAAAGTAAGTAAAAAATGTACAATAGAATATCCTTGAAAAATCTAAATATTTAAGCTCAATTTTCTAAACTTTTAGCGCGAGTCCAAATGGACTCGCGTAGCCATGACTAAAGCGAGTCTCGGCGCGAGTCGGACTCGCGGACTCGCGTCGGATTTCAAGCCCTGTGGTCTTGTTCACTTAGTTGGCAATATAATGAACAATGAAATTAACGCACATGTGTTTTTGAATATGTTTAGAACAAGAAACTCTGATGTACTTTCCGTCTCTACCTAGTGTACAGATGTAGCTAAAGAGGTAGTCATCAAAATATAAAAGACCCTTAATGTAAAAAAATAACTGAATTTGTTAAAAAAGATATTTCCCATACACTCAATCATAGTGCCGTGTTTTTCTCCTGCGTGCACACAGAAATGGAGGTAACTTATCCGCTTGGTTTGTTTACATTTTTATCTCCATTTCTGCGCGCGCATCGGGCATTACATAATCACTTAGATGCGCGCGCAAGTAAATATTGGGACTGTGATTCCATGTATTATCTTTTCAGAGAAAACTAGTTAAATTCCATGACTTTTCTACAGTTCTGTGACTGGGAATTTGTACTTTGTGTGGCCTTGTGTGTGGGCACCCTGCACTGAGCTAAATCCCTTCTTTTCTTTCTTACTCGGTTGCTTAAAAAATGAGAAATGTAACAAAAACAAAAACATTTTAAAGGAAGAATGCTGAAAATTGACGATGAACTGAACGCAGAATCATATAATCTGTTTTTGGCGGAAGAGTTGATTGAGTAAAAAAACAAAACATAACAATAACCTGAAGAATGACATTCTTTATCAATTCATTGACGGGATATGCGAAATCTCCAACAGTGCCTTGAAAGCACCAAAGAACGATACCACCTTTAGAAAAAATGGTAAAAAAATCAAGCATATTGACTGTCACACTTTCACTTAGCGTTCTATTTTCTTTTTGTAATGTTCTCTAAAATAATGGAAATAAGATCCTTTGAAAACGTCAGCGAAAAACGGTTTTCAAAGTGGACTTTTTGTTTGAAACAGCTGAAGAAGTATATACCTGACTTGCTATCCGCTGTTTTGGCTAATGGCATGTTGGAAGTCTTAAGTAAAGTGAGAACGGCGTACACTCGACAACATCGTTCGCAGCGCATTGTCTTTTGAAAATTTTGGGGACGAGGATGAACAGTGTTCAACGCACCTTATCTCGCCTATCTGTTACCTCGAAGTTTCCTTTTCTCATTTTTTATTGTCGGTGCCTTTAGCATTTCATCTTTCTTTAGGATAAAAACTTCCATTTTCTCGAACCCGACATGTAGTTTTAGATCCTTCAGGGAAACTTTTTCACCACAAGCAATAATTTAAAACAAGTCATACACTTATTTTAGTGAATATATATTTCATCAGTCTACCCAATCGTTATTATTATTTTGGATATTTTACACGACAGAATCGTCTTCTCTTTACTACTAAAGGTAAAAACGATACAAAGTTTCGCAATTTTTGACTTCAATTGCGAAAGTTGGCCCTACGAAAAGGTTGATTTCTATAAATCGCGAAAGTTTATTCTCGTGAAATATTTTTTTTTTAATTCACTTGCATTTGTCCATATTTACTTGCGAAAAAATGTGAAATAATACACAGTTCATTTTTTCGTTATACCCATGGATTCGCAAAAGTTAGTTCCCGCGAAAAATCCAAAATCCGCCAATTCAAGAAAGTTTCTATAAAAAAATTCGCGATTGTTTTGTCTCGCAAAACTTTGTTTTGCAAAAGTGTCCACCTTCAAAGTATTTTGCATACACCTAGAGGATAGAAAACTCACAACATATACAGGCATTCTCGTCCCCAGAGCTCTTTGAGATTAAAAAGGGGTCGAGAATGACACACAGAAAATCCCAGATACAGAGCGCGTGATGAAGACTTAGAATTTTACTGTGTCGTAGGCAAGTACACAAAAGCTTCTTCCCAGATCCATAGTCATACACCGCCAGTTTGCCTAAGGAAGTTACCGTCAAAAATATCATGTTTTTGTAAGCACAACTTCGATCAAGGACATTAGTTTGTTTATAGGGATACGTGTTTTGTTCTCATATTCATTATCATTTAGCAGTAATTCCCTGATGATTTATATGTGTATGTTACACACCATTAATTGTTTTAATATCTGCCGGATGTAATTGATCCGGTAATGTCAAAAAAAGAAGGCAGAATTCGCATTGTCTAATCTAATAGTAGTAGCCAAGATTCATTAATTTTTTTGGCTAAATCAACAATTAGTACCTTCATCATTGAAACAGAGTTAGCTAGTTATTATAAACAGACATATTTAAGGCTTGCTTCTAGCTAGCGACATCTTCCATTTTTCGATCTATCCTTAATAAACATACCGGATATAGTTTTGAATGAAGACGCAAGAGAAAAAAAGGTTTTAATTTATGAGCGGGCACCTGAACGCGAAGGAAGAAAATATAGGATAATTGCAATATGTTTTTAAGACTTTATCGGAAAAAGATTTTTTTGGGAGGATGTCGCTAAAAAAGCTAAAAAAAAAAATTAAAAAAGTCTATTTTAGAAACTAAGCATGTTTCACACCCTCGTCCCCAGGGTTTTTTGCCTTCTTGATATGAAAACCCTGGGAACGAGGGCGGCATGTTTCACTGATCATGTTGTTGAATTAACAACACCAAACGTGAAACTTTACGACTGTTGACTACCAACATAGCATAGTTAATACTCATGGTTAATACAATGTCGGACGAAATCTTTCACACGGAGATATAGTCTTCAGTGTAAGAGCACGTCCTTTGATATAGAGGAATCAAATCAGAAAATATTGGAGCAAATCAAGGTGAACGCATCACACTATCTAAATTAAGAAAATATAGTGATATTATGATCTTGCTAGCGCATAAAGGCCGAACGACGGTCATTTTATACGAGAAGGATTATCTAGATATATGTTATGAACACATTAACAACGGCCATACACACTCCTTAAACGAGATCCAACAGAAACTATCAAGCGTGACACAAGAAACATCTTGATACGTTTAAATAAAGACGATAGCATCGATGGTAGATTGTATTATAAACTTAGACCTTCAGACTTCACCGTCCCTAGTTTCGTGTACAGGATCTTCTTTGTTGATTTATCTAGCTTCTATTCTTAGCAATTACACATAGAGTGATCACTGTAACAACTCGAAAGAGTTTGCGGAATTTATCAGAAATATACGGATCGAGGACGAAGAGTGTATGGTATCGCTTGATGTTACTTCACTGTACACAAATGTACCGATAAAGGACACATTATACATCCTCAGGGAATTACCGGTAAATGATGATGAGTATAAGAACAAAAACACGTATCCCTATAGACAAATTAATGTCCTTGATCGAAGTTGTGCTTACAAAAACATGGTATTTGTTTGACAGTAACTTCTTTACGCAATCTGACGGTGCGGCTATGGGTGGCCCAACTTCCTCCATGAGACTACAGCTATACCAACCGCAAATCACGCTTCCAGGGGTTTGGAAAAGATTTGTGGATGACGTCTTCTTAATGATTAAAAGAGCACATCTAGACGCATTTCGTGAACATATTAATAATTTACACCCGAAAATTTAATTTACAATTGAACATGAGAAGAACGGTACGCTTCCTTTCTTAGACACTCTAGTGTCCCGCAACGGTGGTAACTTATCAGTATCAGTATACCGCAAACTAACTCATACTGATCAATATCTCAACTGCATATCCAATCACCAAATATCTTGCAAATAAAGTGCAGTGTCCTTACTGGACAGATCAGTCAATGTAGTCAGAGGAGAAAATGACCGAAAGAAAGAGTTATTTCACATAAACAACGCCTTACTTGCAAATTGGTTTGTCTTGAGTACCCGTACTCAAGACAAACCAATAAAAGGTTGAAAGAAAAATCAGGAACAGAACTAATAAGAGCGGTGACGGGAGGATGCAGAAGATGAACCAATAGCTACAGTGTGCATGTCATATATACCAGAGATAAGTAACATACTTTGTCGGGTATTAAAAATGATAAAATAAAGCCAGTGTTTCAATCTAAAAACACGCTTTGTAGTATACTGTCGCATCCGAAAGACAAAATATGTATAGAGAATCAATGTAACATTGTCTACGAAATCTCGTGTATGTTCAAACTACGTGTTAAAAAAGCACAAAAGAGCCGTACGCAACGCTGATACAGAATGAGATTGCGGACCTTAGCTGAAAAAATGATCATATTATTGACTAGGACGATAAAAAGATTATAGACCAGGAGTCCGGTTGGACAGCGAGAAAGGTGAAAGAAACCATAAATAGTATAGACAGAACTGATATCAATAGAATTTCCTATCAACTTCCAGAAATATGGTTACTCCGTTACTCGCACTTCGGAAAGCGAATATTTTAAAAAGTGCAAAATGGTTCGAGACAAACGTAACATAAAGCGAACTTTTAGATTGGGTTGATTTCGATACTCTAATTATCTCCTAATAAATAGCCAAAGATGATTACGATCATTGCCCGATGATGACAGCTGTATCTGTCGAAACGTAGCCTAGGATAAACTCACTTGTTCATGACATAATATCTATACTATTCAGAAAACAACCCTAATGGAGAAATGTTGGTGTGGAGTAAAGTTGGTGAGATTGGAGAATTTTGTTAAAATTAAGGCAAATATAGTTCCAACTGCATTTATCATATTTGAACATCAGTTTAGTGAGAAGCATAGTATCTCAGTAGGGAAATGCGCACGGAAATAAGTTTAGGGGTCATACATATATGACCCTAAAGTCTAGAATTTGAACCCTCCCCTCTCCTCTTGGGGCTTGTTTGTTGGAAAGCTGGTAACATCCTCCTTCAGTGTTTCAACGGTGTTTAGCTGGTCAAAACATATACAAAAGCAAAGTTTTCAAAGACTGTAGGCTGCGGAGCTTTGGCAGAGCGATTCTGTTTGGCCGATTTAAGAAATAGCTAAAAAACGTTTTTTGCAAAAATATTAAGTTGAGGCTTTGAGGAAATAAGGCCCAGGGTTGTAGTTACCTACGAATACACTATCCTTTCGTTCCACCAATGCGAACTTTTTACATTTTCCACAAATTAATATCGCATTTAAGTCTGGCATGATTTACAGAGGCTACGCCAAGTTCATAGCTGGGTAGTCAGAACATGTGCTTCTCACATCAGCCGCTGCCATCATGTTTAGAAAAAAAGCATGTATTTGACAGAATGAATTTACCGAATGACTTTATCGCATGAATTTAACGAATGAAATTAGCGAATGAATTTAGCAAATAACTTTATCGAATAAATTTACCGAATTAATTTTCACCAAATAAAATTTCACCGAATGAATTTTTACTGAATGACCCTTCATTGAATAGAAAGGTCGCATAATTGAATGAAATTATCGCACAATTTTGTATGGAATTATTGCATAATCGAATAGAATTAAATGACTTCATCGCATAATCGAAAATATTTTCTGCATAATCGAATAGTCATATTGCGTAATCGACTCGCTTTATATGTCAAAATCGAAGCAATTTAGCGCATAATTAAATTGACGAATTGAATAATTTTAAGCAAAAGCCAGAAACGGCGTTCCATGGTGTCGAATCAGTTTTTCGATTCAAAACGAGGAGGCGAATTAGCTAAATATCGATTTAAGTAATCGATAAATCAGTTTAATAAGGCAACGAATCAGTTTAATACATCGTATTGAGTTGTTGAGTCAGTTCTTAATGACGAGGCGGTTAAAATATCGAATTGAATAATGATGGGGCAAGCAAAAACAATTCCGGACCTCAAATTTATTTTTGCAGGGCATTACAGCAGGACAATTGGCGTAAACATGGTAGCTAGAATAGCAAATATAATCAAAATATAACCATAGTTAGCCAGAAACGAATTATGCAATATAAAGAATAGATAAAAACAAACAAAAAATTAAATTTTTACTTGTTATTTGTTCATTAGTTATATATCGCTAGAAAGGCTGTGTTTTTATGTAAATACATTTCACAATATGGCAGATCGTTTTATTAATTTACTTTCTGAAAAAGCATATTATTCTTAATCATATTTTTAGGGACTTTGTGATGAGACTACTACTACTTCTTCTTGCTACTGCCTAGCCTAATTAACTTGCTTTCGTCTCATGCAAAAGCTTGCTTGGACACAAACGATGCGTCAGAGTAAATTACAATTTCTCAGAACAAACTCCGAATTAAAAATAACCAACAAGCACAAAGTCAAACATCTTACCCTCTTAAATAGTACAAGAATTAATTATATTGGACGAGTGAGGCCATTTGCGCTCAAAACAAAGTATTTCCCGATAATGTTCGCGTGGGTAAAGAACAATAAAATTAACCAAGCAAGAAGCGCGGTCAGTATTCGCAAAAAATTCGTTTGCGACTCAGCGTAATTTCCCGATCGTAAAAAAAATTATGCTGGGTCTCCTGGCTATTTTTAACTACTCTAGGTAAACATAAGGACACGCAGTCACATATTTGTAGATTCTACATTATAACAGCTATTAGTTTTGGATTTATTTTTACAAAAAATGTAAATTCTTTAACGGCGAAATAACATTGAAAAAAATTTTCTTTTCTTCTGTGCATGCCACCAACAGTCCGTGATTTTTCAGTTTTGTGTGTTCCGAAAAAAACTTTTGGAGCGCTAATATGCTCAAAACAATTCAGAAGAAGCATTCTTATTTTAAAAAAAACTTCTAACAAGGTAAAGCACACCTACAAAATCCCTGAATGTTGAGGGTTAAGCTATAAGTTGAATATAAATAAACTTTCCACCTCCAAAAATTTGCTCTAGTCTGCTACGCATCGTTCAGTAAAAAGTGCCCTGTCACAGGCATTGTTGTTAGCGACACCAGCATAACAACATCAGCATAGTTTAAGGATACGGTAACCCCCTTTGGGGTCATTTTTTTTTTAAAAAAAATATTTTTTAATTTTGATTCTTTGGCATATTTTTCTGATATTTTTAAAAAAAGAATCAAAAATATTTATTGTTAAGAGGGATAAAATGAGAAAAAATCTATTTTATCTTTTAGTATTTGCAATAGTGTGCTCAAAGTTTAAAATTCCTTAAATATATTTATTCTGTATGATAACTAAAGAGAGTTATGCAGAACGAATAAAAAATTGCATCTCTACATATAACATAGGAAACGTTCACACTTTAATAATCTTTACAAATTTATTATTAGTTATTATCTATGCCTTTTTAATTGGTATATTATGTTATCCTGTTGTCTGTTTAACAATAACAAGACCCAAAGTTCTGCGAAAATACTTTGCCTTTAATATTAAATAAAATATTCATGAGTTATTAATTATTCAAAACGTTTAAGTGGGTGTAACATTTCTTCCTCATGATTTTTGCAGGTAAAAGCAAAGATCTTTGATTTGCTTTTTCTCGACATAAAACTTTCAGTCGTAACGGTATATATTTTTGTCGAACACTCCCCTCCATCTTGTCGAAATTGTACGAAAACAAGTTTGTTGCGACAATTATATCTTTGGCTACAAAACTTTGCTTTTTCTAACGCAGAAAGTGAGGAAATATCGAGTTATTGATCTATCAAGCTTAAAAACAGATAAATCAGTCAGAAAACAGCTATTATAACACAAAAGATGCTATATTTTCGGAACCACGTGTTGTTTTGAGTAAAAAAAGCAAAGTTTTTTAGAGCTGAATAAGAGCTTCGTAATCATATTTTTTTCAACGAACAAAAATTTTACTGAGGGGAGTGTTCGACAAAATGAACTGGAAGGGTGAATTTTTTAATATAATTTTTTTTCTCCTTTTTTGATTTTTTTTATGGAAATATTTTATCATCACTCTAGAGATAATTTATTTGGCTTTCAGAATATATATATTTGTTAGGGTTAATATAGCAAGCAGAGGAGATATTTTAAATATACTGAGTATGTGTCTCAGGGGGTTACCGTATCCTTAACGACCTGTAACTTAGAAATCATTTCAACTATTCGACATAATGAACTGATTCGATATGCGAACTGATTCGACATAACGAACTGATTCGACACACGAACTGATTCGTTGAAGTAAAGGAATGACTTATGGTTTGCCGTCTTCACTTGGTAAACCGATTCAACGACTTGTCATTCGCCTCGTTGAATCGAAAAACTAATTCGACGACACGAAAAATTGATTCGACGACACGAAAAAATGATTCGATGACTTCTTAAACCGAAATTATGAATGGCACTGATTCCGCCTTATCCATAAGCTTCACATTGATAACAAGAATGTTGTGTTACCATAGTTACTTCACATAAACTCCTCCATATCCAACAGTTATCACCCGCATATATTATTAAATTTTATAACGGAGAAGCGCTAGTGTTTGAAATATTTGCATAATTTATCACGCATTGTATTCATGAAAAGTCGTGTCAATTACATAACTGAAACAATTAAACGCATATAGATCCAATCAGTCACACCTGGTTTCTATTTGCAGGAGTCAGATAATGATATACATAATTTGAGTACATGCTTTTGATACTTTCTTTCTTTTTTTTAACCTCAAGCTGGGCTGTTTCAGACTAGTTGCTAATCATATCTAAAAAATCTGAGCCCCGTGTCAGATTGCTTTTTCCTAGTATCGAACGTATCTTTTGTTTGAGTTTCCCTTTATGTTGAAACCAGGTGATGTGCAGGTGAACTAAAATAAATCTATTTTTGTGATTCATCAATGATTCATGTTCTTTCAGTTTAAAATACAGAAAGATAAATATAAAGAGCTGAACATAACTACACGTGGATGCGAAAACATGGTAATGGTTTGTTTATGCGTCGCCAATATTGTTGGTGTAGTTGTTGTTGTTGTTTATTATAAATGTTATTGCTGTTATTGTTATTGTAGCAGTACGCTAAATTTATTCTACACGAAGGCGAGATGGATAATGTAACATTTATGTAGCAATAAATGTCGGTTTTCTTAATTTCTACGTAATAGCGTTCTGTTCGGGCAGAAATTTAAAAAGTTTTTTCATGTCAAGCATTCAACTTTGTAGCTAATGATATAATGCTGCATCGTGTTTGTAATCGTTTTTACATCACAATGTTTAACTTTGTATACACTACGTTTAAAATAACCAGGAAATTTGGCTTTAGCCTGAAACCGTTTTTATTTTGATCTTTATCTCGAGCATTTTCTTATTTTTTTAGGGAATTCAAAAATCTCTGCTTTGTAATCTATTTCTACAATATTTTTGGTATTTTTCTGGAAAAAGGAAATATCAGTAGTTTTTATTTTTTTCAATTCCGAATCAGGTGAAATTAATTACATTGGACTATTACATTGGACTGAATAATCGAAATAATCCAAAGTGAAAATATAAGTTGTATGCGAAAGTGATTGTGAAAAATTGTTTTTCGAAAATAAAAGAAAGTACCGCTATCTTAAAATATCGAGGCGAAAATATCGAGGCGAAAATATCGAGACGAAAATATCGAGACGAAAAAATGAATCCCTTGTTCTGATACAAAAACTTTAACAAAACCTAGAGCAAGCGAAACTTATTTTAAATTCTTGATTTCCTCTTTATAAAGTTTGACTGAATCCAGTTAGGACGTATGTACGAGAATTGGTTTGTCGCAGAAGACATTTCTTTCTTTCCGTTAAGGGGACCTTCTTTAGGGGGACGCCCCTTGAGGAGACATCCCTTCAAAAGAAGGACGATGATGCAGACAAAATGGACACTGTATATCATGACGTAACTCATTTCGAACTACGATGGGTTGTCAGCACGCTTTGTTTTGTTTTCCTTCTTTGATTACTCGTTTGTTGTCGTTAATTTTTTAATCTTCTCTGTTCTCATTTGTAACGCATTGTTATGAAATGTCAACTATTTTTTATTGTTCCCTAATTAAAGTTATGATTAGTCATTAAGTAATACATAGTATTATGTTGAAAGTTACCCCCGTGGTAATAGAAAAGATTGGTGATCACTGTACTAATTTTGGCGTTGAGGAAGGGGGTGAGAATGTTAATATTTCAACTGTAAACACAGTTGAAAGTTTCTGTGATGTTATGAAGCGAGAAAGTTGAAATTAATGATGAATCACACAAGTGTTTTATGTTTGTTGTTGTTGTTTTACTGATTTCGTATTTTTATACGATTTTTTTACTACCGTCTTTTCATATTTATTAATTTAATCGTGTTGATGTTGTTACATTTGTTATTGTCGTTCGTCATAATTTTGCCACGTGCTTATTTGATGTTGTTATTGTAGCCGTAATATCAGTTTTGTATTATTGTTATCGTACTGACTAAAATAAGGAAACAGCTGGAAACATCTAAAACAAGGTGGAACTATCAGAAACCAGCAGTGAGCAAGCTGGAACTTGATATTAATTCTATTATCTTAGCAATACTACTCAAGGAAATTTCGTCGTGAACTGTCGTGCTTATCTCAGCTCGTTGTGATAATTCGATGTATGGATATTAGTTTGACCGTGATAATATAATATAAGCTTCGTTGGAACGGTTAAAATGACTCACGGGCACAACGACCACACTTCCAAAAAATCGGAAGGTACCATGTTTGTAGAATCTGATATTTAGTAGATCCACGCGTAATTCCCGCGCAAAATGGATAAAACACGTGCAAGAAAAATATCAAGAATATTACTTTGATTTTCGCATTCAGATGTAAATGTCCCGTGTAGACAACTTTTCTACACAAACTTTAAAAACTCTTAGATTCGCATTTGAAGACTTATATAGAACAGCAAATCTGACCTTTATCACAGTTATTCTTTCATGAACTCTTTTTAACACAAATTGAAATAATCCGATATGGATTACATACAGCCTATTAAAATTTAAAAAAGTATGATTTTGCGGGAAAGTAATAATGTGATGTTCACACGCTATATGGACTGCTTACATAAATACATGCTAGCTAAAGTACTCTCCGCTCGAACAACTTGTTGTCGTGTGTAAAACCTCGCATCGCCCTCACTTGCGCTAATTCTTCGCTATTGGATGATGGTTTCAATCGGTTCCTGGTAATTAACTGCTGGTTCTTGGTTTTGCCGAATTTGTTTCCTGTTTCAGTCAGTGCGTATTTTTATAGCAGAAGTTTTTTCACCGCGACTTCTATTGTTGTTGATAACAGCGAGCTCTAAAAAAAGAAATTGAAAAGTTGTAGCAGGTGGTGTGAGAAATATTTCTACTACAAAATAATTCAAAGTAAAAAAGTTGAAAGTGATTGTTGATGAGACAAGCGTGCTCGAGAATGCCCATGAAATACCAACCTTGTATAGTGTATCCTAGGAAGGTGGAAAATAATATCACAAGTGTATCATCATTCAATTTTTCTTCTTATAGGTTAAAAAGATAATATTAAAAAAGATATATTTATTAAAGAAGAATGCAATTATCAGAAGTTTTGAAGTTATTTGATTCTCCTCTCAGTCAAGAGCAATGTTGGAGTGTATGTTATGGCACTTGCAAAGCTTTAATGACCAAACGAAGAGAAGATTACCAACGTCGAGAGAGAATAAAGTATATATTAAACTTAGATTCACTTATACTCACCCAGAGAGGCGATATAGAAATTTTACAGTCTGAACCAAACTTTCAAGAAACTCAAAATGACTCTGAATTGATATTTGCCATTGGGAATTTGGTGTGTAGATGTTTGGACCATGGATTAGATGAAGAAGAGATATGTGAAGTGAGATTTCAGGATGATTTGGCTGAATTGATTGGAGGTAAGTTTTTTTAAATTATCGCTTAAGGTTATTTGTTCTCCATTGGCTTACAAATGCAAAAAGAATACGAATCTGCGAGATTTTCTCGGAGTTCAGTGTTATATAAATGGAGTGTAGTTTTTGACTTTATTATTCGTGATATTCAGTTGATATCGTATAAATATTACATGATTTTGTGGTTTTTATAATATCGTTGTGTGGTTGCTACTGCGGATTTAAATTGTGGTTATAAATTCATCTCGGTAATTCGTACCATGTTTAAAAAAATATTAGGACAGCTTTAAAAATAATAAATTATTTTGTTTTTTTTAATATCTTTTAAAACGCTTGCGATATTCCTTTAAAACTTAAGGTGACCTTTTTTATATTTATACCTTTTTGGACGCAACAAAAACAATGGCATTTACCATAGAGATATACATTTACCTAACAGAATAATTTCGACGCGCTCTTGTTAGAATAAAGCATAAAAAAAGAGAGAAAATGACAAAAACACATGTTATCAAAATACACGATGTTTTTCTAACAAACTTATTTACAAAATACAAAGTATTAGGCAGCCAAAAATTTAGGAAACTTGGGACCAGAAAAACTGAAAACATAGTTACCCGAAAGTTACCTAGAACAAATATATTATCAGGGTTTTTTTTACGCAACTGAAGTTTTAATATCCTGTATAAATATTCAGAACTAATGGAAGAACGTAGCTAGGCTAAAAAGAAAAAGAAAAGACGTTATTTTGATACATTTTTATCCACAGCTAAAATGAATTCTAATTTTGAATGCTTGAAAGAGGTATTAATGCCTTAAATAAGGTATTAATTTCCCTTAAAAATTGAATTTGTCTTGAAATTGCCCAAACAATTTTAGAACTAAAATTGCGTTAGCGTTAGGAGCTATTTTTTAGGTCAGAAGATAAACGCTATGGTCTTTGCGGTTAAGATATAACATAATCGCTATAGAACGCTATAGCTAATTTCAATAAAACTTTTATTTGCTTTATATGCTTCCACTCAATCTTTTAACGCCGAAATGTAGTACACATTTTTTTTATAAGCAACCCCATTTTTGGATCTGGGTTAGGTTGTTTTGGGTAGAGGGCCTTTTTGGCTATTTTTCTGGACTCAGTACTGGCATTGCAAACCATACTCATACGATCCATACTTTGGATCGTGTTCATCAGTAGTGAACTTAACACATAACACACATCAATTTTCTCCGTAGCATACTATAGTACGGTTTTAAGACTGTATGCGAGACTATTGCCACAGTCCAAATAGGAAGGTTGATAAGTGAAAGAAAAAGGTGTTTAAGGAATAAATGGACGTTCTGAAGAGTGCTAAAGAGTTGCTTAATTTTTTGGCCCATTTTGGCCTTTATCCGTAGTCAACTTGGCTACTTATAAAAAAAAACGTGCGAACATAAAAGGAGGAGATCATTAACTGTTTTTCAATCAAATTGATTGAAATAAAAGTAAATCACGAACCAAGAAGAGCGTTAAAACTAGACGAAATGTTGAAAAGGTGACGAAAATGTTGAGTCAAAGAATAATTTTTAGGCCAGTTTAGAATTTTTAAAAAGTTGATTTTATTAAGACGCTACAAAAGAAATTTGACCTTTTATTAACTTTTAAATAATAAGAAATGGCTCCTGACGGCCTTGAAATGTCGGCCAACCTTAATAATAACAGTAATTTTCACCTAACTAACATTTGTTTGCAAAGCTAAAATTTGTTGAAGCTGGTCTAACATATTGGATCAGCTCATGTTTTGCCGGTCCTAAGTCACGAAATTTTGAGTTATGAGACGACCGGCCACTAAAAAAATTGTTCTATATTTCTTAAGCTTTAACTGTTAATAAAAACAAGTGAACGAAATACTCAAGTTGTCCTTATATAATTTTACAGGAATGGTTCTGCAAAGCAGTGAATTTGACGAAGGAATTAGCGAACCAGATTTGGGTGAAAGTTGGGAGAGCCGAAAATTCCAATCCAGTCATTACCGAAGCTTTCAACGGCTTTCCGAAGTGACCCGATTTTGTGAGGCACGACTCTTGAGACGAAACATCGAAGCGCGAAACAAGCATTATTCTAACGTTAGCAAGGCTCTCTACGTCGAAGCTTCGGAATTAAAAGCATTTTTGGGCCACGTGCTTCACGAGCTAGACGAAAACTCTGCTTCGTTGGATGAAACGAGAGGGCCAGAACTAGCGAAGAGGTATGTGAAAGAATGGGCGAAGCTATGGTTACGAGTGATGGATGAACTGCGTAAGAAAACAAAAAAACGCCGCCGAAATTTAAAGCCGGAAGATTATCAGAGTGCTCCCTTTGACATTTTTAACATGACGGAAAGCAACGAAGAATTACGAATGGGAAATACAACGAAACATTCGGATAGTTTGCCAGAAAACGCAGAAGATAAAATTTTCAATTTTCTTCGGACGAGGGTATCGAGTCAAGAAGACGTGCGAAATAAAAGTGGCTCGACCAGCCCTGTTGAGATTACTATAGAGGAAAATAAAGACGTAAGGGATGGCGCGCCATTTTCACAAGAAGTGTCTAACGAAAAGAAAAAGGTTTCCATTGAGGAAACTTTGAGTAGAAAAATTAGCGACTGGGATGACTACAGTTTAGATGAAACACTAGAGGAGGACTATTTGAAAGGATATGAAAGTGACGATGAGACTGATGAGATTATTATTAAATCCTCTACGCATGCGCCAGTGAAGCTTGCCCCTTTACGTCTAACAGTCGAACCTGAAGTAATAAACGAAACCAGAAAAACCAGGAGTAGTACATTGTGTCATGTGCTTCCTGAAATTACCCGTGATGCCGCATTGTTGCCGTTTCATAAACGAAGACATAGTATTGGAAGAATGTCTGTAGAGAGATCACAAAACGTTTCGGATTCTCTTCAAGAGATTGACATTGACGAGAAAGACGATGAATCCGAGAAAATCGGGTCAAGTTTAACGGAAATTTTTAAAATTCGACAAGAGATTACAAGGTCGGAAATGGAATTAATAAAAGATCAAGATGTTTTAAACTTAAAAAAATGTTTTGGTTGCAAAAGGACTAAATTCTCTATCTTTCAAAGATCCCGTCTGTGTACAGTATGTAACAAAAAATACTGCTTAAAATGCATCAAAGAAAACACAAACATTCCATCGCAAATTGTCGACGCGTTACCGGTGAATATCGACGTCACACATACGGCACACACGTCAGCGTTAATGAGTAGCCGGCACATGTCGAAAAGCATGTTTAATCTCGGAAGTACAGCTGCACCAGGGGAGTCCAAAAACACTTGGTTACGCAACCGACATTCAAACGGTTTAAAATTACACATGTGTACAGAGTGCAAGTTGTTTCTAGATTGCATTGAAAGCGAAAAGACGAAACAAAAGTGGACAGTTCGTTTAGAACTCGACTTGTAAATTTAGTTATCAAAGTTATTTTTATTGTGGATTATATATTAGTGTATTATACATTTCTTGGACCAGTTGTCTTATCTTTTATTATCTTAAGCATTTTAGTGCCATTGACGAACCTTGGGAAGCTAAATCTTAATGAATATATTTCGATTTCTTTCTTTCAAGAATACAGAAGCTTTCCGTGCTTTCAATATTTACATATACTCTAAAGATGATTGGCTACAAAAATTCAGAATCCACTTAGACCCCAGTATATGCATCTTAATGGTTTTTCAAAAATATAAACAAACGCGAGTGTGCTGCAAATTTGTGCATATACAGTGAACTCTACATCTCGCATAGTTTCAATAGAAATTTGAATAAAATGTAAATGGTCGCCTTGTGAGTTGTATCTCCTCTTTTATCCATGGAAACAGAATCTGCACTTATAAAATAAGTTTTGAGACAGTACAAACACTCGAACTATGAAATAAGGGAACGGGATTTTCGTCTTACTATTTTATAGGGGTTCCCTGAAAATAATAATATAAAAACATTGGAACAGGAATTACTTTGGTCATGAAAATTCCTTGTAAAAGCGGTATACACAAACAGAGAGAAAGAGAACTGGAGAGGGTTGCCTTAAATATATATAAAAAAGCATTGAAACAGAGTTTACGTTGGTATTTGCTCAGAAAATAATTTGGGAAAATTTGTTCACAAATCGAGTTGCTATATTAAAAGAAAATTTCACTTGATATTTTAAATTCTTAAATAAAAAGTATGAATTTAATGCCCTCCATCATAAACTTCAGAAGACTTAGTGCTAAAATCCAGTTAAAGCGGAGAACCCATAACGACTGCTCAGCGATAGAAATTCTAATTTTTTATCATCAAATTCTAAAGAACATATACCTCATGAAATAATTTTATCAAAACACTAGGGGCGTTTAGATGCAATACCAGAGTCAACAGCATCCACATGCTAATAACATACGTAATGTCAGTTAACAACACACGGAACTCGATACGTAACGCGACACGTAACCACACGTAACAATGTATTTTGTCAATATTCACAGTACTTTTTCTGCCAAATACCACACGGAAACGTTTTCAACAACAACACATGAGAATCTTAGATTTATAAGTTATATAAGCAAAATATGACTCGTTTTTAGAATGTGACTTTATGTAACTGAATTACATTATGCCGCAAGCATTTGGTGTACAATAATGTTGCAATGGCCAAAGTTGGTTGATTTATTTAACTGAGGCAAAACGTCCCTTCACAAAATTAAACGAGACAAGCAATTTTTTACTCTCCATAACTCGTCTCTTTATTACTCGAACCTTCGCAACTCAAACAACTCTTCAATTTGAACGATCTTTTCCTCCCATTTAGTATAACATTACGATATGTGTCTGGAGCGTTACATGTTTCCAATGCCAAGTGAACACAATTGCGTCTCGTATTATAGCATGTGGCGGGGGCCCTTACATGATTCAAATGTCATTATCAATACGTTGTTTATCACGCTTCGAAATACTTTGGCCTACAATGCTGTTTTCTTAAGGCCACAAATTTCAATCTTTCCATGTCGCACGTCAAATTGAATCAATGCTAATTTTACTCCGTATGAGGTGCTTTGTGAACACACATAAGCGCGCTAAATTGGCCATATATATAAAAATTACAAAAATATGTAACTTCTTATTACTCGAGCACTCTATAACTTGAACGATCTTAATCCCCCATATGTTATAGAGTTATAGGGAGTCTACTGTACAATCAAAAAGTGTTATAGCTGGGGGGTTATAGTAAAAAAGTGTTGACAGTGTATACCCTTTCTCCTTAAATTTTGGGAAGAGTGGGGAGATTTGCCAACAAATTCTGAGAGATTTGTTTTAATTTACAGGGAGGAACACAACATGTTTGTATCCTGAAGAAAGTTAAAGCTTGGCATGTAAAACCCACCTCGTAGCCAGGGCATATTGTATCTTTTCTAACATATAAAAAAGAGACGCTGGCAAAGATTCAGAGCTATTTTTTTTTTCTTGTGGCGCTAATTTGTCCTTCGACATTCTCTTTCATCTGTTTCTACATTCCGTACATCGATGAAATTTAAGGATTTCTGCTGCTAAGATAAAATTTTCTTTGTATAAAATATTTGTAAATTACACCAGAAAAGCACCCATGGGGTTTAAAACAAAAAAAGATCTAAAGTTCCTGCATTGTAATTAGTAAAGTTTCTCCCCACATGAATGTTATAGTTATCGTGCAGAACGGAGTGTATATAAGGGCATAAGTATGTAAGTGTGATGCCAAGGGAAGCACTCAACAAAAACCCAATCAGAGCAACCGCGTGAAGGTAAGAGCTTACTGTTTATAATTCTCACGAAGAGTTCTTTATTCCATCGAATTATTTTTTTGTGGTAGTTTAAGTCACTCTGATTTTTAACCACCAGTAAGAAAATTGTTCTGTCGGATAATTTTGCGATATCCGATTCAACCTCGTCCAATATAGATGTATCCTTCCGACAAGCAGATCTACTTTATTATTAGGAAACAATTAAAGAACATGATGATCTTTGCAGTTATGTTAGCGATGCTTTTCTTGTGTGAGAATGTGTCGGCAGATTCCGAAGGTTTTAACGTCGGTTTTATGGTGAAATATGGTTGTTACAAGAAAGAATGTTGGGCATATTGTGATCAGTCCTGGGTAAGTGATTTTCCAAGGGTATTTTCGCATTTTTTATTAAGATCAGCGCTATTGTTTAAAATTTAGCAATCTTCTGAAAACATGCTCACAAATAGTCATAACAGGAAAAGTCGGCTACGGAAAGATTTTTAGTCAACGTATTCTCTTCCCTTATTTTTGGTAGGATAATGCGCTAAACTAGAAAAACAAAAATCAGTAAAAAATCTAGTCAGCAAAAAAGTCATTAAAATGGTTGGTTAAAACAAAACAGTCAAAAATATTAGTCGGTAAAAATTATTAACCGAGTCGAAATTTGATCACATTTTGCGGACCTTATAACGGCAAGCCGTATAAAGGATATTTTGACAAAATGTAGGTATCTTATTTTTTAGACACGTGGTACGTGGTGCTTTTTGAAAGCACGTCACAATAGCAAATATATCGACCGTGCAGCAAGCTGCGACGATGACCAAGATTGCGAAGAAGTTATCAAAACTGGAAAAAGTTTTATGCCATGCTATTCTGATTGTAAACTTTGATTTGTAAAACTCGGATCTTAAAGAACCTGTAAACGTACGTTACAAATTAGTTTTGCTGACTAAATTTGGCAGAAGAAAAAATCAAGCACACAATGCTGCGAGTTTGTTTCTTTCTTCGGCTAAATTTTTCTGTAGGCAGAACTTAAAAAGCGGTATGTTCAGCGGTATTCAGAAATTCTTATTGAATAATCTTAGCTGAAGGGAAAAATGGGAGGATAGCAGATGGCGGTGTACTTTCTGATTTGATATAAAGTAAACAAGTGAATGCTGCGTGTGAGATAACAAAATCAAATCTGAACAAAATAGAAAACGTGATGCGGACGATTGTAAATTTCCCTACGAAAAAGAAGATTAAATACACTGCGTGTCGCAGGTCTTTCTAGGACGATAGGGATAGAGAAATCTCTTTCTCTATCCTCCTCCTAGGTCTGTGTGAAGCGGTGGGGCATACGCACTGATAATCTTTTGAAGGTGTTGTATACTTGTTTGAAAAGGATGAAAGGATCCGAAATTGTACCTGGGTAGCGACATAAAATGCGAAAATGTTTGTTCATGTATTCAATCCAAACCAGAAAACCAACGGAAATCCTAACGTCGGATCAACGTCCTTTTATGGTGGAAATACGAAGTTGCGTGCCTGCTGGGTAGCTAAGTTACGTTGTCCACTAACTGTAGTAAAATTCAAATATACTTAAGCTAAGTGTCTACCTGATAACATTTTGGGCACATCACACATTGTTAAGCGAATTTAGCATTCTCGTCCCCAGAGCTCTTTAAGATAAAACCTCGACTATGAGGTCGAGAATGCGAATTTAGATCTTTTCAATAAACATTGAAAGATCAAGAAAGATTATCGGCATTTTTTGGTTGTATTTAACACTTCACATATCACGTACTTAATCGAAATATACATATAGCGGAGATGGTGTAGTGGTAGTGCATTCAGCTTGTAATCATAAGGTTTCAAGTTCGAGTCCCCACTCCGCGCACTTTAAATGCAGTGTTGTCAGCCCATTTGGTGCCATCTACTGACCGCTGACCGGCTTGTGTGGCAGGCAAGCAAGTTAGAGCAATGCTATACGTATCTCTGGCGGTAATGTAACATAGTTACAGTCGGAGGGGAGGAAGAGCCAACCGTTAGGATGAAATCCCCAAGGACGTTAAAACTTCCCGTTACTTACTTACTTATACTTACATATAGCATGTTTAAACGAAATATAGTAGAAATACCATGCTTTGTGTAAATACTGAGCAGGTTTTATTCAAGTGAGTGTGACATTGTAAACTTTCAATCAGCCTTTCCTTTATTAAATCAAATAAAAATAACACGCGATGCAGGGCGTTGAAAATTCAAGAACACGGGTAAACGGCCGGACGGGTTCGCCCATCCTTTATATATTGCATTTCGTGTGTTCACAGCACGGCTATAAAATCATACAGGCAGAACACGGCTGTTAGTAATATAGTCACTTGGACAAAAATTTTGAATTTAGTCACTTTTTGCTGACCAATTTCCAGACAAAAATGATCAAGAAAGTTTAGATTTTGAAGGTTTTTTAAAATAAAACAAAAACAACAAAAATGTTTATAGGTATATAAAAAAGTTTAATCAATTTCAAGAATAATTGCATACAACTGATAAAAATTAGCAACAAGGAAAAAAAACGGCAAAAAAGGTCGTCGGCAAAAAAATTAAAAACAAAGAAATCGGCAAAAAAAATTGGTCAAAAAAAAAAGTCGGAAAAAAGTTAGGTCAGAAAAAAAAGTCGACAAAAAAGTTTGGTCGGTAATAAAAAAGTCGGCAGAAATTTTAGTCGGCAAAAAATATAGTCATCTAGCCAAAATTTAGTCACTTTTGCCGACTTGACACGGCCTTGAAGAAATTCCATATGAAAAATATAACTTATCAAAATAGCGTAAAAGAGAACAATAATATATGTTAAAGGAGCCAATTTCTTCGCAGTCAATATTTCCTGTAACGGGCACGGTGGATATGTTCATTTTCCATTAACGTAGCCAAGAAAGTTATGTCTTATTTGTTAACTGAGACGTTAAGGCACAATGAAAATGCATTAGACTGACGTCAATAGCATTTTTAAAATTAGTGAAGTCATTGCATTGGAATAAATGGCCTGCGCAGTTTAAAACTCAGTAATACGGCATTTACTTAAATGAATGCGACACATTGAGGGGAGCAATATCAAGCAAGGGTCCAAGTAAATAAAGTATACTATGTAATCTTATATTTATTTTCTAAAGATTAACAAAATGTTATGATAACGAACGTTATATATTGTCTTCGATTATATATTTCATAGTTTTCCTAGTCGCATAGTTTTCTTTGTGAGAGATATTTCAATTGTTGAATGCGATAACATTTCGCAAGATTACAGCTTTAACTTATATTTGGATATGTGGGAGGCAAAAACACAGTATTATGGGATCCACGGTACATATGTGAAATACAATAGCAAATGTGAACCGGCACGTTACCATCACAAGTACTGCAAATATGATGGAAAAGATGATAATTAATAGCGTTACAATTACCATGGATATGTTTATAACCCAAGATACCTTTGATATTCAAACCTCGTTGATACTGTTTTTTTGTTATAAACTTACCGAATAAGTCTAGAATATGTTAAGTACTTGATCACTTGAATACCTCCTTAGTATCTTTTTTATAAAAAAACCCCATGAATTTGCAGCTTTTTTATTTTTCTTATCTACTTGTTTACATACGTTTAACAAAGTTTACAGATAATTATAAAATTACAATTAAAAAAGTAAATCTATCTTGTTCTATTGCCCATTCCCTCGTTGGCATCGTTCTTTTCTTCTCTTCTCATCATTACATGGCTTTAAACCAGTAACGTCACAAGGTAACACACCAATACTGTCAATATGAAGGCCCTTTGAGTCAAGGTAGCTTTAGAGGATTTCTTTTTCGAATCTAAAGACACAACATGCCATTGCGTCAAAAATAGATGCAAACTGCTTATGCAAGTATTTTAACCTCCAGAAAGTTAAAGAAGTATGTTTTCTATGTGCAATTTAAGTTAGATAGAAAAAAATACTGTTCGCTTAAGTGACTTAGGCTAAATTGGGGAGTCTTCAATAATTTTATATTGTTTTAAACTTGGAAAAGAAATTATCGTTTACACGAGATAATCATGTGTCTACAAATTAATAAATCAATGCCTTTGTTTCTGTTGTTTTCCTAGTCTGGATTAGTTTTCTTTATCAGTGACAAAACATTTTCCTACCTGGTACCATATAAACATTTGCTTTGAAACCTTGACTGCCACTATTTCCCTTCATTGTGATGAAATTAAGACGCATGAAATCTGCAGGGTGTTTGATTGTTAAATTATACTGCTTTCCACATTTTGTTTCAACCAATTCAATTGACTTTTTGCCTCTTTTATATGTTTCTATCCTATCAGCATTACATTTCAATGAAGAATCACTGTGAATTTGAAACATCTCAAAATCGATTTTAATTTTTACATCAAGAAGTCCGTAAATGTAATATGAACAATTCAGATTGTGATCATATGGTGATGGGTAAGAAGGTGATGAAATGGTTTTTTTGTCTTCAAGCGATCTGAACTCAATAACGGTTGGTGCGCATCTTGCTAAATATGAAAACAAATATGAAAGGTTTAAAGCACGAAAAAAATTATTTAACAAGACACCTTATTTAAATGAAAATAAAAAGTAAAAGTACACATAAAGAAATCAACTGACTAACACCAATAACCTCTATGCTATTATCTTGTTGATGCATTACGTTCTGAATATCATTACTGAAATATTTAACCCTACTCAGAATTACTAGCGATTAAGATATGTCATGTTACTTGAAATAAAAAGGCTGAATTGGGATAATAAAATTTTAATAACGCTTGTTTTTTCATTTCAATTTTTTTTTACTTATTTCTTCCCCGCCACATGTTTACTGATAATTGCCATGGCAGCATGTCCTAAAAGTAACTAAAGACGACAAAAATTCTCATAAATTTTCGCCCCAACAGGGTGTATTCCAGAGGGAAGTACGAAAATATTGGAAGGGACCTTTTCTATCCATCACCTTCCCCCTTTTCCGGCCTGGATAAGGGGGAAGGCGAGGAAAGCTAAAAGAGTCAACATCTGTTGTTTAGAAGAAGTAGATCATTCCAACATCTTCGGATACTTAAACTGAACGGAAACTTTAGCTACTAACCGGTATGTTTGGGACGAAAAGCTGTATTTATCTCAGTTTCTGGTCCATTTCCAAGACTGTTAACTCCATACACCACTATGCCATAACGATGCTTCATATTCAAACCAGAAAGGGTAAAATACACATAGTTATTCTTCTTGTAAAAGAATTGATTTTGTATTTGCGTTCCAGGCAAACCTAGATTCAAAACAGTCTCATTTCCAAGATTTTCTACTGTTTTGTCCCACCATACAAGCTCATAACGTAAAAGAAATTTTTCTCCTTGACTTGGGTCACCAGTTTCATTGGATGGTATATGAAACCATCTGACAGTAATCGACGAGTCGATAATGCTCTCAACTTGCTCCAAACTCTTTACTTTAAATGGCACAGCTATAAAAGCACATTTTTGATAAATAAAGTCAATATTAGATTATTAAAAAGGTCTACATAACAGCTACCTTCAAAAAGTAAAACTTACATATAACATTTAGCTGTCTTGTGTCATAGACTGAACCAGTACGATCTCCAGTGGCAATACATAAAACTTCTTTCGATTCTTTTGTCACAAGAAATGTCTTTTGTGTGATATTGTTAACTCGACCTACGAGAAAGAAATAAAATTGTAGCAGCATAATATCTAATCTATCTTTGTGCTTTGTAGTCTTAAAATAATCAGTAAAAATTCTCACCAGAACGAGGGAATCGATCAATTTCAATCCCACTGGTTGACATGAGATAACAAATCAATTTTGGCACAGGATTACCAGTTGTGACAACATTTATTGTGATCGTTTTCCCAGCTTGTACAGATTCAGGAGTGACAGTAAAAGTCTGAAACTCCGGCCGTTCTAGACAAAACACAGGAAAAGCATATTCACATACCCCATTTAATACACGAAAAAAATCAAGGAAACGTGTATGAAATGACAAAACTATAGCATGAGAGCAAATGAGATTGATGTTTCAAATTTCAAATACTTACTAAGCACTTTGAGCGTATACTTTCTACTCTCCTTTGTTAAGGGAGTATTCAGTAAACATCGGTATACATATTCATCTGACGCTTTTGCACTCCTCAATTTAAATGCAACAGATCCTGATTTATTGCTCCTCGTAACAACATCAATTCTCGAGCTCGTTCTATCAGGACCTCTCTGAATTTGACTTGTATGCCCTACTTTTTGCACGAGAATCTTAAGATTTGAGTCGTTAAAGTAACCACATTGTATGGCTACACATCCATTTCTGTTGCTATTATTGAAAGTATATTTCCATTCAAACAGAACGCTTGAACTTTCGTTAACCCATTTGATTTCATTGCTACTAGGTTCTATCCAGTCATCACATTCTAGAATAAAAGCGAAAAGTAGTTTTGTAACTCTAAAGTAAAATGTAAAAATAAGATCAAAAGTCATTCATGTTCTTAATGTATTAATACTAAGAATTTACTGTCTATAAAAGTACTTATTTGACACAAATCTTCCAGCACAAATCAAAAATTTGTTCGTGTTAAAAATCATACGTTATTTTATAGCTTTTACTAAGAATTCAGAATGTATCAAATTTTTCTCTGTCTAAATTTAGATTAAGAACGAAATAAAAATAAGTGGTAGAGTTACTAAAAAAAATTATTTTTGAACAATTTTTTACTTTTGTACTCATTTGATTTACGATTTAAACGCACAAAAAGGGATTCCTGCCGCAAGAACGATTTTTTTAATGTTGTGGAGAATAAAAAGGTGTTTATCAAGTTTTTTGGAATTTTTTAAAAATCTTTTTTCGTTCTCAAGATATTAAGCTTCAAAGATTTCCAACTGAGCTTATGACATCATCATTGATGATGTAATAAGGTAGTAAGCATAAATTATTACTTGAGATATCTTGCAAATTCACTTAATATTAAAACTTCTAGGCAGTGTGGACTGCTATTGATGATATCTTGGCATGTGCAAAGTTTTGTAGTTAAAGAATGGCCTCATCTTTAATTATATGTAGAAATGTGATGTCAGCGTTTTTTAAAACTTACTTATGACATCATAAGATCCCGGTTTTGAATATTTAAAACCTTGGATAATTTGAGAACGAAAAAAGATTTGGAAAAAATTCCAAAGGGCTTTGATAAACAACTTTTTATTCTCCACAACATATAAAAAAATCATTTTTGAGCCAAGAATCCCTTTAAATACTTAGCCCGGAAAGAAATGTAAAATGTCAAATCAGTACATGTTTTTAAGAACGTTGAGGCTAAAATTTTATTGAAAACATGCACTCAGCTTGAATTTCTTTATAAATTATAAGAAGAGAAAAGAGACAAGAATTACGAAACAAATATTTCTAAACAGCTTTCTGGTATACGTGTATGATTTTACTATAAGATAACTTGAACATCAACTATTTCTTCCAATCCGAAAATATTTATAATCATCGGTAAATACGATACGGCTATAATACGGCTTTCCTCTTTTTGGAAAAACATAAAATAAGAATATTTGAGGCTAAGAAACTGTGAAAAATAAGAACATCCAGCCTCATATATTGCGGTTTTTAATTTAATAGCCCCCTGGTTTCTAATTGCGCAAAGGTCACAACGATATAATCAGATAAGATTTTGAACAGACAGACAAAATACAGCTATTATTACAGAGAAAAAATTGTGTATTAAAATTTATTAATAAACGTAAACACAAAAATTAATAATAAAAGCACGAGTGAGCTATTTGTTCTAACCTTTTCGTAAACAACTTTAGGGAAATTCCCATTATTACTACAGTGGAATTCCTCTAAAGCGGACACCAACAGTGCAAACAAAATTGTCTGCTTTACAGATATGTCCGCCTTATAGAGATTTCGCTGAAAATTTAGTTTGGGACAGAATTTTGACCAAAAAGATTTTTCATGATATTCTTTATGAGGATTGTAAATAAGAAACTAATGACTTGGCAAATAAGTATTTTTTGACAGAGAATGGACTAAAACATGGTTACAAGCTTTGAGTAAAATATGATTTGATTGAAGACTGCTTTCGATTTTAAAGTTGAAGGTCCTTAATCTTTTCCGTGATCGTGGACAACATAGATTTGTTGGTGCCGAGAAAGCAGTGGGATGGGCAAAAAAGAACATAAAAAAAGTTTTTGAGAACATAAATAAAAAAGTTAATAAATGTGTAAAATAGAAAAAAATGATAAATAATTTTTTGTCGTCATTTTATTTCTACAGTGTCCGCTTTATAGAGAGTGTTTATAGTGAATAATTTCATTTGGGGCAGAAAAAATTGTCAGCCTTATTGAATGTCCGCTTTATGATTGTCCGCTTTATAGAGATTTTTCTATAAGAGTTTAACCAAAGATCCATCCGTTCCAAGTACCACTGTCCGTCTTATAGAAATGTCAGCTTTAGACGTTGTCCGCTTTAAGGGGATTCCATTGTGTTATTTTATATACGAATTTGAAAATTGACCGGATTCACGTAAAAACGTCTATGTTTAGCAACTTTTCTCATGATTAAATTTAAATTGAAACCCAGTATTAGATCATGGAGCTCCATGATTAGATTTGTTATTTTATCCCTTATTTGTTAACTTATCTATTATTACAGTAAAAAAAAAAGAGTTTGAAAAAGTTAATCTTTTCGTACACTTAGTACATCATCTCACTATAAATAACTGAAATCAACTTTACATTACATTAATTACAATCAATTAATCCTTATTTTAAGAAGTCCTGGTGGATACAGTTTAGCGAATAAATTTTCGGACAGATTCAAAATATCGGACAATAATTTCGCTCCAAATTTTAAAGTTGATAAAAAAGAAAGAAGCCAGAACAAGCAAAACATACAAAACAGAACAACGAAAAAATTGAGAAAATAAGAGCAAACAAATTTAGTACCTATTTTCAGTAAGAACCAGGAAATTTGGGTTCGGTCTAAAGCGTTCTTTATTTTTTTCTACGTAAGGCTTACGGAAGACGTTATTTATAGGTAATTTTACAGATTTTTTATCCAAAGAAAAACCTTGGATCCTCTCAAGGAATACAAACTTATAATTCTTAAAATATTCTTAATGTTTAAGCTTTTTTGGACCTAGCGTTTGTTATCAAAATAATTCTTATGAAAAACTGTGTAGCTCTATACCTACCACTAATCCGTATAGGTGTACCTAAACAAAAATGTTGCTTAAATTTGCTGAAGCTTTTAGCTAAAAAACATAAAACCGTGTTGCCTAATTTCCCCGTGGCCTAAAACGCTTCCCTCAACCTATGACAAAAATATAAAATATCAATTTTTTAATTCTTTCACTTTTTGGTTTAAAGCAATCGACAGTATTAGCAGAATAGGTAAGTTATTTTTTGAAAAATCTTTTTTTCTCCTTTGCGAAGAGACATAATTAATAGATAGAAAACTTACCAATCTTAAAGACAACTCCAAGGAGCAGCACTAAGAAAAGGTATCGATGCATGTTCCAATAAGTGACTGGCCTTCTTTAAAATGAACCAACTTGGCGAGCGATCAGTTATTTTAAGCTTGTATAACATTTATTCTTCAAATCGTTACTCATGCAACGTCCCACTAAGCTTTTGTAATTGTTGATTCAATTTAAGACACATTGTTCTTCCTTCATTTTTTTCTCGGAATTTCTTTGTCATTATTGTGGTACTGTATTTATCATGTCAACATTAATTTAATGCCTGGTTTTTGCTCACTTAGTTATCTAATTTCAAACACCAACCTTGTCCCCAGTGTTGCGTAGCATGTCAGTTTTTTCCGCGCACGCGTGTTGGCATGGACGCTTCTGGCTTCCCTGTATTTTGCATTGGGGCGGAGCCATTTTAACAAAAAAACTAAAAAGTCCTGCGGACGAGGTTGGCCAAACACGTTTTCTTCTTAGGTTTTCAACATTTTATATATGTCTAGAAGAGATTCTGTGATTAATTAAGAAAAAATAAAACGATTTTGAAAGTTAAAAAGTATTTAAGAGTAAAGCTTTTCGTACACTAACTTCAGATTACATAAACAACTAAAATCAAGTTTGCATACGTACAGTTAAAAAGGTTCGAGAGGAGCTCAAGGGACCTCATGTTACACCTTTTCTAAATAAGCGTATAAACTTAATATCTAATTGATCATTGAACGTAGGAGTGAACTTTTTTATAAAAAATGCCTCCAATATTTTACGTTTTCTATTGTTAGATGGACTATTTGTTCATAACGCAGGTTTTCGTGTAGAAACCATTCCTCTCAACCGACATATTTGTTTACACTCGACAAACTAGAAATAGGGAAAATCTTGAAATCAAGGGAATTTTTTGCCGACCAACGAATTTCTAATTGACAGTGTTTGGGAATTTTTTTTTATCTTTATCATCTTGTTGTTGATGCTGAGTAATGTTTGCACATTAAAATACGAATTAAAAACAAACAAACAAGAGAGGGTCAAAATCAACCTCGTTCCCAGGGCATTTTGCCTTGTTGATGAAGTTGATAGCGGCGAAAAGGCCCTGGAACAGGCTGGTCACATGATCGTTTATAATTTATGATAATTATACCCAAAATAATTTATGCATAGTTGCCATTGTTGGCCACTCTGTAAAAACGGCTCAGGGGTCACAAGAGCCTGGGGACGAGGTTGGATTGAAGTTTAAGGGCACAAACTTTGTAAAAACAGCTATGACAGAAGAGATTCGATCTTGTATGGTATCATGATGCTATTTCAATGCAAAGAATATGACGGTTTTAAAATGTAAAATTTTTAAATAAATTAGTTAGTAAACTATTTTTTTGGTAAAAGGGTTGTGTACATGTTTCCATGTGGTAGACCACACTACAAAATTCTTATTTTGCGAGTTTTATAATTTCGCTATTAAAATGGTACAACTGTGAAACGTTGACAAAGATAGCACACCCCCATTTTGTTGTGTAATTATTACTCGCACAAACCAAAATAATACATATAACTTGAGCGAAGATTAAAAATCATATTGACATGGATAGCCATTAAATTCACATAAATTAATTTTAAAAATATTCATTTAAAGTAATAATGATAAGAAAGATAACGACCTGGCTTCATCTAGATTTGACATCTTTACTGTCCACAAGCAATTGTTAGAGCCGAAATATCTTACCTGGGAAATGTAAAGATTTATAATACAGGTCTATAAAAACCAATTTCACAAGAAGCAGATAATCTAGTCATCAAGACTATATAAAATATATTTTTCCTTTTCCTTATTGAACTTTGTTTTTAAATTAAACAAAGCAAAAAATCCCACCCTAACCCATTGGCTCGTGTTCGTGATGTTTTGGCCTTGCGATATATTGCAACCTTCGTGATCTTGTATTTTATAGAAATGACTCTACGAAGCATGTCTGATGAAAATTTTAATAAAAAGTGTTCAGGAGGGGGGTGTGAGACCTGAAGTTTGCTAAGCAAGCAAACTTTTGGCCCAATATAAGTCCTAGATCTTAATTAACTGGATTGCTTATAGAAAAGCGTGCAACTACAATATATAAAGATGGTCTCACAAACACACTAACTCAAAAGATAATTTTTAAATAGAGCTAAAACCTTTCTTTTGAAAAAGGATCCTACTTTACGACTTGCCATGGCAACCATGTTACTAACCTTCATTACAGAAAATATATCCCGATATATCAACATTTTTATTACAAACCTTCGGATTGTCTCAATTTCATGAAGACTACTTCACGCCAAAACCAATCTCACTGACTAATTATGATCAAGGGTAAAACCATGTGTTTTTTTGAAAGAATGCTGACTTTATCAATTATTATTCCGCTAAATCATTGTCCGTTATGCTTTAATATATTTGTGCTCAGTTTTATTAACAGAAGTAAAGACATTCAAAGTTATTGAACGTAAATGAAACCATCCCGACTCATTTCCAAGATATTTGTTATTCAAAAAAAGTGTAAATAGTGTTACAGGAAGTCTTCTGACGCTGTTCGAGTCATACAGGTGAGAAAGATTGACCCTCCGCCTTTTTCGACAAGAAACTTTAAGATATGCTGTTTTATGGCTTGATATTTCGTCAGTTATAGATCTATATCAGTGAACAGGTGGAACTGGATGCTATATGTCTTTTTTATTGACAACTTAATAATTTTGTTGTGATACTATGGCCTTCCCTACATTAATAGCCACCGTCTGTCTGTTCAAAATGGTCGCGCTGCAGCTTATTTCTGACCACCACAGAGTAATTCATTACTTCGCGCTAGCAGGGAATAAATGCACGGAATAGTGCTGCGTGACTGGTGAAAATCTAAGGACCAGAATGTATGCGACGTCCGAATCATGGATTTTTCCAAGGACTAACGACTACTTTATTCTTGCTAATTTTAGTACGTATAAATTTTCGCCCAAAACGCTTCTGTACAATATTTTGCGCAAAAACAAAAACTAGTACCCGCAAAACTATTACGAATAAGTTAGTATCGTTTATTGTTGATGGCTTTTTGGAGCCCCGCAAAATCCAACGGGGATAGGGAATAATAAAAGGTATTTAGGTCACTGCAATTTCGAGATTGGGATTACGGATTATAAAACGCAAAAACATTAACTAGGCAGTGCATATCTTTTAACCTATTAATACCGGACAATTTTCGTCTAGTGTAGTATCGTTAGGGTGTGAATGGGGTGGGGGAGCGTAAAGTGCCCACAAATCACAAACCCGGAACATACATAGCATACATGTAGACAGTCTTCATACAAACAGTTCGATGTTAAAAATTAATTTGATGACGTCACACCTGCCTAAAATAGGCCATTTTCCCAATTTTGAATAAATTTGAATTTCTCAAGCATTGCTTATACTGCGACCTAAAGTTCTTGGTAGACTTATTGTCCGAATAGGAATAATTTGGTATGATATAACCAAAATGTTTTTGATGACGTCATTGGGATCAAAAATGATATCATTTTTGTTTGAAAGATTCTTACTTTAACGATAAGTGTAAAAAGATTATTATTTATTATTTATTATGAATCGACATATATTTCAAGCATCCATAAATTAAAATGGTTTTTAATGCTAAAATGCGCAAATAATAAATGTGTGTGAAATAAAACCAAAATGAACATGAGAAAAAAGAACATAGACGAAGGAAGCAGTCAAATAATCATACGAAAGTCTTGTGAAAACGTATTAAACGACATTAGGATAAATGAACCATTATAATTGATCAAAGCACCTCCATGTCAAAGCTAAAGGAGGCTTGGTAGTCTAGATAATGCAAATTAAGGAAAAGATCCGTTTTTCCAGAACATATTGCTCTTTACGTCATTAACCTTGGTACATGTTTAGAATAATAAATATAAAAGTGTTTTACGTAGAAAAAGAATATAAAGTCGTTATTGATATCACAAAAGACGCCATATTTTCTACAAATCTAGTCTGTATTTTATTCCTATGACATTTACAAGTCCTAAGAACAATTAAGAAAAATGCCATAGGGTTAAAATGTAAATCGATCAATTTCAATTCCACTTGTTGACATGAGATAACAAATCAACCATGGCACAGGATTACCAGTTGTAGCCACATTTATTGTGATTGTTTAGCAATATAGCAAAGAATACTTCTCGGTCCTTACCTATGACGTAGGCGTTGGGATTTGACGTATACATCGTGACTTTCATGCATGCATACTACGAAGTTATACCTTACTTAGCACTTCTAGTGTATACTTCTTTCTCTGTGTTTGTGAAAATAGAGTATATGAGTTACCTTGGTATGCTATTGATCGGATTTTGTTTGAAAACAACTTTTCCTGATCTTCTTTTACGTAAGATGCGTCAGTAGTCGTATTGTGTTTACTTGTATATCCTATCTTTTGCACAGCAATAAGTGTTAATGGTATTATACTTAAAATCTTACAATACTTACTTAATACTGCAAGTGTGTATGTTTTACTTAATATGGTGAATGGACTATGTAGGCTGCATCGGTAAGCAATTCATCTGATTTTTGTACGTTTCTTAGTCTAAAAGCAACATATCCTGGATCGTCATTTCTTGTGACAACATCCACTCTTGAGCTCATTGCATCATCACTTTTTTCGCAGTGGGGTTGTATGTCCTAGAGACAGAGTCCATTTAGTTTTAAAACAGGTGATGGAGCGTGAAGAGTAAAAAATAGTGACACGAAAGACAACATACAGAAATGCTGGAAGAAGGGTTCTATCGAAAAATCATCTGTAATAATAAAAAATGGACGTATTTTATTTTTGCAAATCACATATATACATAATTTTTGCCTTTAAAAGTTTACATAAAAAAAAATTGCAAGGTGTAACAGCTAATTCTACTGGAATTAGTTTTTCGTTATACGGTCCTTCTAAAAAAAAATTGAAACTAGCAAACTAACTTTGTCTTGCAAAACTTTTATGAAAGACCATTCATAAAATTTTATTCAGTACCAACTGTAATTGTTGATTCATGAAAGTTTTTTCCAAAAATTAAGATGAAAAATCTCTGGCTACCACTCTACTATTGGCATAATGTAAGTTTAATTTCTCTGGCTTATTTCAAGCATAATAATTCTTTTTAATGATTTCTGCATGTATATCTTTACCAAAATTGACCTGATATGTCAGCGTCTCTGAATACGTCCCTAAATTCAGAAACTCAGGAACTACGACTACAGGTCAAATTACTTTTATATTAAACCAGTCTAAAAGTAAACTATACCATGTTTCAAGATATTATTTCAATATTTACCTTTAAAACGTTTGCACACGCTTCAGATTTTGTGGCTAGCTACATCTTCCATAATTCATACTCAGAAGTTTAAAAGCTCAAGCAAAATCAATTCCTGACAAACACTAATTATGAAACCTAATAGTCATATATAATAATAATAGCAGTTACCTAGGTATAACATACAACTAATGAACTAATTCTTAGCAAGCATCAAGACAAAGTAGCTACGAGTTTAAAAATAAATACCTTGTAGCCAGCTATTTAAGCTGTTGCTGTTAAGGATAAAAACTTTACACAAACCTGGCTGTGACGCAAGTTTAACTTCTTAATATATTTAATGTAAATATATAAATATAATTATGAATGTCAAAATGCTGAAACAACAACAATAAGACACTTCTGCAAAACCCTTACTCGTTTCCAGACTACCTCGCTAACAAACATTCACTAACAAACACTTCTTTTCGCTCGCCATTTCACGATTAAAAATCACTCAAAACAAGGGTGATTTTCATCAGCCTAGACCAGGGCTATTACGGAGCTGTCCCGTCAGAATGTCATAGGCTTATAAGAACCCTGGGGACAAGGTTGAAACGGAACAGACTTTGTGTTAGTTGTGTTAGTTTAGTTTGAGATTATTTTTTTCTGCTTCTTATTTTTGAAGGAGAATCAACAACCGTTTTCTTGAATATTTTTTTCTCGAAATATAGCATGAATTGCTGCGATAACTAGACATTTTTCAAATGATTGTAATTAATATTTTTACCATGAGTTTTTACTTTTACAACAAAATTTACATAATAATTGTCCTGATTGCCGAAAAAAAAATAACAACAAAAAAGACAATTTCTTTTATAAACTATGATATAAAGAATATGCTTACCTTCCCCTACAGTATCCTTACTAAGACGGAGAAGCAAGTTTGACGACGAAACTTGTTGATGTATACAAATATTTCCCTGCAAGTCACTTTTCAAAATTTCGATCATTTTGTCGACGAGCAAAGTAATGACGATAGAGTTACTTTGCCGCTTTACGCGGGAGACCTTTCAAGACGGTGATTGGATTTCTACTTTTACAATAAAATTTACATAACAATTGTCCTGATCGTGATTTTGTTGATATACGCAAACAATTTCCCTGTGAGTGACCTATCACTTTGCTGCAAGACGGTGATTGGAATTGCATTGTTTGTTTTAACTCAGTTAATCTCTTATAATTGCTAATTAGGCAAAAAGAGATATTCTTTCTTAAATAATGTTATATGATTTTTTTAAGATTAAGTTGTTAAGTGGGAGGTATGCTTTAAATAGTATTAAAAAGGTGAATAACATAAAAAAGTGTTTCCTCCTGACCCCATGGATTAAAGCCACCAGCTCAACCTTTAGCAAACATATAAAATATCAAGTTTTCAATTCTTTTACTTTTTTGTTTTATGTATCAGATACTCTGCATGGAGACAAATTTATAAATATAAGTCTTTCGCTCAAATTAATGTCCACGTTAAACGTTGATACCTTACTAAATATCTTTGAAGTAGATATCAATAAATAGATAGAAGACCTACCAATCTTAAAGACGACTCCAAAAAGCAGCATTAAAAAAAGGTATTGATGCATGTTCCAATAAGTGACTGAACTTTGTCAAAATGCACCGATTTGAGGAGTATCCAATTATTTTAAAATTGCTTTAAATTTGGCTTAACTCTATAAAATATCGTCTGTCTCGTTTACATGAAACGTGTCGTAAGTATGCAACTCATCAACTACCCATTTGAATCTATTGATTGAATTTATGAAACACAATGCGTTTTATGTTTTCTAGGAATTTGTTTGTCATTTGTGGTGTTGTTTTTATCAAATCAACTTTATTTTAATGCCTGGCTTTTGCTTACTTAGTCATCTAATGCAAAACACATTTCTTTCCGTGTGAGTAATTGAAATGTTTGGTATTACTTTTAGTTTGTTGATTTCGGACACTGATTGTTAAGAAGTTTTACGTTTCAATTAAAGCATTTTGAGGTGATCTGGAACCGAGCTAATAACAATTTGTAAATAACAATTATGATTCCTTGTAGAAACCATTCCTCATAACAACTGACATAATTTCTTTACAGTCGACAGTTGTTTCATACCAGAAGTAGGAAAAATATTGAAAATAGAGAGATAAAGAAATGTATGTTCTGGCGCAACGCACATCTCGCGCACGCGCACGCACATCACCACAAGTCCCCACAAGTTCTTAAGCGCACACAATCGCACACCCCGCAGTCAAACCCCAACAAATCCCTACCCATCCAATACCATGCCGTGTTTATCCATATATATCATCACAAGTCCCTATTAGTCTATGTGTAGTCATGCATATCAAAAATCAATGCTGCAAATGAGTAAAAAAAAGTTCTAGCGCAAGTCCCTAAAATTCCCCCGCACACCGTTGACGTCATCAAAGAATGCTGCAAATGAGGTAAATTCCTCCTCCCCTACAAAATATCCACTAAACATCATCACAAATCAACGCATGCGCAGTAAAGATGTGAACAAACTGCGCTAGTTTTGAGCAGCCTTGTAATTCTCTGTAAATAAAAAAATACTATAATAAATGAATACGCACACAGTGAAAGAATTACGTGATAGCCGCGGGTTAACCGGGTATTACAGTCTACGCAAGGCCGCATTGGTTTCTTTACTGGAGATTGTACCGGGGAGACCCTCTAGAAGGGCCGGACAACGAAAACCGGTCAGGCCCGTGACTATACTACCAACGCCGGAGGCTATGGATATATTTGAAAAACAGGAGATGTCGAAAAATCGTTCTATCGTGAAAACCAAGATGCGAGGATGGTACAACTGGTTAGTGGACGCCGTTCCCAAACCCATAAAAGAGGGAGTTCGACTAACATCATCGCGGGACCTACGCTTCGTGATGAAGTGGAAAAAGAGGCCGAGGCAGACTATCTCGAGGATATTCAAAAACTATATGATCAGCAGCCAGGGCAAGATTTTACGCCCCAGGAACATAAGCACGCGTTGCATCGAACATTTCCAAGTTTTCAAATTCCTGGCATAGGAGGGGCCGACGTCGATGGGTATATAGGGATGGTGAGGCCCAACGTGAAAACCTTGATTGAGGAGCAGGTAGGGGAAATAGGATCGGCAAAGGCACAGATGACATTATGGATCATTTGGAAAAAGAAAACAAACTCGGAGGAGGCTAACGATGAGTACATTGAGGTGAAGAAAGCCTTTAACAGCAGGATGATAGAGATCTTCCAGGGTAGCGACGTAGACGACGTGCTGGATAGGATGTTTGCTGATGTCAAGACACACGTGGAGCATCCTGCATTACCCCAGAGTGGTTTTTCAATTAGTAGAATCCTACACCTTGATGTAGATTTCCATAAACTGCGACTAACAAGAGGTTCCTCGTACATAGAACTACCCAAATGGATAGCTTCAAAGAAGGCCATCATAAATCCAAAAAATGAGGATAAAGCATGTTTCAAGTGGGGCGTTATAGCATCCCTACACCATACGGAGATTGAAAAAGATATGCAAAGAATATCTAAGCTGAGGCCTTATGTAGATCTCTACAATTGGCAGGATATAGAGTACCCGACGACCATCAAGGATATATCTAAATTTGAAGAGAATAACATGGGCATCGCAGTGAACGTCCTGTACATACAAGACAAGAAGATCAACATCCTGCGACGATCTGAGCACAACATTAAGCGTAGCAAGCAGGTGAACCTGCTGCTCATCACCGATGGTAAAAAGGCTCACTACACAACCGTCAAGAGCCTATCGCGACTATTAGGGAAAGATACATCGAAAAAACAAAATCAATGCATTTTTGCCTAAGCTGCCTACAGGCCTTCAACACGGTTGAATCGAGAGACAAGCATTATGGCTACTGCAAAGACCACGAGGCTGTTAAAATCACGATGCCTAAGGAGTCTGAAAAATCGTTACAATCTAGGGATGGTCATCAGCAATTTAAGGCACCTTTTGCAATATACGCGGACTTTGAAAGCCTACTCATCCCAGTGGAGGATGCCAGGGGCATCAGGACGAGGAAGCTGAATAAACATGTACCTTCTGGATGGTGTACCTATAGTACATTTGCATACGGAGATGCACCGGATCCGTTAACAGTGTATCGTGGTAAGGATTGTGTCACGAAGTTCATTAACCACCTGGAGGAGGAGGTGAAGCGGCTATATGGGACATTCCCACAACAACCAATGTTGAAACTAACAGAGGTGTTAAAAAGGGAACATAACGAGGCCTCGTTATGCCATATCTGCATGAAGCCCTTTCACGACGTGAATAATCGTAAAGTTCGGGACCATTGCCACTATACGGGGCTGTATAGAGGCGCGGCGCATAACAACTGTAACCTCAAGTACAAGATACCTAGTCATATACCTATCATCTTCCACAACCTAAGCGGCTACGACGCCCACCTGTTTATCAGGGAGCTGGGGGAAAGGTATAACACGCAGGACATCGGCTGCATTGCCGAGAACTCGGAAAAATATATCAGTCTCAATGTTCGCATCAAGGTACCGCTTGCAGGAATGGGATACGGTGATGGTGAGGTCTATAAGAGTATCGAGATTAGATTCATTGATAGTTGTTGATTTATGGCATCAAGCCTGGATAAGCTAGCAGGTAATTTAATAGGGACAAACGCCGCCGGTATGAAATGTCAACATTGTGCAGATAACGGTCTGGAATTTCAGGGTATAGACGCCGGGTATGTGGCAAAATTTCTATGTTCAAACTGCCATTTGAATACCACGAAGCAACTAGATCAAGAAAAATTAAAAGCGAATGTACCATCCATGGCCAAATTCATCGATAAGGACGATGTATTCCGCCTAATGCATAGAAAAGGTGTATACCCGTACGAGTACATGGATGATTGGCAAAAATTCGAAGAGTCGGAACTACCCCCCAGGGAGGTATTTTACGGCAAGCTGAACATGAAGGGGATTAGTGATGAGGATTATGCCTATGCGAAAAAGGTATGGAATTGCATCACCCCGGAGGGTGATGTAGTTACCATGGGCGACTATCAAGATGTCTACCTGACCACGGACGTCCTGCTATTAGCCGACGATTTGAAACCTTTCGAGACGTGTGAAATTACACGCTTGATCCTGCGCATTTTTACTCTGCACCCGGCCTGGCATGGAAGGCAGCACTCAAGTTTACCGGAATTAAACTAGAGCTCCTCACAGATCCCAACATGCTATTGATGCTCGAGAAGGGGATTCGAGGTGGTATAACCCAGGCGGTACATCGTTATGCCAAGGCTAACAACAAGTATATGGGGGACCAGTACGATCCAGAGGTTGAAATCTCCTACCTACAGTATTTAGATGCGAACAACCTGTACGGATGGGCAATGTGTCAAGACCTCCCAACAGATGGCTTCAAATGGATCTCCAACGTTGAGGTATTCACCGAAGCGCGATTTGCGAAACTTGTCGAAAAGAACAAGTATGGATACTTACTTAAGGTTGATATAGGCTACCCCAAGAGGCAACACGATACACATAACGAGTTGCCGTTTCTACCAGAACGCATGGTGATTAACAAGGTTGAAAAACTGGTGCCCAATTTAAAACACAAGCGTGGGTACGTGGTGCATATCAGGGCCCTAAATGAAGCTATAAAGCACAGGCTTGAATTAAAGAGGGTGCATAGGGTCATTCAGTTTAACCAAAAGGCATGGCTTAATGGGTATATAGATCACAACACGGTGTTGATAACCGCTGCCAAAAATGACTTTGAAAAAAACTTCTACAAATTGATGAACCTCTCGGTGTTCGGCAAGACTATGGAGAACATTAGAAATCATCGTAATTTCAAACTTGTCACCAACGAGGACAAGTATATGAAGCTGGTTATGAAGCCGAATTTTAAGGGTGGAAGCCGGTTCAGTAAGAACCTCCTAGGTGTAGAGATGGGCAATATGGTAGTAAGCTGCAGCTATGCTATATGGATACCGACTCATTTGTGTTCCACATAAAGACACATGATTTTTATCATGATATAGCGCGGGATGTTGAGACACGTTTTGATACGTCGGCCTATAGCAAGGACGATAACAGGCCCCTCCCTATGGGGAAGAACAAGAAGGTTGTGGGTCTAATGAAGGATGAGCTAGGTGGGAAAATCATGACGGAGTTTATAACACTGAGGGCAAAGCTATATGCCTACGAATGCCTTACAAAAGAGGGCGGTGACAGGAAAGCTAAGGGCGTAAAAAGATGCGTTACCAAGAAATCCATCACTTTTGACGACTATAGGCGATGCCTGGAGGAGGTCGTTAACATCTACAAAAAACAGGTCTTGATTCAACACAAGAACCATCAAATTTACACTCAGGAGGTGAACAAGCTAGCACTGAACAGGGCAGACGATAAACGGCTCGTGCAGCAGGACCAAATGTCCACGCTAGCCCGTGGTCACTATCGCCGGTCCGGCACCTGGGAATAAATGGATGCCGTAATACTACCCTATACCTTGATCGCGTTTTGCTTTTTTCGATATCGTCGTATAATAAATAGAATGTCAGAGCTATCACAAGTATTCGACACAGCCGCAGAAAATTTCGAGCATGTCGAACAACCCACTGATAAACGGCAATCTTTGAGGGAGGCCCTGCGTAAGGGCAAGGGGTATCTTCTACCCAAAAAATGCACAGAAGGCTTTGTTGAGAAGGCCTCCGATGAGGCCATCGACAAGGTACATGCCGAGTACGTACAACGAGAGCTTCAAGAGAAGGGGGAAAAGACCGCAAAAGCGTTGACTAGTCACGTAGTCAGCCTATACGCGAACATGATTGGAAATGTTGTGGATATTGATAGTGTCGAGGACCTGCGAAAAGATATCGAAGAGGACCCTATTATCCGAGATGCCATGACAGACCTTGGCATTCTGGTCTACCTTACAGTTAGTAGATGCCTAGCCCCCATCCTAGTGATGGGACATACCGCCCGGCATATGTCTAAAAAAGAAGAGGTGGAGGAGACCAAGGTGAAAGAGCCCTGAGGATCAGGGCCTACATTGAAATTTGTTATAAGCCGTAGGACTTATAACAAATGAGTGAGGAGTCTACCAACCAAGTCATAACCAAGAAGAACGAAGGTCGTGTTGCTGCTGGCAAGAGACTTGCGGAATGGAACCGAAAGAACAAGGCCGACTTACGGAAGAACGTGGCTAAAAGTTCTACATCAGATGATCAGGAACCTGCATCAGGTCCTCACAAGTCGATGGACAATGTCTACATGTACGGCGTAGGTACGCTTGCCGTGCTTGCGATTTGGTACAGATTTGCCCCAAAAAATCATGGAGAATCCCACAGGCCCGCGGCCCACCCTGACGCTCAACAAAAGGATAAAACTCATCCTGCAATTTTCAAAATGCTCTAATAAATGAGTACAAAGGCAACACCTCACATGGATAGCAACGTAACGCCCAAGGAAAAGGAGATTTTGGATATGCTGTACGAAACAGTGGTGGATCTATCCTTCACTTTTGCCTACGCCCTGGCAGGCAAGAAATATTGGAATATTACACGACCCTCTACAAAAATGGACACTAATGACGTCCTCAAGATGGTGGCTTATTTTGCAGCAGGGAGAGTGAGTCGCGAGATGGCGGTGAAAAAAGGGTGGATCCCAGGAACCATTGTCCCGAAGCCCAAATAATGGATGTTGTAGACCCCATGAAAATTTCTATTTATCGTATAGATAAATAGAAATCAAATATGGAGGAGGAGGTTAAAAAATGTTCAAAATGTAAACACTATCTCCCCTTGGGCAATTTTAGGATCAGGGGGAAGGGTCAGCGAACAAAAAGTTGCATCAACTGCCTCGATGCTAGCAGGGCGTCACGGGAACGTGCAAAGCGTCATCCTGAGCAGGAGAGTCAGATTTGCAGCGAGCATGGTAGGATTGATGTAGCGGGAATGGATAGGAAAATTAAACAGGTCCAACAAGACGAAAATTACCTACGTTTATACACCCTGCTATCCCACGATATTATACCCCGGTATATTGAACTTTTAAAGACACCCATCAAGATACCCTTCTTCCACCCCGGGCCCTGCCCTGTTTGCAAGAAAAAGCGCGGCTTGCCGAGAGATATCGCAAAGTATTACGTTTCCTACAGGGTAAACTATCGTTTAACCCCCTTCCCCTTGTCTACAAGGGCATAGACTGGCCCGTCTGTGAGGGGTCTCTTGTCAACAACCCTGGAGGTGTGTGGGTGTGTTAAATGCCTCGCCACCATTCCAAAAATAGACAAGAAAAAATGGTGTTATCAATAAATGTTAGATGTGGTCCTTGAGCCTCATACGGCAATCTTCACGGGTCCGACAGGCTGCGGAAAAACGCAACGTGCTTTGGGCCTGCTGGAAAACGAGTATAAAAAGCACTATCACAACATATTGATACTATGCCCTACCATACAATGGAATACCACCTACCTTGAGAGAGCCTCCCTCTGGCTGGACGAATATGTGTTCCTGATAGACCCCAAGGGTCAACTTTTTGAATGGATTCAGAAATTGTCCTCATTGTTGGTGGGTGAAGAGGCGTTGTTTGTCGTCGAAGATATAATAGCTGATGAAAATCTCGACAAGCGTCGACAATCCCTACTTGAATTGGCTATTTCAGGTAGACATCGAAAGCATAACCTGTGGCTCTTAACGCAATCGTATACTGCTTTGCCCAAGAACCTTCGAAGGCAGAAAAGAGCCTTGTTTTTGTGGTACCCTCACGAAAAGTCCGATATGAAGAAGATCGATGAGGAGACTAATATGATCCCCGATTGGGAGGGGATCAAGACCGAATTAAAAAAAGTCCAGGCATGCTTGCCTGTATATAAGGCTGGAGCACCCTAAAATTTGGAAAATCCTCAAGTGACCATATAAAAATCCGATTTTACCTGAAAATAGAACAAAGATGTCTCTTGCAACGGTTGATTATTTCCAAGGAAAACAAGTACGATCATTTTATGTCGAGGATAAGGGTCAATGTATCGTAGCCTCCGATGTTGCGAGAGCCGCAGGATATAAGCGAGGAGCGGGAGTAAAAGCCATTCAGCGATATGTTCCCAAGAAGTATAAAATGCGGATAGGTGCCGCTTTTGTAGACCCCCAGGAGGTGGACAGATCTGTCCTCCTACATTCAGACACGGTTTTGCTGATGGAACCCAGCCTCTATTGTTTTCTGTTGAGGTGTGATCAACCTGACGCAGAATCATTTTTGGAGTGGGTTGTGGAATAGGTGCTACCCAGGGAAATGCGAAAGCTTGCTGCAACAATCGAGGAAAGAGATATTGCAATCGCCATCCTAGAGGACGATCTTGATGCCAGGGATGAACAGCTTAATGTTCTTAGGCAAGACAACTCAGAACTAAGGCAGAGGCATGTCCCGCGCCGATATCAATATGATACCGTGCTATGCGTGGTTGATAAAAATGATCCCCACGAGCATGGAAAAAAAGGCGGGCATATACACTACATGATCCGATGCCAAAGGAAGCAGCTCGCAGAGAGAATAAGCATATTAAAAGCAATGTGCCCCGATATGGCTGTAAAGAAACCGGAATGTGACGATCCCAATGCCGTGCATGCTTGGTGTAGGTTCAAGGATGATGTCCTTACCAAGGACAATTTCTACAAGAACCACTTCACTCTACCCGACGATGATACGCGGGAGCTATTCGAAGGTATGTTTGATATTGATATGACATAAACGTTTTTTATATGGAGGATTTGTCCATGTAAAAAATCCAATTCCATCCCATAAGGGAAAAGATGTCGTCGCAAGTTACGTTTAACGCAGGAGCAATCGAGACCATGCTGTCCAGCAACCAGGATCAGCCTATGTTCGTGCTGACCTGGGGAGGTTCTTGAATATTGATCATATAAGGGCAACATACAGAGACGTGAATACCATACCTCGCCGTGATATCATGGGGGGTGCGTTTGCCGCACCCATCAAAGAAGGTCAAAATCCGCATGACGCTTTCGTTACATTAGACGGTGCATTGGAGATTGTGCGTCGTTCCAGGAAACCAAAGGCTGTAGGGGTCATCAAATGGCTGGCCAGGGCAGGTGTCCAAAAACTACAAGATGTAATTAAAGAGCATCGTCAAGCCCTCGAGGACAGAGAGATTGACATCGCCATTCTCGAGGAGGATTTTGACCACAGAGATAGCCAGCTCATGGTGCTGGGGGATGAAATTGAGGAGCTCCAGGAACAAGTAGAAACACTTCAGCAACGGTATGTACCCAATGCCCAAGATCCTGGAAAGGACAACATGGTGATGATTTATAGAAAACATACAACGCCGGACGATGACGAGCATCATCACCTACCATACTACTGTGTGCGCGCTCAAAGGCTTTCCATTGGCGGAAAACGACGATGGTTTAAGGAGAACTACCTAAATGCGGAGGAGATCGTCGTTATTGAGAACCCGAATAGTATACATGCCTTCAACAGATACGAAGAAGAAGGACATGTCGAGCGCCATAGGTGTCACTTTGGGCTTATTGACCTGACCCGGGACGACCTGTATGATTTGGGTGTTCCGGCACTAGAGGACTAGGGGGGCGCTGTTGCCGACCTCCAAGGGGTGGACAGATCTGTCCACCTACATTCAGGCACAGTTTTACCTATAATTTTTACTACTTGTGGGTAGTAAAAATTATGGAGAAATCTACCACTCTTTAACAACATCTGGTGGTACCTGAATATCCTCCGGGATCAGCATTAATTCCTCCGAGACGAAGCTTCTTTCGGGACCGTCTTTCAAGTAATACAAAAGACGGCTGCCCGCCACTACCTTATCCAACCTATACATTTTCCTACTCCAAACGGCGTCGGTGACGCGCCTTTTCGAGTCACCATGTTCCTCCCCTGGCTGTAGCAGATAGAGATATAACCCATCCTCGGGTAAGGGCCTCTCTTCAGGATATTCTTCACTTTTCGCGAGCGGTACCTCATCCAGTTTAATAGCCCTGCCAGGTTTCATACCAATCATGACAGTCTTTGTGTTGTTGAGACTTTTGACGATGGCATACAAGTGCTTGACCCAAATGGTACTAGTTTCTGAGGAGGCCAACTCCTGCGCATCCTGGGGTTTGAAGAGCCTTTCCGCGAGTACCTTGTTGTAGGACTCTACAAAGGCCGTAAATGTATGGTGGTATTTAGTGGTAGCCCGTTTAATCTCCACGCGCTTGCCTTCCAACAGCTTCGCTACATCTGACTTTAATTCACTACCATTATCGCACTGGAAGGTTTTAGGGTATCAAAGAGGTCCTGCCTTGTAAATGTCCTTGATCATGCCCGCGACTTCGCTGGCTTTTTTCGTACGTAGGGGCCTGGCTACCTTATACCTCGAAGCCACGTCAATGCCTGTGAGGATGTACTTGTATGTGCTACCATATAGCTTATCGTGGGGCATATACAACAGATCAAACTGGTGCATCTCGTTGGGTGCCGTAATGGTGAAGTGGGGATAATCGATACGCTTTGGATCCCTGATATGTCTCAGCCATAAGAGTTGCCTGGACAGCCAGTGAGTGGCCAGCTTTTTGGATAGACCACTCTCCTTCGCCAGCAATCGGATAGCTTTTTGTCCAATCCATAGGTGTTCCGGAGTATAGTATATAGCCCTCAATTTTTCCGCCTCCTCCTCAGTAACGATATGTGGTGATGTTTCTAACATGTTTATTATACATGTCAGAAAACGTTTTACAGATATTTGTATGCTACAAAACCCAGCAGAGATAGGGAGCCAAGAACGAAGGTGAGTTCCCCATCCCGCTGTTTCTTGGGGGGCGTGTAGAAATCCGACAATTTAGGCTTACCCTCCTCTGTTGCAATATAATATTTATACATATCGTCGTCCAGCTCCCGCAGGCTCTTCCCGGCCTGTATTCCCGTTGTTTGTTGAACCAATCGATTTTGCCTTGCCTATCCCGTATCCATTTTGCCTGGGTATTTTGTAATTTTTCAATAGCTTCATCATGCCTCTTGCGCTCCGCCTCGCCATGCCCTGAGAGTTTGCTAAATAAGAAGTTCGTGCCACTAAACGCGAGTGCATTGATCGCGGCGCCTGCAACAATAACAGCGATAGTTGCCATTTATTTTAGTACTCCACCGAATGAAATCTGCCATCTAAGATATTCAGTTGGGCGTCCATCAGCAGGTACACGTAACACCGTATATCCCCGGTTCCGTCGGCTTTCTTGGTCATATGGAGGGTAATACCGTCACTAAGCCTTTGTAAGGGCCTTCCGCTACCACAAAGACTGTGGTCGGGAGAGCTTCGGAAATCTATGAATAGACAATATCTTTCATTGAGGAATTGCCCAATCGTCACCTTGGAATCATGACTACCGAAGAGATTTACAGCCCCCTCAAAATGATCCTTGCCACGCATGGCATGCGAATACAGTTCGTTAGGCTCACCCTCCACAGTGATGGATATCTTCTCAATTTTTGGGTTGTAGAACACCTCGTTGGCACCTGAATAAGCTTTCACTTTTGCAGGGTCCACAAACAGTAGCAGGACGCCCTTTAGACTCTTTGCCGGGGTATCGATCTGCAAGTTATAACTCGTATCCGATTTTTTCACAGTCACCACCTTACTACGGAGTATCCTTTCGTAGGGTAGTGCCAGTCTTGCGTAACGTGACATCATAGCACTCGCGAGACCCTCGTGGGCGACCTTGTCGAACTCTAATGAAATATTGGTAATCCTATATGTAGCATCCGCTGCCTTGGCTGCCGTGCTTCCCGAGGCTGCCGTACCTCCATCTTTGATCACATCCCCGTACCCCGAGAAATGTAGTATAAATTGTAGCCTGTCATGGGGCCCTGCCTGGCAAAACGGCAAGTCTATCGTTAGTTCGAATATTTTACCGAGGGATACGCAAAATGTATTACCATACGCCGCGGCGATGGCCTTTTCTTCATCCGTCCCAACGTGATCGCTAGCTTTTACCTGCAGGGCCCTGACGGTACCATCATTGGGACGGTACCATCATTAGCTGTTGTCACGATCAAACTTAGATAGCCACAGGTCCCGGTAGACCGCCAGGGTGTTGAAATCACTGATATTCTGCACCTCGTTACCATTCAAGGTAATACGAAGGTCTCGCACAAGGCTTTTGCTTATATTGCTGACTAGGGTACGTTTTGTATTGGTCCCCGTCAGCACCAGGTCAAATAAGAGCTTGATACTACCCGGAAAAATAACATCGTTCTGCCCCATGTTGGGGATATCCACGTATAGGTCCTCATTCTGGTTGATTGTACTGGGTACGTGGCTTACCTTGACGCGTTGTCTTCTACCCTTGATAGCAAAGAGCTGCTTCGTCTCCGTATAGGGGTTCAATATAGTTCCAAATGCACTCATTTATTATTGGGAAGGATGTTTTAAAATAAATGGCCGACAACATAGGATTTACACATGAGGATGATATTGAAGATAAGGGGGGTGGGAAGGATGACAGACCTGATGATTCCACGCCGAGGCTTCCATCAACGCCAGGGCGTTCAACCCAGGGAGAACAACGGCATGGAGAACGGCATGCCGAGGGCACGCTCACGCTCCAAGAGCAATTGCTAGAATCGAAGGTTGATAGTCTTTATACGGTCCTTATCGGGAATTTGAGACGGGGGGAGAGGGCACCCGATGAGGCACATTACGATAGGTTTCGGTTTGGGAAAGGGGGTCAGCTCATTTTCAAAGAACTAGAGCTCGGAAATACAAAATATAAGGAAACAGTGCTTACGAATATGAATGGTGGATTAAAAACTGCTGGTGCGATGGAAGGGTTGCTAGGTAGTAATCGTATGCATGCCCTAGGTTTTCGCGATTATACCACACCCAACAAAGGTAGTAAGTCGGTGGCCCAGAATCTTATGGGGAAGATTGATAATATGGAAGAGAAGATTGAGGAGAAGGGTGAAGATATTAATATGGATGCCTTTGCCACGGACGCTGAGAATGTTCTGGACGAGACGCAAAGCCTTATACAACATACTTCGTTTGGTGATGATGGTTTTACCGTTCGTGAAAGAAGGGGTTTTGATCAGGCAGCACAGACTATAAGGGGCACTGTGAAGCTACTGAGGGCTAGGATAGACCTATACGATAGCGATATTGACAAGGCGGAGGGTAGGTTGAAAGAAATTGAGAAGCAGAAGGCCGGAAAAGACGGAGGGCAATGGGATCCCGACTACCTTGAAAGGGAAATGGCAAGGGTGAATAAAAGGATTGAAGAATTGAAGGATCTCAAGGAGACCGCGCAGGAATCAGAGAGAATACTTAGACGTAAAATATATGGCCAGCTGGAGGTCATCAAGGAGACGCTGATGAAGATCGCCGGGGATGACACATCTTTGTTAACAAATCTAAAAATATTGTTCAAGGAGCAGGGTCTGACTATAGCGAGTATCGTATCCGCTGTCGGTCTACTAATAAGCACCATCGTACTCGCCGTTACAGGGGGAAGCGCCGCAACAGATGCGGGGGGAAGTGCCGCGGCGGGTGCGGGAAAAGAAGGGTTTGTAGAGAAGCAGTTGGAAAGGCTTGGAAAATTCCTCAAATACTTGGCGGGTAAGGCAGGTGCTGCCCTACCTGGTATCATTGGCACGGTTGTCTCGTTCTTTTTGAGGGTAGCGGCAACCATTGTCGAGTATGCAGCGAAACATCTGTACATGGCAATCGCGGCCGCCGCCGGGTTTGCGGTGGTCTACGTTGGTAAGATGAAAAAAGCGTAATATAAGCCTATTTTTTAAGCCATATATAGGCAATGATAACCCCTACCCCGGTGGTAATCAATGCGGCCTTGGTATCCTCGTGCTGTTGTGGGGCATGCATAGGTGGTATAGCATGCTTGGTAGGTATGGCATGCCTAGGAGGTATAGTATGCATAGGAGATGTGGTATGCTTAGGGGATATAATATGTATAGGTGGTGATTTGATAGTATGTATAGGATGTGGCTAGACAGTATGCTTGGGTGGTGGTTTTATAGCCCTCTCCATAGGCTTCATAATAGGCTTGTTATTCACGTCAACTTGGACCCCCACATTTACATTGGCAGGTGCAATCAAGATGTTGTTGTTATATCCCTTGATTTTGCCTATACGCAGGTTCATATCGGAGGGCAACATGTAGACGCTGGGTATGATGGCAAAATTCACCGGGGTTCGGGCATATTGCAGCATCTTCTGAAATTGAGTTATGTCCTGTCCTACATTCTCCTGACGTTGTACCATACTTTCAAATTTCTGTAGCAAGATTTGCCTAGCCGTATAGCTGTCCGCACCTGGCCTTATTAGGGATGCTTTGGCCCCCGCCTGCGACCCCAGCAATAAGACCACATAGACCCTAATACTTTCGCTTAGCTTGGTTAGGCCCTCCGACGTCAAACCCTGACTTGCCGGCATGATGAATTTTGCGTAATCCCCATCAACCTGGGGCCACCATCTTCCGTTGGTGAGTGATGCACTTACTGATTTGGTTTTATAGAGATCATTAGGGCTAGCACCATATTCGCGACATACCTGCGCGTACCCAGAGGTTGAGTAGGGATTTTTGTACCGGGAAAAACCATCGTTAAAAGACATGGTTAATTTCATCCTTGCTAGGATACGACGCATGTGGTAGTATACATGAAATTTGAAGATGGAGTTGACAAGTGGCACGGAGCCCGTTAGGTGCTTGGCGGAGATGCCTAATGCAGTGCTTGCGCAATGGGTGGCAAAATTCACCTGAATATTCCAGTAGTCCAGGGCTTGTCCTCTTGTCCATCCTTGAATAATAGGGTCATTGAGGTAGGTTGTTGTAACTTTAATAGGGTATTTGCTAAACTCGGGGAATACCACGGAAATATGAGACTCCGTCGATACATACAGATCCTGTTGCTCTAGGTTTGTTACACCAAGTGGCCATTCTCCCCTGTTGGATTGGTATTTTGCCTTGTGGTTGTATGAATACATGTTCATTGTTTTGTTATAACAAAACAATGAAACAACTCTACATCACTGATATTGCGAAACCTACACTGTTTGAGGACTACCTGGGGCAGGATACGAGGATTGCCCTGAAATCGATAAGTATCCGGCCTATGTGGCTGAACATTTACACAGACAATGATTTCACCATCTGTAAGACGGGTCCTGATCAGAGGGTTACCCGAATAGAGATCATGAACGGTCTATACAAGATCGAGGACTTGGCGACTATCGTCAACAGTCAGGCGGGGGACAAAATCAAGCTGTTTGTCCTGAAAAATGGACTCTGCAGGCTCCGTGTCAATGAGGGGCACACACTGGTTATTAACACACGACTGCAAGAGCTCTTGGGTCTACCTGCTCCGGATGGTGGTAAGTATTACACAAAGGGAGACTATGATGCATACTACAAGACTGACGTCTACCAAAGATTGAGACTTGTTTGTCCCCAGCTGGACGAAGACGACTGCCTGCTTGATGGTAAAAAGTCTAAAATTCTGGCTTTACTCCCCACCAAGGAGTTGAGTGCCTGGGGGGATATGCTTACATGGAGTTTTGACACTCCTATATACCTTCCTTTGAAGGGTTCTACGGATCGCCTCGAGTTTATGCTGACGGACGAATTTCATCAGGAGAAAAATGTATCCTTCACCGGAATTACAATGTGCTTACTCATAGAATAAATGGCTGATATAAGCAAGCTGTATCCGAATTTACCAACTGCGCCTGACGAAGATACTATGCAGGATGAAAGCCAAAATTTTAGACTTGCTGAGATAGGAGGGATTGAGGCGTTTCTAAGGGATGAAATTAAGGAGCGTGACAGGTTCTCAAAGAAATTCAAGATGCACGGGACCTGGGCCCGATACTGTGATCATGGACTATTAGGTGTTAGTATTATCACCTCGGGCGTAGGGATTGGGGCGCTGGCCTCGGGTCTCGGCGTACCCTTGTGTTTGGCTATGGGTGGGAACACGATTGCCGTAGGTATCGGGCAGGCAGGTCTTAGAAACGCCTCAAAGAGGCTTGGTGTGAAATCGAGGAAGCATGAAAGCATCAGGCTGCTCGCGGAGTCGAAGCTGAACTCCATCGTCAATCTTATCTCAAAGGCTGTAGAAAATGGGGTGATTGAGAGCCACGAGTTTACTCTCATTACCCGGGAAAAACAAAAGTATATGCTGTTAAAGGAACAGATGAGACAACGGTTCAATCGTATTGTCAACGCCATCAATGAACAGGAGCGTGCCCAACTAGTTGCGAGGGGGAGACAAGAAGGAAGGGATGAGTTTTTAAAAAAAGTTCAATCTGTACAGTATGCAAGCGCTACCTAGGGCCTCCACCCAGGTATAAGCCTTAATTTTTTATATATTTTATAGGTCTTGTATGACCTATAAAATATAGGGTTTTTTAATCCTCACCTAGCAACCATTCAACTTTAAAGTCTTTGTATCTACATTCCACAACATGTACCTGAGGGTAGTAGTTTTTACCTTGCACATACACCGATGATAGTGCCAGGATAGCACTGACTTGGCATGGATCATCATAGGGTACTGGCATACCGTGGAATTTAGTCGTGATCGCGTCCTTGTAGTATTTAAGCTTGGCGTTCACGTAACGGTCCTTTTTCACAGGCTCCGTCGTCAATTTTTGGGATATCAGGTCTTCAATCTTGTTCCAAATTTGAATATATTTTTCGACCCAGTCAGGGTACTCCTCGAAATCAAGACTCATCGCTGGTACTGCACTGGCGTTGTACCGGCTGACCCCATGCGGGGACCAGATTTTTGGTGTTTTTACCCTGAGGGCTACTACAAGGTCTCGTGTATGGTACCCTACGATGTACCGTTGATCCTTACCACCATTGGAAGGAATGGGATCCGACACTGTCAGGTGGTCCACATTGATATCATTAATGTCGGTAAGGGTAGTCGCAAAGTTGTAGAATTCTCGAGGTTTCACAATTTCATTTCCAAATTTCAGCATCTCTTTTATTGAGAATTTTCAACAACGTCCGAGGATTGCTTCTCCTCGTACATACACAACTACCCCCGTTATAAGTGATATATTCCTGGTAGCAGTACCAGCACAGTATTTTACCTTTTACCACAAACCTTCGTCCACAGGTACACCTGTCATACTCATCAAGTATACATTCACTGTCCCTACATTGTTCTTCCATTTATCCTATAGCCTTGGGGTATGATATCTATTCCAAAGGAGGTCACATGTTTACTGCGCATGCGTTGATTTTTGATGATGTTTAGTGGATTTTTTGTAGGGGAGGGGGGAATTTACCTCATTTGCAGCATTCTTTGATGACGTCAACGGTGTGCGGGGGAATTTTAGGGACTTGCGCTAGAACTTTTTTTTACTCATTTTCAGCATTGATTTTTGATATGCATGACTACACATACACTAATAGGGACTTGTGATGATATATATGGATAAACACGGCATGGTATTGGATGGGTAGGGATTTGTTGGGGTTTGACTGCGGGGTGTGCGATTGTGTGCGCTTAAGAACTTGTGGGGACTTGTGGTGATGTGCGTGCGCGTGCGCGAGATGTGCGTTGCGCCCGAACATACATTTCTTTATCTCTAATAGAGGGTTTTTTGACCCACCAAGAAATCTCTAAGAATTTTTATTGCGTTTATCTAATTGTTGATGCTGAGTAATCTTTGCACAAAATTAACAAGTATTTTAGGCAGTAAACTAATAATATGAATTAAAAAACAAAAAAACAAGAGTGGACCGGAATATAAGGACACAAAATTTGTAAAAAAAAAGCTATGAAAGGAAAGTCGATACTTGTAAAATATTTTGGTTCTATTTCAAGGCAATGTATAGTGATAATTGATAAGTATAACTTACCACAGATGTCATGAGTAGAGTGCTTTTTTGACCGCCACCACGAATCTCGTGAAAGTGTAAGCGCAGTTGAGAACGGCGACCCTTGTGCAAACTAGGGGCAAGAAAACTGTCAGACCGCGCTACATGAACTCTCTTGTCCACCCAGAGGTTTTAAGATGATTTTGTTGAATAAATTAAACACACGTTGAAAATAATGAAATAAATTTTTACTAGTTAAAAAAAAAATTAAATCATGGATTTTTTCAGGGACTAACAACTACTTTACTCTTACCAATTTACGCGTGTAATAATTTTCCTGCAGCGAAGGAAAATCTTTTTTCGCGCGTAGATACCGCTCAGGATTAAATAACACTACAAATAACAATAAAGAAATAGTAAAATTCAGGGTTTTAGAAGATAGATGTTAACATTTCTGTACTGCAACATTTTTGTTGCGCGAATGTGCAAAAATTGGTACCCCCGAAAACTAGTTTGAATAAGGTAGTTTTGTTTGTTGTTGGCTTTCCTGAGCCCTACAAAATTCAGCCTGGATAAGGCAAAATAAAAAGACTTTTTGCCACTGCAATTTTCGCCAGAATATTAACTAGACAAAGTAAATATTTTAAAGTAGATTTATTATTTAAAATTTAAATATTATCTAAAAAATAAAACAATATCAATTTAAAATATATGCTTTGTGGAAGAAGTTATAGTAAACTAGTCACTACAGACCCAACTTTATGTAATATCCGAGTTTTTGAATTTCTGAAATTAACGTAGTAAAAATTGGTTAAACACGGGAAAGAAAAATGTTCGCATGATATTTCTTTTGATGCGAAATGAAGATGATTGGCAGAAGATGTTAATGATAACAAAAAGGTGCTTTAAATTTCTTTCTGCAGATTTGTTCCTGTGTTTTCCTCACCATGTTAATTGGTAATTATTCATAGTCGTACTACAAATTTACATTAATAACATTGCCAGAAAAATCATCAAAATTGGTAGCATGAAGATCAACTTTGTAGATGTAGCTTTGGACGGTGTTGTTGTTGATAAAGTTGTTGTTGTTTTTGCTGAACCTGAAAAAAAGAAAGCAAGGTTTGCTAATAAAAATGTATCAGTTACAGGCATACTTTTGATAAGCGTTCATTAGTGAGAGCATATGGCATGTATCAAGAGTAGGTTATCACTGAAGTTTGCTTGAGAATCCACTTTAATGTCAAATGTTTTCCCATGAAGAAATTTTTGCGAATTTCACGAATTGACTTCTTATTTGTAAAATTGAACTTTCGCGAATGTTTTTTACTTGATTTGTCAAATACCGTAATCGAATAAACGCCTCTCTTCTATTAAACGCCCCCCTCTAATAGACGCCCCTCCTTTTCAGTCATTTTTTAAATAAACGCCCCCTCAAAAAGACGCCCCCCCTCGAATAGACGCTCCTCCCTCATCAGGGGCGTTTATTCGAGGCGATAGTAAAAGTATACTTACTTACTTACTTTTTTCCTAAATCTTAGGTTTAACCCTTGTGGTGCGGATCCCGTATATATACGGGATAGCCACGGGTGTTTTACAGGCCCGCCCAGCTGCGTCACAAGCAATTTCAACAAACTGGTTGTGCTCAGATCTGGTAGTAAGACCAAAACACTGCCCTTTGAAAAGAAAGTCGGAGTCAAAAAGCGCTTTGTTGTGAAATTTCTGCCCTACAAAATCAATAATTCATTCAAAAAATCTCTCCGCATATTTTGCCAAGTCCGAGATTGTTGGTCATGTTACGGGCCACCAAAGCAGCGCAAATTCACCCAAACACAGTTTTGTGTCACGGCACACCTACTTAGCGTGCGCCCAATGCATTTGCTACACATTTAATGCTCGCAATCCGTTCTTACGTTAAACTAAAGTCAACTAAAGTCAACAGGCCATGGGGGTCCAGGGGGCAGCGCCCCCCCTGGGGGGGAGGCGACGGACGCCAAGACGCAAATTTCTGGAAAGCCAAAAAAAAAGTTTTGGTCTTTTTCTATCAAATAAGCCTGAAGTGAGCATCTAGTTCCTTTTTGTTCTTGAGTTATAGTCAATTGAAGTAGGAATAAAAGTTGTGTCCAAATTGGACTTTTTGACAAACGGACCGCACTACGAAGGTTAAGGTTGTAAATTTAGTTTTTCGCTTTTGAAGTTCATTCTCTAAAACATGTGAATATGTTTTATTTTCTGTTGTGAAGATATATATTATAGGTATCCTTAAAAACTGCAAAAGAGACGAAGTGTAAAATATTTAATAAACGCGCCCTCTTTCAAACGCCCCCTTCGAATAGACGCCCCCAAAAAATGTCAAAAAATTTAATAAACGCCCCGGGCGTTTATTCAAAGCATGACGGTATGTCCTCTCGATATTTTTTTATTGTCTGATTCCCGAAATTATTTCTGCTGAAAAAAACACCTACTTAAAGGTAAATGTCAGGTATTTTAACCTTCGTAAGTTATCATCTTTTAAACACATGTTTTGTTCAAAATGCGACATAATTTCATGTTAATTTGTTTCATTTAAAAATTTCAACTTTTCCTTGATTACAAAAAAAGGCGTGTTCGCCAAATTAATCCCAATTAAATATCTGAATTTGACCGATTTGAGAAATTTCTACCCAAGAATATTACTGACATTAAAGTAGCCGATGGAATTTTATGTTAGTTCTCCTGAATCCTTCTACAAAACATCATGCTTCGTGTTTGTAATACTTTGTAACCAACAACAGACTCGACTTAACCTTGCAGTAACTATAGACTTACAAATATAACTTGTTTATACCCTAAAAAAATGTGATATTATTAAGTTAATTGTTTCAGTCATAAATTTGTGATTTAAGTTAAACATGTTATGTTTAGCATATAGCCAAGCAACACATATGTCAAACTATTCACACCTTTAAGAAAGGTTTTTTAAGGTTTACAGTATGTCTGTGTGCTACCACTCTCCTGTGTGATTGATAGCATTATAAGACTCACAATAATTTCTTACCTGTTACATTTGGGGCGGTTGTCACATTAGGTGTAATTATTGTTGGTGTCTCACCAACTAAATAAACAACCGCTTCAAAGCTTTTCCTTCTGAAGTTTCCTCCCCTAGCGATATATATAACTCGCACAAAATCTGTTGGGAACGTTATGGTAAAATTCTTTTTCGTGCCACATTCTACATAACTTGGTCTTTCGTCATACTTTTCATAGACTTCTATTCGTTCGCCCATACTACTGCAATCCAAAGAGTTGTTTTTGAGCAGTTCAAACGTTTTAAACTCGATTTGGATACTTGCATTGTGTAATCCGTGTATGTAATATGAACAGTTCAGACTACCAGCGTACCATGATGTATTATTAGGGGAAGATATCTGTACTTTGTCTTTGTTTTTGTTTAAGGTAATAACGGTTGCTTTACATTTAGCTAAAAATATTAAAAACAAGTAAGAATGTTCAGGGGTGTAGGAGATGTTAATGTCGAGTAAATTTTGGTCACGACGTTTCCTTTTCTAATTTCCAAGCAAACCCACCCTTTTTGTACTGATTTTGTTTCTGTATATCTGGCAAACCCAAGATGATAACCCTTTTATTCTTCAATCTCCCAAACCTTTTTTCCACTCTGCTACCTTATAACACTTGTTATCATTTTTTATTCAATTTTTAGGGAGTAAACTTTTATAGCAAACAAAGTCAATATATATATAACGTACCCGCATTTCTGGAACGAAAAACTGTGTTCTCATTGGTTTCTTCTCCTTTTCCCAATCGGTTGACTCCATACACTACTATACCATATTGACTTTTTATATCCAAGTTTCTTAAAGTATAATAAACATAGCCGTCCCTCTTGTAGTAATATTGGTTTTGTTCCAGTGTACCAGGCAAACCCAAATTATTTAAAGTTTCATTTTGTATTCTTCCTAAACTTGTGTCCCACCATACAAGCTCATAACGGAGAAGAAAACTTTCTCCTTGACTTTGATCACCAGTTTCATTGGATGGTATATGAAGCCATCTGACAGTAACAGACGAGTCTACAGAACTCTCAATTTGTTCCAAATTCTTTACTTTAAATGGTTTAGCTATGAGAAATTTTAATATTCTTCATGAAAAAATACTAAATATCACCAAATGCGTTTGTTCAAATCAATAAACAACTTACATATAACATTTAGCTGTCTTGTGTCATTGACTGAACCAGTACGATCTCCAGTGGCAATACACAAAACTTCTTTCGATTCTTTTGTCACAAGAAATGTATTTTGTGTGATATTGCTAACTCGACCTACGAGAAAGAAATATAAATGTAACAAAAGAATAACTAATCTATCTTTGTGTTTTATAATCTTAAAATAATCAGTAAAAATTCTCACCAGAACGAGGTAGTCTTGCAATTTCAATTCCACTTGTTGACATTAGAGAACAAATCAACCTTGGCACAGGATTACCAGTTGTAACCACATTTATTGTGATTGTTTTCCCAGCTTCCACAGATGCAGGATTTACAGAAAAGGTTTTAAATTCTGGCCGTTCTAAACATAGCAAAGAATACTTTTCAGTGCTACCTTATGACATAGACGGTGGTATTTAACGTATTACATGGTAACTTTTATGCATGCATACTAGAAAAATATACCTTACTTACTTAGCACGTTCAGTGTATACCTCCTGCTCTGTGTTTGTGAAGAAGGGGTATTTAGGCTGCATTGATATACATATTCATCTGACTTCTGAACATTCCTTAGTCTAAAAGCAACATATCCTGGATCCTCATTTCTTGTGAAAACATCCACTCTTGCGCTCATTGCATCATTAGTTTTTACCAGTGGATTTGTATGTCCTACTTTTTGCACAACAGTTCGTAAGGCTGTGCCTTTAAAATAACCACATTGTACTGCAATATTGGATGCAGTGTCACCACTATCCAAAGTATATTTCCATTCAAAAATGACACTTCCAGTTTCATTAGCCCATTTATTTTGATTATTAATGGGTTCAAGCCAACGACCACATTCTATAGTAAGAAATATTGGAATATTCGCAATGGATTGGTATATCTTGCCTTATCAGACAAAAAGTCATTTTTTTATTCTTGTTCTAGTCATTTTCAGTGACTTTTCTATGCGAATTGTAAAAAAAAGCATTTAAACAATTGAGGGAGTATTCTAATAGAATTCGTTGGAAAACATTTCTTGGGACAAACTCATCGATTTTTTTGTAAGAACAAGGTACTTCTTAAATTAAAGTTTGATGGTTATCCTGCTTTATGATGGGATTATATACATTAAGGTATAAATAAACTTACCATATATGGTAATTAAACATTTGTTAAAACTGATTTTAAAGGAGAGGGCTCATTCGAGTATTTAGCTATGACGTTAATAGTTCCCGCTTAAAATTTTTTGAAATTTACCATCATACAATCTATGTGCTCACGTGCATGTGTGTTCCAATCTTAAATTGTGGAAATCCTCAACCGGCAGATTCGTGAAAAATAAGAGGAAAAAAAGTAAATCAAAAAACCTTACCGATTTTAAACACACATCCTAAAAAGAAAATTAAAAATACATGTCGATACTTCATCTTTGTGTGGTAATGTAAATATGATTCGCTGTATTTAAAGCAACGTGATTACGAAATTTGAATACGTTCATAATGGTGATTATGGTTTGACGTACAATCTGAGTTTCATTTTCTTTATTTGTTAGCAGTTGTTCTATGGTCATATCCAAGATATTGACTGCGTCAGCACACCATTGGACGCGTATTGTTTTCTTTTGCGCTCTCCATCCTTGTGTTCTGACAAAAAATATTTTTCATGTGGAATTTTAAAATAGCAGTGAAATAAATTTCTTCAGTTCTGTCAACATCAAAGTAATGATAAACTATTTTAGAAGCGTAGCAACCTTACAACTTCTTGGGATAGGCTCCCATCATACACGACGGGTAAATATTTTAATAATACTGGCATATTTGCGTCAGAAAGTTTATGATAGTTTAAACATAATTAGAGGTTATTGATAAAAGTGCTGAGATTGGTGATAAAAAAACGAGAAAGAATGTCTAAATGTAAAAAAATACATGACACAAGCACTTAATTAACAAGAAGGATAATAAAGCATTATCTAGGTGTTGTAAACCAAGTTGACCAAAAGTCAAGTTGATTCAAACCAAGTAGTCCTGTGCATATTATAGTAAACCAAGTTAACTATTTCGAGTTATTATTTTTTATTATTTAGGGGATATTTTTAGTTTTTTTAGTTTGTGCGTTAATTTATCATCTTTATTCATTTTGTTCATCTTTAGAGCATGCGGTGGTAAATTGTCTGCTTATTTTCACTTCCTAAAGTAAAGAAAGATTGCTATTTTCCTGAATGAAACTTGCCCTGGAATGTACTTTGATATTACGGAAGTATAGATAGAAACAAAATTGCTTGTGTCTCATTATATTAAACGTTACGTTAAAAAGTTACCTTGACTCTTTGTGAGGCCAATTAAAATACAATAACTCCTTGACTGTCATAAAATCGAAACCACAATATTAATACCAATATCTGAAACCAGACTCGACTTATTATTAGTAATTTTTAAAGCATGGATGTTAAAACTTTCCTTTACTTACTCACTAATTCACCGCAGAATTAGCCATTCACAATTCGGTTCGTGAAAATCCCCCTTAAGGGAATTAGAGGAAAGTTAAGGGAAGTTATTTTCGCGGAAAGAAATTTTTGCATTTCTCTTTTTAGATTTCTACTTCATTTCGCGAATCAGGTGTCTACTTTTCGCGAACGAGGGAGTAAAGAGAGAAAAATAACAAAAGCTGTCCAGGTTTTTTTAGGATTTAAGCTTGAAAACTATATTAGCTATTTTACACTTTTCCAAAACAAGTTTGTAAACTACCCTACTACCATCTTTCAGATCTTTAAAGTCACGTGACAACCTAATCGATATCCATTGTTCTTCTTGGTTCGGGTAGCTCGAGTTTGCTTCGGTCGTATAATTCCATATTTGGTACATTATCGTCACTGATCACGTTCGTCGACGCTAAGAAATATATGATAAAAAATTGAACAGATTTGTGTGGTCTTAATCGTCAACATGTATTCTCAATTATTTTACATGAAATCGAAATAGTAGCGCAAACTTTAAAATATTAAAAACGATAATTGTAGCTATACACTTTCACAATGCATCTTCGCATTTCTGGAATATCCTACATAAATTTACTTAATCAAATCCAAACACTAGTGTGAGACGCGGAAGGGAAGCTTTAAATATAAGATAACCTCATCTTGGACTGAGTGACGTCATCCAATTTTTTTATCCCAACAAGATTAAAAAACAGTTGTGTTGTGACAAGAGAAGCGAAAAGAACAACAACAAAATTTGCTAATATTTTACTACAATCCACGAATATGTTTAATATTAGTCCGTCCGTTAAAATAGAATGCCGCAAAATCTTCTAATTTGGCGGATGGTACTATCTTTAAAAAATTCAATTACATGAAAAATACTGAACCTAATTGTGAGGGAGAATGAGGATTTTTTTCAAATTATTAGTTGTCATTTCCAAGTTCTACTAAAAACATATTTTCAATTTGGATAATTGGGGATGTGGGTAGTCTAATAACAGACGTGATTTGGATTTCCAATTATTTTTTTTAATACAGGGTAATAAATTGTAATGGGAGTTAAATTTTCGCAAATTATTAAAACCTTGATTACTTTATTTCCCCGAAATATTTCACATTCATTCATTCGCGAATTTATCAACAGTTTCCAGCTTACTTCTGATGAGGAAAACAAAGATTATTATATGATCCAAGGAAAACGAAACACAGCGTTGTTAAAGCTTTCTCCGGCGAAAAAAAGTTGGATTCATATGAAAGACCTTGAAAGTTGTCTGTGTTCTTTTTGCTTTTTTTAACACATCTTAACACAAGATTTTTAACCTAGAAGTTTTGGTAATTATGCTAATTAATACATGACATAGAAAGAATGAGGTGCTGTTTTAAAGGTTTATTAAGGTATGTGGTGATGTAAATATGTTCTTACCTATCCAGCCTATACACATAATATTTAGTTATCATGATTGTCATTGATACCAGCTCAGCGTTTAATCTATGATGTCATAATTCTGCATAATTAGCTAAACTTTCAAGGCCTATATCTCGGAAACTAATAGAGATCTTTCCAAAAGGTAAAAATATTCATAGACAACTTTTAAAGCTCTTTCGTTTGAAGCCAACTTGTGTTTTCACGGGAGGTTATTTAGGAGATTATAGGAGGCGTGGCCACACTGTTTTGATGCATAATTTTGTTCAACATTTTCTTGCTGCGAAAGTGAAGTTGACAGTATGTTGATGGTTATGGGGCCACGAGCCAACCTCGTCCCCAGTACGTGTTAGGCTTTATATATGGACGTCCAAATATAAAAAACCTAACAAATCCTGGGGACGAGGTTGGCCACAAGCAACATTTTTTTACTACAACAACATTTTGTTGCGCGCGCCTGAAAAAAGTTAATCGTGTCTCCGCAGTCCTGCGGCTTTATACGATTTCGTTGAAGAATAATTATTAGCGACATTTCCTAATTCTCTACCCGCGAAGGTTAATGCCTGTTAACCTTTTTATATTTCTACACTTACTAAACTTCATGCCCCGCATACAGCAGTATTTTTTTTGTTCGTAAATGAGAACACCCAATTTTGTGCCCGCAAAAGTCTGTGCCCTTAACCTAGATTTAGATAATGAACTGTTTGCAAGCGAAAGATACTTACAACTGCCTGACTGAGGAAGTTCGAACTTCACCGAGTTGTATCTTTCACATTTGTCAGCTCCAGGTAAACATTGGATTAAATACTGAATACTTGAGTGTGAGAAGCCGAAGAATTCAGGACCGGACCCCGTGTTGGTGGCATCTTTACCACGTGCTTTGTTTAAACGTTTCAAGACGATACAATGACATGCGGTAGCCGTGACAGCTGTTATCTGAGTTTCTGGTTCGTCTTCCGCAATGATTTCAAACTAAAAAAAAAAATATCAATAAATAAATAAACCAAACTGGTCGTAGGCCAGTGAAGAATACACAGAGATTTACCCGTCGCTGCACGCAGCTACCATCTTTATTTAACAGGCAGACCGCGACCGTTAAGAATAACAAAAGACTACCATTTCACAACTGAAACGTATTACTTGATGTAGTGGAAGAACTCAATTCGAACAAATTTATTTCGCTTCTCAATAAAATAAATATATTATTTTTATTACCAGGGGGTCTGAGCCACCATCTTTAATATAACAAAAATATTGTATGCGACGGTCCGGATCTAACATACTTGGATATAATCTTGTACTACAATAACCCACTGGCCATATATAACGTTCAGAGTGAAATCCTGGCCTGTCTGAGACGACCTAAAAAGTAAGCGGAGTTTATAAAAAACAAGTGTTTGCTTTGCTCCAAAAAAATTAATTTTCTTAGATATTAACGGTTTTAAGTACAGCAATCTTTCTCTTCCCGTTATAGCTATATCAAATGGACGTGTGTTTTCACTTGATGGGTTGAACAAGTGGCTGATGTGCTTAGTTAATCGTTCCTAATAACAACAGAATGCGAAGCTCCTTGTTAACATAATAATGACGGAAAGGATTTAATTAAAAGCACTAACCAACCATATATTTTTGTATATTGAATTGTATAAGTATATTTTATATGGAGAAAGAACGCGCCCTGAGAATATTAATATGTTAAAAACGATAGTAAGAAGTAATATTATATCTAACACTAAATTTACTACCACTAAGTCGGTTAGTGACGCACGGTTATGGAAACGCTTTGCTATTGCGCGGAGGCCAGTTCAGTCCGCAGTTGCGGGTCCACCCAATCCATGCTGGTGATGTTATGTCTATTATATACGTTGAGAACTCAGGAGCCACATAAGAAATTGTTTGCAGTAGAAACTTTAACGGTTTTTTGAAAATTCACAAAAATTTATTCCCGCAAAAAAAAAAACGTCAATCGTGAATCGCAAAAAACATTTTCTCGCGAAATATGCCAATTAGAAATGGCTCCTAAAGATTTTGCTACTCCATAACTCGAACCTCTATTACTCGAACGTCTCCTTAACTCGAACGAATTCGTTGGCACCGTGAAAATTTCCTAATAAACTCTTATAAAAAAACCTCTACTACTCGAACCTCCATAACTCGAATGTTCCCTTAAGTCGAACAGATTATTTTGTCCCTTGAAGGTTTTTGACTCCATAACTCGAATTTTGTGGCATTTTGAAAAAAATTGATAAGTTTTCCTGATCATTTAACTCTTTATCATTTTCATATTTTAATGTTTACATGTGTTGTGGGCCTTATATTGTTCGAATGCATGATTCGAATGTTTTGTTTGTGTTTCGAACGACAACGCTTTCCGGGGAAAAAAATCCAATTTTGTAAAACTGCGAACTGCGAAAATTTTTGCTGTATAGCTAAACCGCAAAAGTTTCATCCGCAAATAATTTCTTCCCTAAAGTACACAAGATAACACTGAAGGGACTATTCTATATAAATATTCGAAAAAAAAAAATCCAAATCGCTCTGTTAACGAATTTAAGAGGAATGTGAAATTCCAGCAACGAAATAAAAAGTCAAACAAAACGAAATCACAGGGGAAAAAATTAGAAAGAAACACACAAACAACTTATATGCAACCATACCTCTCCAAGATCGTATACAGTCAATGTACCTAGCGTAATTGGAAACAATGGAACACCTAAATAAAGAAATCAACATAAAAACAGTGATAAGGTTGTAAAAAAAATTCTTGTTACAAATCTAACACCAGATCGTGGGTCTGTTTACGACACAAAAATATCGCTAAGGTTCTTGGCAGATTTTTTTATTTTTCTTATTTATTTTTTCAAATGGTTTTTACATTAAAATCTTTTTTGACCAAACATCCAAATTAACTTCAAGTAACAGAATAGGCCTAAAGACTCGTCTCCATTTGACTATATATTCTGCTATAGCGCGAAAAGCTCGCAAACGTTTTTAAAAAAAATCTTCTAGAACATTGTAAAACAAGGCGGTATGCAGAGATGAAAAAAAAACTTTATATAGATGCAAGACAAATTGTTATTGTTTTAAGGGAATTTGAAAGGAAGATGGGAAGGGTCCACACGGAAGTGCATATTTTAATTTTAGCAAAAAATACGCGAATTTTTTGGGATAAATGTTCGCAAATCCACAAATTACAAAATTTGCGTTAAGTCTAAAAAATTCCGATTTTTTCGGGTAAACTTTCGCAAATTCACAAATTGAAAAAGTTTCGCGATTTAAAAGGCTCGCCGAAGAAAACACGTTTTTTATGTTTGAAACAAACTTCCTACAGTCGAAGTCTATGCAAAAATACGAAAATTATTTTAAGCCTTTTTAGTGGATAGACTTTCGCGAATCGACGATTTAATAAGTGTAGCTACATTGAAAAAACTTTCACGAACGGTCACTTTCGCGAGACAAAGTTTCGCGAAATTCTTGAAAGTATCTCTCGTGAAAGTTTCTCAGATTAATGTACCTAAATCATTCAGATGTATGGACAGGACTTTCTTCTTTACAGTTCCAGGTTTCTTTCTTTTAGGTTTATCAGCTTCTCCCTTCTTTTCCTCCTCTGAAAAAAACAAACTTTTTTTAAAAGTTATCTTAAAATCACTTAACCTATACAACACATCTGATACGAGCAATTCGCAATTTGATTGTAAGATTTTATTATTGATTAGTTCAAAGTCTTTTTTTCTATTTCTAGGTGTTTTCTAACATTGTTTACTATAACATTCGCGATATTTTAATGTTCTGAAGCATACACTCTCGAGACAAATAACTAGGTATGCAATAAAATGTTAAATATGCCCAAAAATGTCATTATTGGAAATTTCAACCTACAAAACGTTGATTATTTAAAAAAGTGTAAACACAACATTTTTTTAATCCCTAAACAGAAATGTTGTTGGAAGTATTTATATTTCTAAGGCTTCTAAAAGGTTTTTTTAATGATATTCAAGGTTTTTAAGATCACCTAGCCTGATTTTAAGTTTTTTAAGGTTCGCCAGGCGCCCTGAGGGTATTAAAACAGCGTGTGACGGTCCGTCAAACGCCCTGAGGAGCGTGCGATAACATAAAACGCATACCTGATTTTTTTAAGGAGAGTGGCGACTTTGTTGAACTTACTAAAGGTGATATAGTGGATTTCTTCTTTTTCTTTATAGACACAACAGTTTGTTCTACACCTGGTTGAACAGGACTTAATATTGATTGAGGTATTTTTCCAGGGAACGTGCTCTCCAAAGATTTCAATGCTTGTGTGCTTTGTAAAACTTGTGATTCAGTCATTGGAAGGTACTGAAACAGTCTTTTCAACAAATATCTATATATGATTAGATAAATTAAATTTTAAATGCAAATTTCCAAAAGTTATCCATGCACAGCTTTTCATTTCAACCTTTACACATATAGGTTTCCTCATTAAACGCTCCAACACAACCCTACACTTTATATTAAGACTATTTAAGATACTTGACAAAACCTATGGCAAGAGTTGCAGAAGAATGTTTCGCAATTGGCAAAAACATCCTTATATTATTATTCGGGTAACTGCAAAAAACAGACAGCTTATATATTTTAACTAATATATTTATAGCTTATATATATTTTAAAAATAAACCATGGTATAAAAGTTGCTAGACCGATACAGTTACATTTTTTACTTATATTTTTGTCAAAAAACTGTATTTTTAGTAGCAAAGGAGGGTGGATTTTTTTTTATCATTTTATATCATTTTATAGTGTCTTTAATCTTAATTCGTTCCAACTAATTTTTATATCAACTTTTAGGCAATTTTATAAATTTTTAGACAATATGTACATCACTATTACAACTTTCACGTAATTTGAATAGAAAACATTTGAAAGAAACACTATTGTCCTTTACTCATACCTTAGTCACAAAATTAAAAAAACTTTAGCTCTTTCAGAATGACTCACTTTACAGAAAAATAACATAAAAATTTTCTCCTGGCTCTTTCCTAATCAGATCAGATCAATTCTTTGTGAACAACTTCGACTAAAATTCTTTTAGCAATCTTGCGAAAATTTACGAGTATATTTCCTCAAGACAGAGCTGACAACCCGTTCAAATGGTCATAATGAAGGGCTACTCATATGGTGGTGAGATGTACTGGTTATCTGAGATGGTTTATTTAGCCAACATTCTTATTGTCATTAAGTGATCTTTATAAAAATAAATTTTGTTCACAGAAAAAGCAGCTCAGCTAACTCAAGTGATTCCTCACTTGATTTGACCCACTTGGATGGGTTGAGATTTCTCCTCTTGAGTGCATCGGTCTGGTCAAGAAGCAAGTTAAAGACCTCATATGGTGAAAGTAAGCATTGACTGCTTGGAAGTACTGATACTTAATTGTTGCTTGGAAATGTCAAAATAAGCTCTTAAAGTAGTCAACAAAGAAAATTAAAATGGACGCCTTAGCTGCTTTTATAGGGAAAAATAAACAAATCCTTTTACATATATAGCACAACAAAACTTGACTAAATCTTGCGTATTTAAGTCCATTTGGTAAGACAGCTTACTTTCTTTCTGATTTTGATCGAATGAATTGCTGTTCCATGTGACCTATCTCATCATACAATGCAGCATTTATCTAAAAAAAATATGGCGATGAAATGTTGCAGATTTCATCTTCCTTATTAGTAGTAACTTTTCAATGTGACCAAAGTTTGGTATGTGCATGCATTCTGATAGGTGAAAAAAGCAGGACCATGTGGGGTAAAATGACAAAATTATTAATAATTTTTTTGGAAATTTTCCCACATCAAAAAGTTTCACTATTTTTTTTAGCATAGCGAAGGTTTTTTGTTTTATTATTGTGTTTTTTATTATTGTTTAGAATGCAGGTGGCCACAGTTTTAAAATTTTATAATTTAAGGGGATTCTAGAAGAATTTAGAAGAGAACACTAAAATCCACATCAAAAATTTCATACTTTAGGTAATTTTGACAAAACTTTAGGAGGAAATAAACGCATAAAATACAGATCTACTAAATGTGGCTGTAAAAAATAAAGTACTCTCAAGTCTCCAAGAATCTCCCTCCCTGCACTTTTCATTTTGGGAAATTTTGTCACTCCTTTTAAAAATATTAAAAGTCCACCCCCTACTAATAAGAATCTAAAAAAAATTCCAGCCCACCTCTTTTCCCCCCTAGACTTGAAAGTACGTTGATATATACAAGCAAATACATACAAATACTTGTTCCTTCACCAATCTTTTCAATCTGATATATTTCCGTTTATAATTCACCATTTTCCTCTAAACAAGATAAGTTTTCAAGTTGAGAAAGTATAAAATTGGATGAGTCGAATGTCGTTTCTATTTTTAAAGAGTGTAGACAAACTAAATAATTCTGCTTCGTAAAAAGTTGTTTCATCTCGAGGTACAGCTTATTTATGATATTAAGGCCTTGCTTAAATTAAAACTGCAAGTGAACATTGGTTCAAAAGATATAAACTCTTTTTAATTAGAAGGGTAATCTCCACATCCTCTTTAACAGTTATATATCACAGAAAAGCATATGATGTATATATCCCCAATTATAATACCCGTATATGTCTGTCTGTGTGTCTGTCTGTCACGCAAAATGGTACCTCAAGTAGCGAGACGCACGCAATGCGGTATAAAAAGGACGGACAAACCCGTGGATTTTTAAACACACCAACGACTAAATCCCCAATTATCTGCACTCATTAATTAACTACCCTCTCAAATAAGCACCAACCCTATCCGCCCTATACAATGGGCGCTAATTCAAATTTTGATTAAAACTAGAAAAGTTGATTCTAATATCTTAATATTTTGTAAAATACATATGTCTTCATGAAGAATGGGGAAAAAAGGTAACTAAAAGAGCAGAAATCAACAAAAAGTTTGTTCTTGCTTTAATTTTCTTCAGTGTTTCTTAGTTTTTTGTTTGAATTACGTTGGATTCAAAATAGTGTTTTCCAAAAGCACTCTGTTAGCATTAGAGGCTCAAAACAAAAGTATCTATTTATTTACTCATAAAATGTATTATAAACGCCAGCAGAAATGAAAAAAAACTTATTGGTAAACTTTTGGTTAGTCAGCAACATTAACAAGTTTTTCAACATAATTTACACACTTGTTTCACCTTAGCCTTAATGTTTCTTAAAATCTTTGGCCTCTTATTTTTGCAAGGACATACAGAAAGCCTCATAAAAATATCTCCTGTTTTGTGAAGATAATAATACTAAATAGACCTACCTTGGGTTCCACCATTTTTACTGTCTATTTTTCTAATCCCTAAAATATCAGAAAAGGCTTTATTACATATTTAATGGGCAAAGTTAATATAACTTAACTATGCTTAACTGACAGTCAATTCACATTTCAACATGAATCAATGCTGTAAGAATTTCTAGTCTGTTAAAACTTGGAGGAAAGAATACGGCCTGTAAAAATAGGTTACTATCATGGTTAAACGCTTATTTCCAAACGTATTGTTGAAGTTTTTGCGAACAATGTTTACCGACTTATATTAAGGACATTTTCCATACAAATTTCACGGGCCGGCGGCGTGTTACAGTCAAATTTCCATGGAAAAAAGTTAGTCCCCATTAAAGGAGAATATGGAATTTGATCATTTTTTTGCAAAAAAGACTCGGTCGAGCACCTCGCGCACTGATTCTTTTGAAATTAAAAACAATAGAAAATTCAATAATTTAAAGCATACAGAAATGAAGTTGTTTCTCCTTCCGTATTCTTTCCCCCAAGGTTAAAAACAGAGTTTTTTTCAGCATTTAACAGTGAGTCGGTGTCACTTTAATAACATATATTAAAAAATATCCATAAAGGGAGATTATTTTCATCAGCTGAGACTGCAAATATTCATAAAGCCAAATTCGTATACTTGATCAGTAAGTTTCAGCTACTTACAATGTTCACCCGCAAATTTGTACATATTCAGCTGCAAGTCTCTTATCTCATTGTTGTGAAACATGTTTGATAGCTAAAACCTACTCAAAGAGGATTTCCCAAAATGAACGTATTGCGCATGTGTACAAAGCTATTGCACATGTGTACAAAGTTATGGCTCATGTATATATGAAAAACTTCATGTAAACGGAGCGATATTTCATATTGGTTGAAAAACTCATTTTTGGTAAATCTCATGTCGGGTTTATGTAAAGGCTACCTTAGAAAGTAGTAAAATAATTTGACACATTTATGTTGTTTTTTTAATAAAATCAAGGATAATAAGTGACTATTAATATTGACTTGATATATACAGATATGATAACAAGAAAGTATATAATATATCAACTGAGAAATTATATTAAACATATACATTTTAAAATGTATAAGATTCAAGAAATAAATTTAGAATTTAATTTGGGTTTTGGATATATATAACCCATTTAAGTAAAGGAAAGATTATAAAAAATATTGATAAAGATAGATTATATATTTTGTACAAATTTTCAATGCTTGCACAATTTCTAAAGGTTGAAATTCTTACAATACATAAAGATTTGCTAAAGAAGGAAATAAAAATTTACATTAATAATTGTTCGTTATTATGGTAAAATATGATCAAATTATGAACAAACAAAATATGAATCAATAATGCTCAATTGAGCACTCTGAGAGTGTTGCTCAGTTAAAAACCTTTTTACTCCAGAAACACAAATTCAAGCAACACCAAATTTTAAAATTTATGTACACATCCAGAGAAGCACTTATACTAAAATACCAAGAGAAACTTTCTAGCATCTAAAATGCTAACTAAGATTTGATTTGACTTTGATTCATTAAATAAAATCACAATCTTAATTATTCTTTACATCACAAATGTTACAACATACAAGGTACGATACCTCACCAGCTAAAAATATTATGTTATATTATGTTCGATAGCTAATAAATTTCAGATTAACATAAAACTTTTGAAACAATTCCATAAAAACATTAAAAAAATTCAAAGTATATAACTGACATATGTAAATCAAAAAATTTTCATTTTTTTCAGTTGCGTATTCTCGGGTCAGGCGTTTAGTCCGTATACCACTGAAAAATTGTTAAGTACAGAACATGGGCAATATTTGTGGAAATCCAAATAGATTTACAATTATTTTTGTAACAAAATGTGTTGTGTTATTTATTCCAGTGTTTGTAAACAAACAAAGCAGACAAAAGGTAAAATGAAGGCAAATCGTTATGATTGCATAGTGCGAAACCAGGTATAAGTTTGAAATATGCAAAGCATGATATTAAAGGATATAATTTTCACAACTTAGTTCTTAAAGCCTGACTACAGCATAGAAGAGTACAAACCTATACCATACAAAAACAAAACACTTTTAATGAAAAATCAAATTAATCGCTTAAATATAGTTTAAAAATAAACAAGATAAACTTTTTCCGTAATAATTTTTTGCTTTTTAACTGATCTGTAAATCAGACATAAATTACGATACCAAAATGTAATCGCTGAAATATGAAGAAAATTCATAGTAAATCAATAAATACACATAACTTCAAAAAACAACCCAGGGTAATTCTATTAAATATAAAATAATTAATATCATTGTAAATATATAAAGTAAAAATTAGTTACTGGTGACCAAACTCATAGGCATCAGACAAAAAAATTAGAACAAACTTTTTAATCGGACAAAAATAATCTAAAATATCATATAAAAAACACTAAAAAATTAAGACCAAAGATACCAATATTTTATTAGTAACAACAAAAGAGGTAGCAACACTTCATTATAGGTTGATAATTTTATGGGGATAAAATTTCCAAACTATTCTTAAGAACTTATATTTGTGATTTTTGGAGATTTTAAGGAACAGTATACCACTACCACTTTAGTGCATGTCGTATATTGAATATATTTTATAGAACCAATAAAAATTAGTTAAAAATATTTCCCTTGAGCAAACTTTATGGTGAATAGATTTTGCTAAAAAACAAACTTTTACTGCTTACATTTTATCACAAATACAATGTTTTTCACCAGTCAACACAGCAGGATTTATAAGTGCGATATTTCTGCCTTACAGAAAAAAGCAAAAGGGTATCTTTATGGTTTTTATTTTTACCATAGAGATGTTCGCGTTTATTAAAATAAAAAATTGGTCAGTTTGCAACAACACTATTCATTTTAAAAGAACCTTGCTGTAAAGCTATAAAAAAAGTAACGGTAATAAAACATTCTATAAGCAAGTCAAATCCTTTGAAGTCATGCACAGAAGATAGCAATGTATAACATATATTGCAGGTATAGTATTCGTAATTTATACTGAAACATGTATAGAACTGGCTCGTAATTTATACTGAAACATGTATAGAACTGGCTCGTAATTTATACTGAAACATGTATAGAACTGGCTCGTAATTTATACTGAAACATGTATAGAACTGGCTCGTAATTTATACTGAAACATGTATAGAACTGGCTCGTAATTTATACTGAAACATGTATAGAACTGGCAACTTTCCTTAACATACTAAATATATATGAAACTAAATAAAACAAATAAAATGTAAATCTGCAACCAATATTTAAAACAAATACTGTTGGATTTCTACACCTGCATTACAGGAATAGAAGTAATGCCAGCAAATGCAGCAAATCCCACCAAAAAAAGCGCAAAGTTTACAAGGTCCCGAACTGTGTTACCATTCAAATCTTTTGCTAGTATTTCAAAAAATGTAATAAATAAGAATGTTCCAGTTGCTAAGGATGTTAAAAAAACAACAGCTTCGCCATTAAAGAGAGCCAGCTTTGAACTTAATATGATGAGGCCAAACAAGATTCCAACTGGAGATGCAACCGCAAACAAAGTCTAGAATAAAATTACAAAATATGATTAGCAAACTTTATGAAAAAGTACTTAAACTTCTTGATTTTTCTAAATCTGCAAACCGCATCTAAACATAACTATATTATGACTATTTTTTATAATGACTAAAAAGAATTACCCAGCCGTCAGGCTTTTAAAAACTTTGCTATGGCAAAGGTCTAGGCGAAGTAAATAATGTTGAAAATGCGTTACAGAAAGTTTTAGGAAAATAGAGAATGTTGCTATCAGCAAAATTAGTGTTTAACATTTTACATCCGAAGAGAAACCTAATGTTAAGCCTGTTTGACACAAATGAAAAGTGAAGTTTGGCAAGTTAACAGTGTATAATTGTTCCTGGAACAAACTTCTAAATTTTACCTTATTTTGTAATATATTAGGTCATGAATTGCAGGCTGGCAAATTGAAAAAAGAAAAATGGAATCTCAAAAAACAAACATGTTTTTTGTACTTTTTATTTGACTATTTAGACCATAATTCTCTAACAATAATTTTTAGCTTTTAAGAGCCTTCAATAAAGTATCCACAGATTAAAAACTTTAATTTAAGGAGTTTTAAGAAGAAATAAAGAATTACCAAAAATTAAACCTTTTCTGTAAAGCTACAGAGGCTGTTCATATCAAATTGCAGTAACCGTGCTATAATTCACCAGTCCTGTTTCAACATAAACATATGCAAATTTTTTTTCAAATTAAACATAATGACAGAAAGTTTTTGAAAAACAAATGGATGTCACCAAAAAAGAATTTTAGAAAATTTTTACTGCATACTTAAAAATTTAGATATAAATAAAAACAAATACTTACAGCTTGTTTAAGGTGAGAAGAAAAGTTTTTCTGTTTTGCATTAACAATAGATAAACCAAGAGAAAAACCAATGATGCATTTATGAAAAGATAAAAGTGATACCAAAGTAACTAAGCCTAATGTTGTACTTTGCAAGCCAACAGTTAAACCTTCAAAAACTGAGTGTATCATTAGCGCAATGATAAGACAAAAAGTTCGTATTGTACGCTTCCTACTTTCCGCTGTACTTTTGACAGATGATACAGATTTCATAGATTGTGCAATATCAGTTTCTTTATTTTCTTTGGGTATCTGGTCATCCATTTTAGCATTGTTTTCCACAATAAACACACCTTCAACATTTTCTTCATTAAATAAAAGAATACTGGATTGATCAATGTCCTCATATATTTCAGAATCAGTAGTTCCATGCTCCCCACTGGTCATGTATGATATGCTTATGTTTTGCACTAATGGTGTCCTTTCATCCTCTATGAAAAAATTACCTTATTATAAATGCAGTGTTATATTTGTGAGAACATCAATAGCTCAGAAAACTTACAACTTACAAATTAACATCAGCAACTAGCAAATTTGTAAGTTGCAATGTAACTACGCTCTTGTGAACCTATTAGTTTTTCTTTTGTTTAAATTTTGACTGCTTTTTACGCAAGAAAAAAACAATCATATGTCTCATCAAATTTTCGAAAACTGCTCACGCTTTACATACTTGCATCGGCATATTATTGCCAACTGCTTGCTGTTGCAAACGACTCTGACATCGGCAATTTTATATTCACTAAAGTGTATTGAAAACAGAACAATCCTTCCTCTATTTATATGGCTGTTTTTTTATATATCAAAGAACAAAGAGAAAAACAAGGGTTAATTAACTAATTGGCTCAAAAAGTTAAAAATTAAGGGTGAAAAACAAAACATTTTGCTAGTAAACACAAGAGATATATAATAAAGATTTGTGATAAAATGCAGTAATTTAATGGGACATTGAAATTATCGGTCTCATATTATTGATATACTCTCCCTCCTCTGCTACACATTCTCAAATATCAAAGCTTGACCTAACGATAAGTTATAATTTTAAAGTCCCAAAACTTATTTCATACATAGAAATTCATTTTCAAAGATGAAATAATCAAGGTAAAGTAACCAAGTGTGTGAAGAAGTGACCATCAATATTTTCTACATTTATTAGAAGGGTTAAATTAAATTGGTATAAAAAGCAACACAATTAAGGATAACATAAATACCTCTTCTTGGACATGACTCCTTGCAACAGTCTTTACTTGCACTGCAATTTTTCTTTTCATTTTTTTGATGTTGTTGTATAACATTTGCAAGCTTTTCTGCAGTCATCACAATGATCATACCAACACATATGGTAAATTCAGCCATTGGATACGAAGACTGCAATTTCAGTAAACTTGGTACATTTTGAAAACCTCTCAAGCTGTCTGGTATAAGGTGAAGGAAACATAGTCCCAAAAATAGCTAAAAAACAAATCAATATAAAAGATTAGTTTTACAGTAGTTTACACTACTCAGCTGTCTTAACATACATATATTGTCATATAGAACAAAGGGTAAAACAATATACCCTGTAAATATAGCAGAGAAGGTGTTGCTATACATCAGAAAGATCATCTAATGAGTATTGGGAGAAAAGATTACTGAAGAAAGAAGAATATTAGAAAGGCTTATCAAAGACGAAAGGTTAGTTGTGTTAGTAATTATCAAGATGTACTAATCATTGCACTTATTTGGAATGTACACATTGCCCATACGAAATAATCTACAATATTTTATTGCAAACTGACATACAGACCTGAGCAAAAAATTAAATGTTATTGGTATTTTGGTACAATTACTATGCTAATTAATATACATTGATAGAGTTGGAATGCATAGCCTTACACAAGTCCAAAATTACTGATAAAACAAAATTTCAAATTTGATTTTACTGAAATATGACATTATTTATGCAGCTAAACCTGAAAAATTTTTAATCCAAATTTATTTTGCAAATGAAATCTCTTTAACTGCTCTATAATATGATAATACGGAGGGGGGGATTCCTCACCCCCTCAATAACTTTTCATAGTTTTGTCGAAATTGAATCAAACTTGGCACACTTACAGTACGTCACAAAAGGAACAAAATGGCAGCAATAAATTTTCGCTTGTGTTAGCACTTTTTATATAACGTCATTAAAAGCTTGAAATTTGTTTCAAATACCACTATCTGCTTAAAATTCAATTGCTTTAGTTCTAGAGCGAATTTTTACATTCTGTTTAAAGTTTCTGAAAGCCAAATAAAAGTTATTTAACGTATTTTTCGGTTTTTACATAGTTCACATATAAATTTGCAAAAAATTGCCCGGAAATCTTTTTTTCCCCGATTTTCGTGTAAAATAAAAAAAACCCCAGGAAATCGGATTAATGTGTTGAAAACATACAGAAGGACTCTACTTGATGAAACAAAGTTGTGTTGTAAGTTTCAAGTTCAAATGATAATCCTAACAAGAGTAATTATATTTTCCGATTGTAAGGACTTCTTAGAGATTTGTAGGGGTAGTCATCATCATCATCATCATTCTCGGCTTAACGTCCGTTTTCCATGCTAGCATGGGTTGGATGGGGTATATTAATGACCCTCTTCCAATCTGATCTAGACTGTGTTAGATCTAAACTCAACTTCCTCTGTATCAAGTCTGTCCTTATAACCTCCTGCCAAGACTTTCTCGGTCTGCCTCTGGGCTTTGCCCCAGGAACTATCAAGTCTCTACACTTTCTTACCCAATTATCCTCCTCCATTCTTTCCAAGTGTCCCAGCCAATTCAATCTTCTTACCTGGATAACATCTTTAATTCTACGGATACTTAGCCTGCTTCTTAGCTCATCTGAACTCTTTCTGTCTCTCAGACCGGCGTTACACATCCACCTAACCATTCTCATATCATTCCTTTCTAAACGGTCAAGATCTTCCTGCTTCACTGCCCATGTCCCATGTAGTTTCAAGTAATAACCAATATCAAAGCCTCTTAAAGGTATGAGACTAGAAAATTTAGCATGCAGGTGTCTAATAGATAAATATTGAAACTCAAAAAGTATCATAGCCATGCAACATAGCATAAAGGAGTTATTAAAAAAAATCTGTCAGGGGGGGGGGGGCGGAATCCACCCACCCTGGAACCGAATAGGGTTAAGATGCATCATTTCGCTTTAATTTAAACAGACAATTTTTGAAAAAGTTTATATATATAATATAATCTTTTTCTGTGCTTTGGGATGATATGGCAAATGAACCCATATTTGGTGGGGTGGTCAAAAATGAGGGAAAGGTAATCTGATATAATAATACGATAAGTGTATCTGTATGTAACAGGCAAAATGGATGTGTCGCTTTAAAATCACTGAAAAACTTTGTCGCAAATGTTAATCGACAAATTAACGTCACAAATTCAATAACGTAAAATTAATGTCAATCGCTTAAATTTAAATTAATGAAGCCATTACAATGCATCTATAATTTTGAGGCTAAATAACTTGAAAACAGGGTGGTGACGTCAGTCATATTTCACTGTGTGGGTAAATAGGGACAACCTAGGAACAAATTGGATAAGTTTTCCAAACCTGGGTTCCTGAATCTGTTTTTGGAATAAAGGGGTTGATGATGTCATCAAAAATCCTTTACACCCCAATATTCCTGCAACTGTTCGTCAAAAGTATACATGCTCCTATACATTTTCATGATCAAAGTTTCAAGATCTATACAATTAAGTCAACAGGTATAAAAATTTCTAAAAATTTGTACACCAGTTCTGAAAATTTGTATAACCTTATCAGTAATGGTATCTGCAATTTAATTTCTTTAAAAACGGAGGCTAATCTCACAGGGTACATCTCACAGTATCAACTCGTGTTTCACCTTTACAAAATATATATATAGCAATGTAACTTCAAAACTATAGCTAGGGAAGCTGCAACTACTTTTTGCCCTTTTCATAGCCTTTTCTTTTTGTTTCCTCATTTACATATGTATTTATATGTCTTTTAAGTTTAGTTGGCTCTTTTATCACCTTTTTTATCTACATAGATGTATTTATTTTGACATTTTTTGATCTTAAAATTACCTTAGCTAACATAATAATTTTTAGCTACCTTTATTCATTAGTTTATTATTAGATTAAAACTGAAAATGCCTAGCTTGCTTAGCTTAGGTCAGCACAGAATTCCTGGCTGCCATTACAGATAGATGAGCCATGTAAAATATGCACAGCTATCTGTAATGGCAGCACATTGTGCAACACGAAGGTCAGAGAAATAACAGGAGTCATATGTTCCATGCACTAAAGGTGGACATCTGACAGAAGTAGTTAACAACAAGTTTAAGATATAAAAGAAGTTGAAATTCAAGGAGATTAGATTCTTGTAAAGTATAATAGAGAAAATCACAGGAGCTCGAGATCTGATTAAGAGAGTTAGTTAAGATGGACCTCAAGATGTAGTAGAGAAGAGAGACTTATATTGATAAAATGAGTGAGTTTGATTGATTCTTTCCCGCCTTAGCATCCTTACTTAATACTACCAAATTATTCTCTTGCTTTAGCTATTTTATCAAAATAAAATATTCACCCAAAAATTTGTGTTGTTATTTGAAACAACAGCAATTATATATATAAGGTGTAATTTGAACTAAATTACTCAAGCTAAAGTGTGACCTAGTGGCTTACATCTGAAAAATTGAAGATTATATATATAACAATTATAATCTTATCCACATTGCAAAAGTTTGTTAAAAAAATAAATTATTAAATGAACACAATCAGATATCATTGCAGACCATACAATCCTACATTTTTAGAAAATACTGTTGAGTCCATTGACAATATAGGAATAGACAACAAATTATAATTTGATAACATATACTTTTTATGCATTATTCAAATAAAATACGACTGAAATTTCTTTAATAATTGAATTTTTACAAATCGTCAATTTTGAAAAAAAGAACAGGAGATTAATAAATCAAACTTTATCTTTTGAAACACTAGAAGAGTCAAATATATACTGTAATTCCTGGGAAGAAGTATTTGTTAAATTTGGAGGTTTGAGGGAAGGAAATAAATAAAGGAAAATCCTAAGAAATTATAGAATTTGTCAAAACATCTTTAGCCTGTGAAAGATCCCACAAAATTAAGCGTAAATTTGTGATTTACTCACAAGTCGGTAAAACATTACATTTGCTATTTTATGCATAACCACACTGCCTTGTTGTCTGAATAGCCTCTTCCTAGTTAAGTAAAATCACCCAGAAAAATCATGTGAAAAGTCCAAAAGAACAGTAAACCTTATCTAGATGAATATCCATTTATGAGAGTTAAAACAAACATATGTATATACAGTTGTTATACTGTTAAAATCATGAGAATCGACTTGTTACAAGAAAGATAAAAATGAATCACATTTGATATTCTGAGTTCTCCTTGCTTTTTTGTAGGCACAAAGACAAAATGTGGCTATTATTGTAAAGATAGTGCTTTAGCCACAGAAATTCACTTGTGTGTATTTTCTACAATTAAAGTAATAAAATTACACTGTGGATGTATGAAATAAAGCTATGAAACAGCCATTTGTGCTGCAGCAGACAATGGGTATTAATCATATAGAGACTAATCGCTAGCTAATGGAAGAATCTTTGGATTCACTTCACCACTCCTACAAATTCCTTACAAGAGAATATTGCATGTAGTATATACATTTCTTGCATCACTACTTTGTGCACCATTAGCACAAAACTGTTCCAGTTGATCGTTTTAAGTTTTTGTTTTGCCTTTAATTTTTTATTTTGTAGAGAAAACAATATACAACAACAATATTTTTTTTTAACTTTGTATGGTATTTTACAACCCCTTTTGTAAATCTTATGCATGGCCTGATGGTCACACTGACAATGTTAGCTAGTTAGCTAGGTGTGTTGCAAAATTAGTAAGCTAGCTAGAGCTAGCTAAAATTTAAAGCCTCTAGTTTTTTAGTTTCTGGTGTAATTATAGCACAAGAGATTGGGGTAACTAGCTCTCATCAGACAAGAAAACAAAACAAAACAGAAACTGGAAGGCAGCTATTAGAGACTTACCCCTCCACAAAAACAGCTTATGCTTTTTAACGTCTTTTCCTGAGCATTTTTTAGCCTGGCTGGAAGGATCGTAAATGCCAATGTAACAGTAAACAGTATCGCTGCACCAGCAATTTTTTCGATATAAACAATACTTGCAGTCATTGGTCTTCGTAAGGAACCTGGTCCAGTCCGTCAGTAAAACAGTTTTTTATTATGGCAGTGATTACTGTTGATGTTTTGTTGCGAGCTGCGTGCAAAAGAACAACACAATTTTCAAAATCGTGACCAAGTCCCCGACAATTGAAGTTCAATAAAAAGAAGATGACGGGGGTGAATCGGATCACAAACCAATTTATACCAATTCTATGATAACATCTGATAATGCTTAATTTTTAAAAATAATAACTAAAAACAAGAAAAAATACATTTAAATAAAGGTAATAAAAACATTTTCAGAAGAAATTTTTTTTAAAGTTTTACAAATTGAAAAGTTTTATAACTTTTCTCCCCCCGCAAAGCCATAAGTAACCTCGTCCCCAGTGCTTCTTAATTTCTTATAGGTCGTCCAAACGAAATCCCTGCCCCCTCGATGTAAAACTAAAATAAATCACCCGGTTCGACAGGATCTTCTGCGTTGGTTAGGAATATTAGATTTTTGTTCTTGATTTTTGCTGTCTTGATATTTGATATATGGAAACAATTTTAATACCTGAACAAAGGGTGACCTGACGATAAAATATTATCCAATTCACGGAAACCGGATGAACGTGTTGACAAAGATATCTCAACCTCGTTCTCAGGGCTTTTTGTCTCTTTTTTGACACTGGGCGATGAGACGAAATATATATTTAAAACGCCGTCCAAACGTCAAAAAGTTTTAGTACGCCCTGGGAACGAGGTTGAAGGATATATGATGTTACTGAAATGTCAAATGACATATCATAACAACGGTGACACAGCATCAGTGATATACAGTCGATGATGTATGGCAGTCACAGATATAATACTGAGGTCAAAGAGAAACAATAATCAGGACAGTTACACAATTTTTTGAAAAAAACATCACATTCTTAAACGGAACATAACTTTCCTTCGTGACTGGAAATAAAGTACATCTGAACGACATTTATGGGTTAATGTCAGCCATATGTCCAGGGCTTATGGTTTTTTTATATCAATTATTTGGACGGAATCTTTTTCAGTATAAATCAACCTCGATCCCAGGGCTTTTTTTCTCTTTTTGATATAAGGCACGGCGAGAAATAAGTTAAGTCCCGTTTTAAAAAAGAGACAAAGAGCCCGGGTTCGAGGTTGGGCATAAATACAACGCCTTTGTATTAGACCTTTGTATGTTCTAGCGCACCTTCATGAGCATTGTGAACATCGACGCATCTCCCACCTCAGACCTACTCCTTAGATACTAATCCGAGACACCTTCATGAACATTGTGAACATCGACGCATCTTCCGCCTCAGACGTACTCCTTTGACACTCCATCTCGAATATTGTCGAGTATTTATGCAAACTTATGAACATCGGTGAATCTCTACTATCACAACACTGCCTGGGCACGAGTCTTTATCATTTAAAAAAAAAAAATTAATGACTGCGCCAGAAATGTCCACAGAAATAAAAAACCCAACTCAAAAATCTATAATAAAGATGAATACAAGGACCGTTAAAGAATTGCGTGAAATTGCAAAGAGCCGAGGTTTGACTGGCTACCATAGGCTACTCATGGCTGATCTTATCCTCTTATTGGAAAAACCTCAGAGACCGCCAAGATCAACAAGATCAAGAAAGGTGGTCAAGCCTGTGACGATAGTGCCTACACCTGAGGCCATGGATCTCTTTGAAGAGCAAGAGATGTCGAAGAATCGATCAGTGGTGAAAGGTAAGATGCAAGGATGGTACGATTGGTTAATCAACGCTGTACCGAAGCCTATAAAAGAGCGTGTAAAAGATGTTTACAGGGGCTTTTAAAGTAAAATTATGGGTTTGTACAACAAGGTAAGTAGCATTGTAAGAAAGCCTACGCGTCACGACGAAGTTGAGGAAGAGGCTGAGGAAGACTACCTCGACGGTATCCATGATCTATTTGAAGAGGAGCCTGATCTCACACCTCAAGAGCAAAAGGAAACGCGATGCATAAGACCTTCAGAAACTTTCGTATACCTGGTATTAACAAAGCTGACGTTGGTGGATATATTACCATGACGAGGCCCGTCGTCAAGACGTTGATTGAGGAACAAGTGAGAGACATGGGGTCTGCCAAAGTACGGCTTACCATGTGGATAATCTGGAAGAAGAAAATAATGTTACTCATTGAGCTTGACGAAGAAGATCTAGAAGAAGCAAAAGACTTACCTGAACCTGGAGAAGAACCCTATGATAGGGTAGAGAAAGTCTTTAACTGGGAAGGTATAGAATTCCCAACGACTATCAAAAGCATTTGCAAGTTTGAGAAGGACAACCCTGACATTGCGGTAAACGTGCTGTACGTAACGAAAAAGAACATCAATATCCTGCAACGATCCGAGCACAACATCGCGTGTAGGAAACAGGTAAACCTGCTGCTCATCAAAGATGGTAAGAAGACGCACTACACCTGCATCAAAAGCCTATCAAGGTTGTTAGGCAGCTTGGTTTCTATAGATACAAAAAAGATGCATTTCTGTCTACACTGTCTGGCAGCATTCAACACAGTCGAATCAAGAGACAAGCACTATAATTATTGTAAAGATCATAAGGCAGTTAAAATTATAATGCCGAAGGAGAGGGAAAAATGGATGAAATATCTTCCATTTGTAATTTATGCAGACTTTGAAAGTCTACTCATCCCGGTAGGAGATCGTAGAGAGAGTAAGACCAGGAAGCTAAACAAGCATGTGCCATCAGGCTGGTGCACATATAGCAAATTTGCTTACGGAGATGTACCGAATCCACTAACAGTTTATCGTGGGAAAGATTGTGTTAAGCAATTCGTGGACTATCTGGAAGACGAGGTGAAGAGGTTGTATAATACATTCCCACAACCGCCGATGACGGAGCTCACGGAGGTGGAAAAGAAAGAGTACAACGAGGCAACAAAATGCCACATCTGTATGAAACCATTCAACGATCCTGAAAATTCTGAGAAGTATATCAACTTTAACGTCAAAGTTAACGTGCCATTAGCAGGTGTTACGAACTCGAACGGAGAGCAGGTATTCAAGAACATAGAGCTCAGATTCATCGATAGCTTTAGGTTTATGCCATCGAGTCCAGATAAACTATCAAGCAACCTTAGTGGAACGAGCGCTAGTGGGATGAAGTGCAAGAATTGCACACAAGAGTGTTTAGAGTTTGAGAGTATATCAGATGACTACATTGCTAGATTTTCATGTAAAAACTGTGAGCTAGAGAGCACCATACAGCTGAGAGAAGAATACTTAAAGTCAAATACCCTCTATGGCATGGTCCTTCACTAAGGATTATATGTTTTGACTGATGCTTCGAAAGGGGGTGTACCAGTATGAATATATGGATGGGTGGGAACGATTTCAAGAATTAGAACTACCTCCAAAAGAAATTCCTAGTAAAGACTATAAATATGCTCAAAAGGTATGGAATTGTATCACACCAAAGGGTGATAAAGTTACGCTAGGTGATTATCATGATATCTATCTAACCACCGACGTACTGCTGTTGGCAGACGTCTTTGAAAGTTTCCGGGATGTGTGTCTCAACAACTACAAGCTAGATCCTGCGCACTTTTACACTGCTCCGGGATTGGCTTGGAAGGCAGCACTCAAATACACCGGAATAAACTTAGAGCTCCTCACAGATCCTGACATGTTACTCATATTTGAAAAAGGCATTCGAGGTGGTATAACACAAGCGGTACATCGCAATGTCAAAGCTAACAACAAGTATATGGGTGATCAGTACAATTCAGATGAGGAATCTTCGCACATCATGTACCTTGATGCTAACAACCTGTATGGATGGGCAATGACTAAAGATTTACCGACACACGACTTCAATTGGATTTCTGAGACGGAAAAGTTTACAGCAAAACAAATCGCAAAGTTAGTCCAAAAGAACAAGCATGGATACCTTCTCGAGGTTGATATTGACTACCCTGAGACGCTGCACGACAAGCATAACGAGCTTCCATTTTTACCCGAACGCATGACGATTGGCAACGTCGAAAAGCTCACACCAAATCTGAAGAATAAGCGCGGGTATGTGGTGCATATTAGAGCACTCAACGATGCTATAAACCATGGACTTTTACTGAAAAAAATGCACAGAGTTATTCAATTCGAGCAGAGTCCTTGGCTTAAGGGTTATATTAATCATAATACAAATTTGAGGACCGCTGCTTCAAACGACTTTGAGAAAGACTTCTTTAAACTGATTAACGTCTCCGTATTTGGTAAAACAATGGAAAATGTCAGAAATCATTCAAATTTTAAACTTGTTACCAATCAGGCAAAATATGTAAAGCTTGTGGCAAAACCTAACTTTAAAGGACGTGCAACCCATTTCAGTGAGAATCTTATCGGTATAAATTTGGGTAAGACTGAAATTAAAATGATGAAGCCGGTATATGTCGGTCAAGCGATCCTAGATTTATCCAAGCAAATTATGTACGAATTCCATTACGACTATATGCAACCAAAATATGGTAGCAAGCTTTGTACCTCTGCTACATGGATACTGACAGTTTCATATAACATATTCACACAAGAGGACTTTTACAGGGATATCGCAAGCGACGTTGACAAGCGTTTCGATACAAGTGGGTACTATAAGGATGATAATAGGCCGCTTCCAATTGGAAAAAACAAAAAAGTCGTCGGTTTGATGAAAGATGAACTAGGAGGTAAAATTATGACAGAATTTATAGCATTACGATCAAAGCTATATGCTTACAAAAGTCTTACGGCAAAGGGTGGCGATCGTAAAGCAAAGGGTGTAAAAAAATGTGTTACAGAAAAATCTATAACATTTGACGATTACAAGCGATGCTTGGGAGAAGGATTAATATTTATAAAGATCAGGTGTTTATCCAGCATAAAAAACATCAGCTCTATACTCAAATAATAAATAAATTGGCACTAAACAATGCCGATGATAAAAAGATTGTTCAAAAAGATCAGATAGCAACGTTAGTTCGTGGGTATTATGCTGCTAAAAAGTAGTTTTGCTGCTTCTTCAAAATAAAATATGGATGTATATCTATGTATTGTAGCAATTATACCTTATATTATTATACTACTCTGTTTTTTACACTTTCGATATATAATAAATAAAACGTCAGAACTTGCTGAAATATTCGATGAAGCAGCCGCGACAAATAGCAATACGGAACATAGTTCCAAGGAAAAGCCTCTCGATAGACGTCAAATTCTGAAAAATGCAATAAGGGAAGGTGAAGCATATCTTTTACCAAAAAAGTGTACTGAAGGCTTCATAGAAAAAGCGCCAGATGATGTGATTGGAAAGACATATGAGGAATATATTCAAGATTCAGGAGAAGGGAAAAAAAAAACGGGCCGGGTATTATCTGCGCATGTAGTAAACTTGTATGCTGTAAGCAACTTGATTTGTATCGATTCTGTCAAAAAATTGAGGGAGGATATTGATGAAGACCCAATTATTAAAGAATCCATGACTGACCTCGGCATTTTGCTTCATGTCACATTTGGTAAATTTTTAGCACCGCTTTTGGTTTTGGCGCACACCGCAAATCATACCAAAGGGCTAGCGCAGTGCTCCGCTGAAGGCTCAAGGCAATTCGCGACGACTCTGTTTGACAAAGAAGATTGTGAAGCAGCAGGATCACCTGATATCGCGACTCTCGATATTGCTAAAATAAATGACTGAGGACAAACAACAACGAAAACAAGTTATTACAAAGAAGAGCGAAGGTCGTGTTCTTGCCGGCAAAAAACTTGTTGAATGGAATCGGAAGAACAAGGAGAATTTGCGTAGCAACGCGGAACACAGTTCCAAGAACAAGGATGAAAACCAAGTACCTGAGAGTAGCAACGCAAGTACTTCAGCAAGTACTTCAGCAAGTAGCAACGCGACATCAAATGTTATGTTAGGAGCAGCAGGAATATTGGTAGATATCACGATAGCAGGCAGTGTTTGGTACACACGAGGAACGCGAGCAGCACGAAATCAGGAAGCTGCAGCATCGCATGCATATCCTAAGCAACTAACTAAAACAAAAACAGCCCCTGGCGATTTAATCCTATTTCCAAATATTTGATTTACCTATCATATAATAAATGGCCTCTAATATAACATCGTACGAAAAAGAAATAATTGACATACTATACGAAACTTTGGTAGATCTTAGATTTACCTTTGGATATGCCCTTGCAGCAAAGAAAATTCTAGGGATTACACGACCCATCGCAAAAATGGATATGAATGATATTTTGAAAATAACAGGATATTTTGCGGCAGAGGTTATGGGAACACATACAAATATATCCTGACAGGCATCGATGTGTCTTCGAGATATAAGGTTGCAAGACCATTGCGTACGAAAAAAGCTACTGAGGCTGCAGAGATGATTAAGAACATATATAAAGCAGGTCCTCTACGCTATCCCAAGACCTTCCAGTGCGATAATGGCTCAGAATTTAAGTCAGATGTGACAAAACTGTTAGAAGGTAAAGGGGTGGAGATTAAACGAGCCACAACCAAGTATCATCATACATTTACAGCGTTCGTTGAGTCCTTCAACAAGATCCTTGCGGAGAGACTTTTCAAGCCTCAAGATGCACAAGAGTTAGTCGCTGAGGACCCAAGTAGCATATGGGTGAAAAACCTGTACCCTACAGTGAAGAATCTCAATAATACCAAGACTGCAATGATCGGTATGAAACCGTTAAAAGCTATCAAGTTGGAAGACGTGCCACTTGTGAAAACCCATCGCCTGCGGCTCCGTCCTGACAGGCAAGAGCATCCTGATGAAAAGCCTTTGCCTGAGGATGGTCTGTACCTTCATCTACTTCAACATGGAGAGGAGCATGGAGATCAAAAAAGACGTGCGACTGATGCATGGTGGAGTAAGAAAACGTATAGACTGGATCGTATCGTACAACAGCCTAACAGTCGTGTGTTGTATTATTTGAAAGACGGGTCTGAGCGTAGTTTTGCTGCAGAGGAGCTTATGCTGATTCCAGAAGATGTTGCAGTACCACCAGGGCATGTCATGAAGTGGTAGACTGCAGGAGCACTTGTAAGCAGTGTTTTGTGGACCAAATAGATCCATAAAATCGCCTAGTGGCTCCGCAGGAGCATCATTCACTCCAAAATTCTATAGCTTCGGAGGTGCTCAAGTCTCACATAGAGGCAGGCATGTTTTGACTTTTCCAGTTGAGTCTTGATGTTGATAATTTCTTCCTTACTCGAAATAACATCGTTTTCTTCGTGAATGAGATCAAACTCTTTCCGATTCTTTGGGTACCAAACAAAAAGCATCTTCATCTGGTCCCTTACCGTTATTGGTATCTTCTTATATCTTTGTGTAAGCACCCATAAACTATGCTTCCGATGCCTTCCGGACACGGCTAACTGTATCAATGCTCCACGAGTTTTATCAAGAGATTCATCTGCTATCACATCGTCAACAATGAACAGAGTGTCTTCACCAACTAGCAGCGACGATAATGTTTCGATCCATTCAAAAAGTTGATCCTTGGGATTAATCAAGAAAAAGTAATAATCTTTCCAAACTGAGGATCTCTCGAGGTAAGTGCTGTTCCATTGTATAGTTGGACATAGGATAATTAGGTTGTGGAAATGTCGCTTATACTCACACTGCGTCTTCCCACAACTCGTCGGACCTGAAAAAATTGCCGTATGGGGCTCTAAAACAACGTCTATTTGAGTCATTATTTAAAGCCTGCTAGAGGATACTGGATCAAGACTCCACAGTATGAAATCTACCATCCAGAATATTCAGTTGTGCATCACTGAGCAGATAGATATAGCAATAAATATCTCCCGTTCCTTTGGCCTTCTTTGTCATATGCAGAGTTATACCGTCACTTAAGCGTTGAAGAGGTCTTCCTGAACCATGAAGCATGTTATCAGTAGATGATCGAAAATCGCATATCGCTCACTCAGGAATTGACCTATTGTGACCATTGAGTCATGGCTACCGAAGAGGTTCGCAATTTTTTTAAAATGCTGACTCTGAAACATGCCATCACTATATAGTCTATGAGGCTTGCCCTCAACAGTTATCTTTATTTTCTCAATCTGAGGGTTGCAAAATATTTCGTTGGAGCCGCTATACGGCTTGACCTTCGAAGGATCTTTAAAAAGCAGTAGAACACCCTTTAAACTCTTTGCTGGTGTATCTATCTGTAAATTATAGCTTGTCGCCTCCTTTTTCATTTCAATAACATTGCTTCTGAGAACTTTTTCATAGGGTAGCGAAAAACGGCTGTATCGTGATACCAGAGCACTCGCAAGATCCTCGTTATTTACGATATCATATTCTAGGATTATATTGATGATTTTATATGCATTATCGGCAGATTTTGCTGCAGTAGATCCCGTGGCCGTTAGGCCTGCATCTTTAATAACATCTCCATATGATGCAAAATGGAGAACAAACTGCAATCTGTCGTGTATGCCAGGTTAGTAGAATGGTAAGTCCCTGGTTAGTTCAAACATTTTACTAATGGGGATTCGGAAGGTATTGCCGTAGGCTGCGACAATCGCCTTTTCCTCATCAGTTCCAGCATGATCGCTAGCTTTTATCTGCAAAGCGCGGATCGTACCATCATTTGGATTGATACCCTCTTGAATCAAGGTGTTTTCGCGATCAAATTTTGGCAAGCACAAGTCTTTGTATGTGGCAAAGATAATATAATCGTCGATGGCTTGTAGCTCGTTGCCTTTCAGCGTAATTTTCAGATTCTGCACCAGGCTTTTTCCGATATTTGAAACGATGGTTCTCTTCGTGTTTGTCCCAGTCAGCTCAAGGTCACACAGAAGTGCCAGACTTCCCGGAAAAATTACACCGTTCTGATCCATATTTGTTACGTCGACATACAAGTTTTGATTTTGATTAATAGTGTCCTTTGTATGGGTTAGACGGACATTTCGCATCTCACCCTTCATCGCCAGCATAGTTTTAATTTCTGCGTAAGGATCTAGTGTCTGTCCAAATATACTCATTACTACTTTATTATTAGATGATTTTGTTGAAATAAATGACTTCTAATCTAACATATGAACCAGGAGACGATTTCACATCTGAAGAAAATATTCCAGACGATACAGATGATGTATCTTTTAGTAGACCTAATGATCTTCCTACCCAGTTTGGTACCAGCTCGATACAAACACCTGAAGAACGACAGATACAGGAGGGTACACGATTAAGTCAGAGAGAAGAACTAAAAAGGTCAAAGGTCGATGGTCTTTACGAACGTCTTGAGGAGACACTAGGAGAACCGGATGCGAGATATTAAACGACTTCAAACTTACAGAAGATAATCGGCTTATCTTTAAGAATGTAGATATAACCGACCTGATACATAACAAAAAACAAAAGGGGAAATTCCTAGCAGTCAGTGGAATAACGAGGAATCTAGGGGCAGACCTCGTAAGGGAACTAGGTTTCACGGATTATGCTACTACATCAAATAAGGTTAGGGGTCGGAAAATCCTGAATGATCTAGATCATGTTGAGAATGATATAGAAACGATACCACTGCAGCTAGGGAATGTTTTAGATAGCCTCCTGGCAGAGACTTCCCTTGGCAGCGAAGCCTTTACAGAACATGAAAGAATAGAGCTCAACCTCAAACTTCAAGCCTTGAGGGAGAGCCTGGAACAATTGAAAAGTAAAAAGATTGATTTCGATAGAGAGATTGAGGATGTAAAGACCAAGGTGAAGGGACTTGAGGAGAAGAAAGCACTGGCTGGAGTACCTGAACAACAGCAAGAGATTTGGAACAAAGACATTGCAAACGCCAAGAAAGATCTTGAAAAGCTGCAGAATCAAAAAGAAGCGCATGGTGTACTATCGGCCGACACTCGGAGCCAGCTGAAGGCGATTAAAGAAACGCTGATGAAAATCGTGGAAGACGATACATCGCTAGCTAAAAAACTCAAGATCTTGTTCAAGGAGCAGGGGATTACTATAGCAAGCATCGTTTCAGCTGTTGGTTTGTTGATATCCACTATTGTGCTAGCAGTGACAGGGGGTGGAGCAGCAGCTGCTGCAGCAGGAAGCGGTGGTAGTAAGGGGGTTTTACGAAAACAACTTGAAGAACTTGGTAAATCTTTGAAGTACTTAGCAGGGAAAGCAGGTGCAGCATTACCTGGTAACATAGAGACGATAGTCTCCTTCTTCTTTAGAGTTGCTGCAAAGATTATCAAATTTGTTGCGCAGCATTTGTATATAGCAATTGCTGGCGCTCTTGCTATTATTATAACATATATCGGTAAGAAGGGTGGCAGCGCGGAACATAGTTCCAAAAGATCGTAAATAGGAGTCGTGTGTGCATGTACACACCACTGTTTTCCTACCTTTTGAACCATATGTAAAGCAAAATAACACCTATTCCTGTTGAAACCAACGCGGCTTTAGTGTCATCGTGTTGCGTAAGCTGCCCGTCAGGACGGAGCCGCAGGCAATCTCGCATTGCTTCTATTACCCTGTGTTTAGGGAGTATTGCTGTCACTGTCTGCGACTCTAACGCGTGACTCGCCACATGTGTAAGACGCTTCGTCGGCCCCGGGGTCTTGTCGGCCTGCTTTGCGTTAATCTTTGGATTGACACCGATAGAGAAATAATTCTTGATGATCAAAATTTTGTTCGTGAAATGCATGATATTTACAATGTAAAGGTTCATATTACTTGGTATCATATACAAACCATGGACAACACTAAAATCAACCTTGGATCTCGCATACTTCAATACATTTTGGAATTTTGAAATTTCTTTACATTGAATGAGGAACCTTTATTATCGATAACGATGTCCTGCACCGTAAGGTCATTACCCTTAAGATGTTCCAGATATCTCCAGTGATTTGGTGCATACTTTGGTTTGGAGTTATACGAGTAAATGTTCATCTTTTATTTTTTATAATAAACATGAAGCATTTGCATATCACTGATATCAACAAACCTATAATTTTTGACAAACGCCTAGAGCAGTGTACGAGGATCGCTCTAAAGACGATCAGTATTCGACCTACATGGTTGAATATTTACAATAGGAACCATTTGGTTGTTATTAGGGAGAAACCTAACCAACTGGCTGCCAGCATCTCCATCGAAAAAGGTTTATATAAGATCGAGGATCTTGCAGCTATGATCAACAACAAAACTGAAGGAAAGGCTAAAATTTTCGTGTTGAAAAATGGACTCTGCAGACTTCGGGTGGAAAGCGGATTTATAGTTGATATCACTAAAGAGCTGAAATATCTTATGGGTTTTCCTGATCCTATAGGTGGGTCTAATCCAGAAGGTAAACCTACACATGTGAAAAAGTATTATTCATCGGCTATTTATGAGGGAGCCTATAAGACTGACGTTTACCAAAGACTACGACTTGTCTGCCCTCAGCTTGATGAGGATGATTGCCTCCTGAATGGTAAAAAGTCTCACATTCTCGCAATGCTGCCCACCAAAGAATTGAATGTTTGGGGAGATATGGTTACGTGGAATTTCGATAGTCCTACCTACTTTCCTCTGAAAGGATCGACAGACAGGCTCGAGTTTATGCTGACCGACGAATATCACCATGAAAAGAACGTATCTTTTGTAGGAATGCATATACTTATAGAACAAATAAAGATGGATCCGATATATCCGCTATTACCAAGTGCGCCTGGGGGCGAAAATCAGGTCTACAGATTAAAAAAAATCGAAGACATCGAACAATATTTAAGGAAAGAGATCAAAGAGCGTGACGGACTCGCAAAAAAGTTCAAGATGCATGGCACCTGGGTTCGGTACTGTGACCATGGACTATTAAGTGTAAATGTCATTACCACAGGAATTGGGATTGGTGTATTAGCAACAGGATTTGGAGCTCCTCTATCTATTGCCATGGGAGGCATCGCGCTGGCCATGGGGATCGGGCAAGCTGGCCTTAGGAATGCTTCAAAAAGGTTAAGTGTGAAGTCACAAAAACATGAAAGTATAAGATTACTTGCTGAGTCGAAATTAAATTCTGTCGTTGATTTTATCTTTAAGGCAATTGGAAATGGTGTTATAAGTGATTATGAGTTTAGCTTAATAATGCAAGAAAAACAGCGATATATGGTGTTAAAAGAGCAAATACGGCAAAGAGTTAAGCGTATTGTTAATAATATCAATGAACGGGAGCGTGCTCAACTAGTTCAAAAAGGCAGGCAGGAAGGTGCCGACGAAATTAAAAAAAAACTTCAATCTGTAAATCATGTCAGCGGTACTTAGATTCCCCACCTGCGTATTCGATATCGCCCTAAGTTTTATAGGAAAATATTCCTACAAAACTACATGTCGCAACCGATTACAACACCTGTATTAACATCAATCAATAGGTCTCCATCATGTACTATGCTTCGCGATTTTTCAGCGAGTTGTTGCAAATGCTTTTCAAGATTTTTTTCGTATGCAATTTCAACACAGGGTTTGCAATAGGGGCCATCTGTTTGAGTTAAAACGTCGTTGTACTTGATTTGGCGTATTGCCTCAACAAGATCGTCTTTATTCATTATAGAATAACGAGGAACTTTCATTAATTTAGCTTCCTTTCGAATTGTATTCATTTATTTCATATAAACTAGTATTCAGTAAAACTCTCGTCGTCGAGATCATCCTCAGATTCACTTAGGTGGCTAACGCCATATCTTTCAATTGAGTTGTATTTACACTCTTCCAAGTAGGCTTGTACATAATAGTTGCACCCCTGTCTATAGATGCTCCCTATTTTGATGATTGCCATAAATCCACAAGATTCCTGAGGTATCTTTTTCTTATGAAAATTAGTTCTAATTTTACCTTCCCATTCCTTCAGTTTAGGGTTTATATAACGATCTTTCTTAACACTTATGTTGGTGAAGCAATGTCCTTTCAAAGCCTCCAATTTCTTCAAGATCTCCTCGTATTTTTCTAACCACTCAGGATAGTCACCAAGATCAAACGACATAGTGAAGGCGGAATTCTCACTGTATTGAGAGACACCCTGGGAGTAGATATGTTTAGGAGTTTTTATCAGTAATGGTGATAGGTTTCTGTCTTGGCTATGATATCCAATCACAAAATCTTTCGTCTTTACCTTTGTTTGCTGGAATTGAATCGCTTAGGACCAAATTTTCAGTTTTCACATCTTCGATATTGTACGGTGTCACATTAGTGTAAAAATCTTTTGATTTAACAATTTTCTCTCCAAATTTCAACATGCTCTTTTATTTATAGGAAAAAAAATTATCAATACTTTTTTTATTTTTGGTTCAAGCATGTACAAATACCACCGTTATATAATATGTATTCCTGATAACAGAGCCAACATAATTTTTTCTCTTTCACAATAAGTTTCCAACCACATTTACACTTATCATACACATTAAGTATACATTCACAATCATCGCATTGTCCTTTCATCTTTATCTTATACTAAAACATTCACGAGGATTATATAAGATCAATCATAATAGCCTTATAACACATCTGCTGGGTTTTGAAGCAATCTTGAATATACTCAAGTATACTATGTTACACATTTCCTGATCATTGAGATGTTTTGAGACATACCATTCATTTTATTATATACAAATTTATCATTTTAAAAAAGACTATTTCCCTGATTCAATCACAATTATTCCCATAATTTTGAAATCTCTTGCTTATCATCCTCTGGGATACACCAATCCCAATATCGATCTGGATGCCGCCATGTTAATGGAATCAATTCATTTTTAATTTTAGCCTTCTCTGCCTTCCTTTGATGGTATGCATTGATATATGGGGTGAGATTATTCAAATGTTCAATGCTTTTCAGCACTTGAGATGTAATGAACCAGTCTGGTACATGAGCAAACATATAGGGATCCTCTTCAACGGCTCCGTCACACATACCCTTTGTTTTGAGATGTTCTGGGACATACCTGACCAGCCTAAGATCCTCTTCAACAGCTCTGTTGCACATGTCCTGAGTCTTGAGATGATATGGAATATACGTAAGCATATGTGGATACCTTTCAATGAATCTGTTGCACATTTCCTCGGTCGTCTTATACCTTTTCTCTAATTCTCTAATAAAAAGTTGCATATCCAATATGTAGATAAGATTAGGCTTGACAGCTGATCTTGGCGGTCTCTGAGGTTTTTCCAATAAGAGGATAAGATCAGCCTTGAGTAGCCTATGGTAGCCAGTCAAACCTCGGCTCTTTGCAATTTCACGCAATTCTTTAACGGTCCTTGTATTCATCTTTATTATAGATTTTTGAGTTGGATTTTTTATTTCTGTGGACATTTCTGGCGCAGTCATTTATTTACAGAAAAATATTGTATCAATTTTTTTTTTTTTTTTTTTAAAAAATGATAAAGACTCGTGCCCAGGCAGTGTTGTGATAGTAGAGATTCAAATACTCGACAATATTCGAGATGGAGTGTCAAAGGAGTACGTCTGAGGCGGAAGATGCGTCGATGTTCACAATGTTCATGAAGGTGTCTCAGATCAGTATCTAAGGAGCAGGTCTGAGGTGGGAGATGCGTCGATGTTCACAATATGTTCATGAAGGTGCGCTAGAACATAGAAACATCTATCTCTAACGTTAGTATGCAAATAACAACGTCCTCCCCAGGGGGGTTTTGGCGTTTTTGACGTTAAGGCGGGCGACGAATTAGCCGTTAAAAGTAAGCGCTAGCGGCTTTGTCATCAGTTAACAAAACCTTCGGACTTGCTTTCTCTTTCTGTACAGTAGAATGAATACAAATACTTTATTTTGTGATACCAAATAACATTCGCACAAAGTTTGTCGTGTAAAGGACTCTGCACGGTAGTTGTTTTTCTGTGAAAACAAACGAAAACGAATTTTGCTGCACCTGCTACTTTATAGAGCGTAGTAAGAAATAAAATTTTAGAATTAAAATTGAAAAACATCAGAACCGAATTCCCAGGGCTTCTCTTTTTATAATTTATTTTACATTTTAATAACACCTGTCTAATAAGCGTCTACTTTATTTTGCAAGTAATTTGTCTCCCTGAATAAACAACCAGGTCTCTAATGAAAGCCCAACCCTCAACCTTGTTCCCAGCGCCTGTTGTCTCTTTTTTATATCGGGACGGCGAGACAAACATGTTTGTGTCGTCGGTCCCGATGTTAGAAAAAATACAAGTTGCCCTGGGGACGAGGTGACCCAACCTGGGTTCAAGTACTTCTTTGATTTTTATAATATTCAGGTTCCGCCCCGACATAAAAAACTAGGAAACTCTGAAAAATTGAAGTTAAAGTGGAACCAAAAGTTTTTTGAATAGCTGTTAGCTATCGCGTACGTATTAAGGTTTAGGTGTTTTCCAACCTTGTCCCCATTGCTCTTCTAACGCCCATGATATTCTGATGTCAAAATATCGTAGGTGTAAAAGGCCGAAGTAAGGTGTTTTTTATACTGTAAAGAAATAATTGATACCATAAAAAGGTTAAAAGATACCATCATCTTACAATGTTTTGAAAATATCCTCTAAAAAAAGTAATCTACAGTATTTATTTCTCTACTTTCGATCTTCACTACTTAAGATTTTTTCTAAATAATATGTGTAGGATTGTTATAGTAGTAGTAGCAGTAGTATATATTCGCCGACAACAGTATATACAAAAAATGTAGTCATATTAATACAATAATAACCGATTACCCGGGGCTGTACCGCAAAATATCGCCCGAGGTCTAAGTGCCGACCGAGCTTGCGAGGTCGGTGCAATGACTGAGGGCGATATTTTCGGTACAGCCCGGGGTAATCGGTTATTATTGTATTTGTTAACCGTCTAAGTTAGATAAAAATAAAAAATAAGAATTTCTGTTTAATGTTCTTAAAATAATATAATCCACCACTAGCACTACTTTCGTTACGCTCCAGGTCAAAATTCGAAACAGTCCTATCTAAAAACAAACATTCTATGCAGAATTCGAAAGTCCCTATAGAATAAAACTTTGTAAACAAAACATTACGATGTTCCACACGTACAGAAGAATGAATTAAAGTTGAATGTTCAACTAAAATTTAGTTACAGCGAATGTCGAAGTAAATTTTTTAACTAGCTAGCTTGTGCTAACAGAATAACATGGGCTTCAACGAGTTTTATATTGACTGAATAACCAAAATGCTAAAGAAACGAGTCTGAAAATGAAAGGAGACGTTATAATTTCGTCGTCCTGTATTTAGTATTTTTGATAAAACTGGATATTAGATCATCGTTTTTTTATGGACAATGTAGCTAGTTAACTAGCCATGGTGAAGAAGCATCCAGGCAGAATTTTGCTGAATCTGGTTATTTTAACTGTTAAACTTGACATTGTTGTTGTTTCTAAATGTATTGTAGGACTTGATAATAATCATTTCGAATGCTTCTTGAAACTTGTTTTTTCGTGCTTGTTTACATTTTAAGCTACCATTTTTCTTGACGACGGGCAATACCGCTACATATCGGCCCGTCGTCAAGAGCGCTAAGCCAATCAGAATTCCTAAAAACCCGTATTGCCCGCTTGCAAAATCCAGACGGTTAACAAAAGAGTTTAAAAATATGTCAGGGGCAAGCAGAAGACATATTTTGTCTTATCATCAAGCCCCTCAAGCGATTTATTTACAATCTATGGTCTTAGTAACAAAAAGGGTAAAGTAGAAACAGAAAGATCAAGCCATTTTGAATTAGCAGAGGTCTTTGATGTCTTGATTTAGAAGAACTTTTTTTAACGGATTTTTAAAGGAGTCAACAGTTTTAGTCGTTGTAAATAAGATATCGTTAGGGATAATTATACGGTTCCACATATGAGGACCGCGAAAATGTGTGGAAAACTTTGAACATGAGAATTTAGGTGTTGGCAATTTAAAACCATATTTTGAAAGTCTGACCTCATACCTAAGATTTACAGTTGAGAATTGGTCCGAGAAGATTCTAGGTGTAAGATTTGGTTTAACTTTGTACATAAAGATAAGTGTTTATATATTGTTGAGCTTATACACGTTTAAAATTTTAATTTTTGTCAAAAGGGGTTCTGCAGTGATGTACCTATCGGCATTGAGAATTATTCTTACAGCATGTTTCTGTTTAGAATATATTTTTTTACATTTATTTCTACTTGTCAATGCTCATGCTATATTTCCATATGCGATGTAACTATGTATGAATGAGAAATACAGTGATTTTAGACAATTAACATTTAAGTACGATTTAGCTTTATACAATAATCTAATATTTTTTGAAATTTTATTCTCAACTTCATGAATGTGACTTTTCCAGGTAAGATTTTCGTCAAGTATTATACCAAGGAATTTTGTAGAGCTTTCACGTTGAATTTGAGTATTATTAAAGAAAAGTTTAGGAAGAGTGGTAAGTTATCTGTCATACATGGTTTATGGAAGAGCTTGAATTTTGTCTAACTTGTGTTTATTGAAATCTTATTTGCCTTAAACCAGTCACTTACATGTTTTAGTTCATAGTTTACTGTCTCATAAAGAGTTTTTACGTCTTTGTGTGAGAAAAAAAGATTGGTATCGTCTGCAAACATAATAAAATTTAAAAGGGTTGAGGTGTTAAAAATGGCGTTCACGTAGATCAAAAAGAATAACGGCCCTAAAATTGATCCCTGTGGCGCTGTACAACTGATCATTTATTTACTTATTTTATTTATTTAACATCAAATCGGGTTCCATATAAAAATATGGTTCTTCTCCCTATAAACTAAAAATACAAATGAAAATTTGTTAATATATAATACAATAATACAATTCTAAAATTACCATAAAACTTAAAATCACAAGGTAAAATTGTGTCGCATTAATGCACAGGGAAAAGGAAATTAGAAAGATGGGCACATAAGAAAAAAAAAGAAAGGTGTAGGCACAATAAACAAAAAATGCGAAAAACTATTGACACGAAGAATTGAAAAAGCCAATATAATAAGCTAGAGTAAAATTATGTCCCAAGAATCTAAGCTAAGGCTTTATTATCTAAATAAAACGTTTTAGAATCTTTAGAGAAACGTTTGTAGCTTTGTGTTTTTCGAAGGTTTTCAGGAAGTGCATCAAATATTCTTGCTTGATCTTGAAACGTTTTGCTTTCTCCAATTCTAACAGTTGGTTCTCGAGAAGATGATCGCAAATTTCTTGGCTCGTGAAGTTCAACCTTTAAGTAGGCTGGACATTCTGGGTCGAATTACGATTTATTAACAAGTTTCACCGTATTCCAGTCAATCAATTCGTTTACAGGGAGCCATTACAGTTTGGGTATGTCCACAAGAGTAACATATTTTAAGTTTTGAAAAAGATTGTTTACGAGAAACACATCGTTTTCGATTTGTTAAGTAATCACTTAACCATTTCAGTGTTATTCTGTCGAGGCCTCATGTTTAAACATAAATTTTTAAACAATTTGTATAGGCTTTAATGTCGCCGTATTTCTAAACCATATCTTTTTCTATAAGCTATGATTTCACCCTCGTCCCCAGGGTTTTTCGCCTTTTCGATATGAGGCCGTCATCTCTCATATCAAGATGGCAAAACACCCTGGGGACGAGGGTGGCTATGATTTTACATTACCAATTGTTCAACGGGTTCAATGTACTATTCGATCATCAAATTGATGCATCCATCATCCTGACAACGCGCATGATGGATGCATTTTTACTTAATCTTACAAGATAACCCCCCCCCCCTCAAAAAAAAAAGCCACACCCCAACCACTCACATAAGAAAAATGCTGTCGCCTGCGCCATATGAGTGGATAACCACACGCGAACGACTCATGCGCAGGGTATGTGTTTTTGCCTTAAACAACCACATCCCACATGGGTGGACTGCTTTTCTGCTTTAAAATGAAATATAGCACTTTATACATTTTTTCTTCCTGATATCACTCGCTCTTAGTCTATACTAAATACAGAAAAACTTGTTCTTTAAAAGAAAGTATGTTCGTTAGATACGCAGCTCTGTTGCATCTTGGAGAAAGAAACCTCTAGGGTTGCATTGTTCTAAAACATTAATATATTGTGTTTATTGTGTTTATTAATAAGTTTTTATTTTATTTTCCTGACTTATAATGCAATGCTTCTCAAACTGTCACAAAAAAGGTCTTTTTTATCGGTTTTAGCAAATCTCGAAGGAGTACCAATTTATTAATTAACAATCTTGCAAAGACTTGGGGTGTTCTCTATGTACATGGGGGATGTAAAATGTAGATTTTGACAAAGCTTATTTTAAAAAGCTCATCCTAAGCTCTCTTCTTCAAGAAGCACTTCCGCACCTTTGTGTACAAAGCTTAGTCATTCTCTGCTTCCTTTCCACCCTCATCCCCAGGTTTTTTTTGTCTTTTTGATATGGGAGAAGACGACGAAAAATATTTATCGACGTCATCTTTCATATCAAGAACTCGAAAAACCCTGGGAACGAGGGTGGCTTCCTCTCGTTTCTTTCTTTACGTGTGTTTTTTGAGAAAAAATGTTATTGACCCATTGAGATTGTATTCACTATTTTGATGTTAGTTGAATACATTATTAAAAATTTAATAATGTCTTTTTCTTCTTATTTTTATTTTCTCACAAGTTGTATAGAAATATTCATTAACTAATCACTAATTACTAATTTCTCTAATAAGCGCCAGGGTGTTTATCAAAAAAATTAGGTTGGCAAGTGGGCGCTTAATAGAGGGAGGCGTTTATTAAAAGGGGCATTTATAAGAGGGGCCGATGTTAGAAGGCGTTTATGAAAGGGCGCTTAAGAGGAAAATGGTATATTCTTATTGAACCTGTGAATTAATTATGGTATATTTATGGTTTAAATACATTGCCCTCAATATCCTTATTGATCTTTCAATGTACACAAATATTGTACCTATTCTATTAATAATGAATTTTTAAAAGGAAGATCCTAAAGCTAAGCTAAGTGCACGTGAATTTTTAAAGTTACTCGGAATGTTCAATCCTTTGCGAGTTCACATATTTATAATTCACATCAATGGTGAATTTTTAAACTTTCCACAGAAAAACATGATCCTATGTGTAGAGGTACATTTTGAAACAATACATTAATAATATATTACTATGATTCTATGATAAATAAATAATAAGTAAATATACCGTTTCTCATATCGTGTCAAGCTGCAACGAGAGATGGCAGGAATTATAACAAGTTCATGTTTTTTACTGCTGCTGTGTTACACCTTAAAAGCATTAATCCTAAGGCTGCCAGAATGTAACAAATTTGATGCTGCATGGACGGAATTTTATTATGATGAAATTCTAAAAGGAAGCAAACATTCTCTTGTGTCAGATCACACCATGGAGCAGTGTTTGAAGAAGTGTATGCTGTATCCAAAATGTAGAAGCGTAAGCATAAAAGAAGATGAAAAATTATGTATGTTACATCACAGCCAACATGACGACGACGGAGTTACATTAGAAATAGCGGAAGGTTGGACTCACATCGAAACCGATGACACTGTGCAAAACGTGAGTCGATGTTTAATTTACCTTTTTACGTGAGGTTGTTAAAAAAATTAGCTTTCACAAACACTACAACCTCGATCCCAGGCCTCGTTGTGTCCTTTTTGTATATCTGACGGCGAGACGAACATGTCATATCTGTGAACGAACGCAGTACTAGTGAGAGTCAAAAAACCCTGAGGACGAGGTTGGCGAACACTCGAATTTTCAGCAATTTTCAAAATACCATTACGTTTTAGTTTATTTCATACTACTTTCCTAGCAGAGATTTTTTTCTCTAAACACGATTTTCTCTAAACACGATCTCTAAACACGATTGTTCTCATAGCTTGGTCCTTACTGCAATGCCAATCGACCATGCGAACATGGCATATGTGTGGATACATGCGATGGAGAGCAATACGAATGCCACTTTGAAAATAAGTATACAAACAACAGCACAAACTTTACAGAAGTAACAACATCAGCAGGTAGCAGCAGTACGTCAAGAAGAAGATCGTCAAGAAGAAGATCGTCACGAAGGCGATGGTGGAAATAGAAACAATTTGGAAAATGGTAGTTCAGAATATCAAAAGGACATGAAAGATCAGCAAACAAACCCCCTTTGCACATTTATGCAATTAGTTTTTTGTTCAACCTCGTTCCCAGGTCGTTTTGCCTTTGTTGATGAAGTTGATAGCGGCGAAAATTTTTGGCCACTCCGATATAACGGCTCGAGGCCACAAGACCCTGGGGACGAGGTTGTTTTTTGTTTAGTTTTGCTATGTATTTTTAGTTGATATCATTTGTTAGCACCGACCTTCCTCCTCTTTTTTCACTTGTTTTTCGAGGTATATGTGTATGTCTAAGGTATGGCACACCAAGGAGGAGGTCACATCCATGGATGGTTACAAAATGTGCTACATGTAATTGGTCCTGTGATACCAAAAAAGAACGTGTACTTGCGGAAGGTTATTCCTGCGTCCGAATTTGAATTATCTAACCTAGTATCCAACCTATTTTTCTGATCTATCCTTAAAAAGCATATCGGATTTATCATATATCATATAGATTTATCACACATTTTTTGATAGTATCTGAGGATCATGTTCTTATAAAATTGTTCTTAAAAAAGCGTGTATATTACTAGGACAGTGTACAAAAAAACATGCTCATCCATTCATTTTTTTGGCCCTTACGTGCGTGTTTAAGTGTATAATATTATGTTATTTTAAAATTAAAAAAAAACAGAAATTTTTTCAAAACATCAAACAATCTTAAGGCGAATCTCCACGGGACGATTTTTACGACGATCGTCATCAATACTCGAATTTGATTGGTCGCGATTTCCGTCATGCATGACGAAAAGTTGAATTGGTTTCTACTTTTCGTCACAAAAATCGTCACGAAATCGTCTAGTGGAGATTCGGCTTTAGGCCGGAAAAGTCCCTTTTTGACATTCTTTGAAGATAAAATTTTGGATTTTTTTGTAGAACAAACCACGGTCTGTCTCTTTACTAGGGCCCCTTAACACATCCTTTACTGACTCTTAAACGGACACCTTGGTATGAAGTTGATTATGTCCTAAGTATGTTCAATATTGCTCCACGAGGTGTGAAATATGCTACTACTAGAAAAAAGTGTATGACCAACCTTGTTCCCAACGCCTGTTGTTCGTCTCTGCTGTTAAAATCAAAAAGAGACAAAAGGCGCTGAGGAACGAGGTCGTTCGTGTATGGCGGCCCTCGTATTTTTAACCAAGTTGTTTTATCATCGTCCTACTAGAAAATGTATTAATAAACTAAAAAACAATGGAAAAATGTAGTTATTCAGAAAATTTCAACTTTTTCTTTCTCTTGTTATTCTGCGTACGTAAACAAATTCCTTTACGTTTTTGACCCCGAAACTTTGTCACTCTCATTCCCAATGCTTTGTAAAATAAACTTTAAAAGTAATTCTGAGATAACCTTAACCCCAGGAGATTGTTAGATGTTTCAACCTGACTGTAAACAAACCTAAAAAGCCCTGGGGACGAGGATGTTCCAAATTTATTTAAAAAAAAAGCTCTGGGGACGAGAATGGTTGTTGCGTCATAAAGCAACAGCTTTACCCCATTTAAACTATAGCCGACTTCGGCGGTGGAGAGTGTTTGATACCTTGATTAACCTTTCTTTCGTTTCCTGAAAAGTTCCAGGACAAAACGTCGTTTTAAAATTTGAAGGATATTATCCAAGTTTTAGCGCTCATATTTTGTTTGTTACAAAAATCATGATTGGAAATTATATTGTGGCATTCTCTGTTATTTCAATATTCTTTGCAGATTTTGGTAAGTTTATTTAAAATATTAGTGTATTAAACAAACTATAAGACAGGATAGATAATAAATTTGTTTAAATTCTAGCTTTAGCTAACTTAAAAATTATTAAAATAATAAGTACAGTAGACTCTTCTATTACCTGAATACCCACGGGAAAATAGAAGTCGTTTGAATTATAGAGTGTTTGAGTAATAAAGTTTGAGTAATTTTTTCAGAACTGTTATTAAAAAGGTTAATTTAGCATGATTCTTAGCCAGCAGCAGACCTAGCATCATTTTTCTTTCCATCGAAAAATTGGAGCAGTTAAGGTAAGCAAAATTACACTAGGTTGTAAACAAACTTTCTGACCACGCTATTGGTTACTTCTATAGATCAATTACTGCGTGACTCTATTTGTTTACCTTTTAGGGGCCGTCGACAAACAGTTTTCGTCTCCGGCAAATTGGCCGTTAGGGAGGGGAGGGGGTAATGCATCGTCCGTTAAAAATATAAAAATGGTGACGAATTTCACTTTCTCACCTTTTTTATTTCTTTTAGGGAAAATGAAAAAAATTCAACAAATTAGAAAATGTTTCCACAGTAAAAATCCGCCATAATCTAGAATTGGTTGTTAAAAAAATGTATCTCGTGTTCGTATAAGTCTCCACAAAGATTGTTCCGTAAAGCGCGGCGGGGGGGGCAAAATTCTATTTAACGGCAAATTTGCCGTTAACGGAGACGAAAACTAACGTAGGGGAAATGGGCTTACCGTTAAGGGGCAGGGGGAGGGTGGTCCGAGTCTAGCGGCCAATTTGACGTTAACAGAGACGAAAACTGTTTGTCGACGGCCCCTTAGCGGTAAGCTCTTTGGCTCTGGCATTTGCGTGGCAGGAAAAAAGATGCTAAGGATTTGGTAAGAGAGGTCTTTTCCTGTGGATTTCTTCTCAAAAGAAACATCGTTTGAGGTTTTAAACTGTTATTGAGTGCAGATTGATGCCTTCTGAATTTTTTGAATTCGTTTAAAGTCCTAACAATGCTTCCATGTGACTAAATGGACTGAAAATAACTTTGGTTCACCTGGCCGTGAACGCCTTTCTTTCCTGCAACGCCGATGCCAGAGCTGAAAAGATTACCACTGAAAATGTATAAAACAAAGGAATTCATCTATTGTTCTTTGCCCATGTGATCATTATCGAAAAGTCTTTCTTCTTTAATGTTTTAGTGACCTGAACAAACACAATGAATTCCCCATATTGAAGAGGGTTTGCGGGCTTGATGTTTATTGGTTGATTTTGATTTCGGGTTTTTTTTCTGAGAAATTATTTTGTGTTTATTGGTTGATTTGAATTTAGGACTTTGCTCTAACACATTCGTTTTAGTGTAAGCTTTTGTATGAAAGAAACTCATTTTAAGATATCCTTTACAAAAGCTTAGTTTGAGTTTGTGTTATTTTATATATTTTTTGTTTTTGTCAGTCCGGGACAATCACGCTATAAATTAGGGTGGTAGCTTAGTGTCTAGTCTAGTCACACAATCTTTTTTTGGAGTTTAGTTGCTTGTTAAGTCAGTGTGTAATTTGCTTTGCAAGACTAAAAAGAAGATTAGAAAGATAAATTGCCTAAATAGCCTATCGTAGACTAATTACACTATAATAGCCTAATTTAGGTAAGATTGCACCCTTCTTAGTTTAATAAAATATAAGGGAATAAGGGAGTAAGTAAGTACATATGCAAAAGAAAAACACTGGAACAAGCTTGTCATCACAATTTATTGCTTAAAAAAATCGAAGATAAGATCAAAATTTGCTTCAAAAATGAACTCTCTTTCTACATTTCAATTCAAATCCTTTTACAATGATAACCATGTTACATTTTGTCTGAATGACATTGGACGTTACCCCCGGCACATGTATATACCACACATTGAAATCGTCTAAGACCCCATTTACTTCCATGAAGTCAAAACAAAACAAAAAACGAAAAGTTGAATTTTTTCCACTGGCGTTCAAATGTCACAAGCTGTGAATTATAGAGAAAAATACTCTGTGGAACAGAAATAATTGTTTGAGTTAAAGAGGTGTTTGATTATGGAGGTTTGATTAAAAGAAAGTTATTTATAACAGTTTATTACAAAATTTCCCTCATAATAATAATAATAATAATAATAATAATAATAATAATAATAATAATAATAATAATAATAATAATAAATATTTAAATTGGCTAGCCCAGAAAATCCCAAAAACATATAGTTAGTGCATTGTTTCCACTGGGGGCCCCTAAATGCCAGTGAAATCGTTTGAAAGTTGAGTTACTGTATATTAACTAGCTTTATATCAACATATTCAGGGAAATAGAAATAAGACGATGTTAGGTAAAAAAAGTAAAGGTGATGCTGTAATAATATGGCAGAAAAACTAATGAGGTTGTTTTAAAATATGCCAAATTCAAGGCAATAAGGTATGTAATATTTTGTAGCTGCTGCACACTCTGGTAGGTAAAAAGCAGAGCTGTTGATAGGTTAAAGTGCGTATAAATAAATTTATAGATTTTTCCAAAATGCAAGACGTTTGCCTTGGAATTTGGCATATTTTAAAACCTCATTAGTTTTTTATGTTTTGTCACAATATAATATTTTAATAAAATAATAGAAAGGGTATATCCTCCAATATTTGTGAGGCTAGTCACGTATATGCACATCTATCTCTTATTATTTTGACCAGAATTTTAGACTGTACACAATCGTGGCAATGGGCTAACAAATTTTTGAAAAATAACTTTTCTTATTTATTAGGACACGTTATTGCTGACATTGACTTTGTTTCCGAAACATTGTTGTTTCCTAAATTAAGTGGATTTTCCACAGGACAATCTACTAAAGTAAGAGTAAATTCTGTAAAATTAAAAGAGAATCAGTTGTTTGGAATCCTAAGCACAAACCACAAAATTTTGTTTCATTAATTTTTCTTTACAGAAAAATATTTCATTTTCTTTAATAAATGCTCAGAAGAAGAAGTGATATGGTTGGCAAGTGCTGTTTAAATGATGGTGTAAACTTTGGTGATAGTATTTAAAAAATTTACTCATTTTGGAGGTGTGAAAGATCAACTAAAGCTAAACCCCATACATCAAATTAGTTGAAGAAGAATTTTTTTTTTTAGACAAAAATGGAAAGGCATTTATTGGCACCGTAGAAGCTATCATTATACATTTGTATTATTAAAAATTAACATTCAAGGATCATTAACATATATATTATACTTCTTTTCTGACATTTTTTCTAATAAAACCAAAATGTGTTGTTGGACATCCTGAGATTGCCTTTTAAGAAATGCTTAAAACTGTGTTACCTGTTACAGCACATGGTGCATTAAAAGAATTATAACAAAGCCACGTTTTTGTTTATATATGCTTTATGTAAATCATGCCATTACAGATTATGAAGTTATTATCGTTCCTCTAACCCGTTGTTACCCAAATGAAATTTCGGCATAATGGAAAGCTTTTTTAAGTTACATGTGAAAAAACACAATAAACAGAAGCTAAATTATATAGAATAGGGGAACATTCAAGTTGTGTTTTACTTGCGAAATAATATGACAGAATATTCTGTGTTTACAAGATACAATTTAGAACTACTACAACAACTACTGATGTAACTTAGTTGTAGGTTACAGAATGATAAGTGTGGCGATGATGAATTTGTTGTTCTCAAGTTTTAACAGTTCACTAGCAACAAACAAGTTTTTTTCACCAAAACATTTAATATTCTTTTTTCTGTACGCTGCAAAATTTCTTTACACACTCTTATTCTGAACCATCGTGTTAAAAGAAAAGCACAAATATCTCTCAGTTTGCAATAAATATATTATGCAAAGATATTTTAACCTCAGTCTTTAACAAATGTTGATATTATTGACATTGTTTTTCAAGAAGCTAAAAATGCTGAATTTATTATAATTATTCTTTTTTATTATGGGTAATTTGCATCCTACGACAATGTGCAAAGAGACTAAGTAAAGACACAGACTGCTACCTGCTTTAATACTATTATAAAGAAATCTTTGTTTTGTTTTTTTTTAAATTTAAAGAGCTGCCATGTTATCTTTTTTTAAAATACTGTTATGTATTTGAAAACTGCTCTTACTAGAGACTTCTATACATGTGTACTGATCCCTGCTAATAGAAAGAACTAATGTGTAATACGTATATGTCTGTTGTAGCCTCTGGTGGATATATCAAGCCATCTAACACTTCAGTAACTGCTACATTTAACAGAGACTTTGGATTTACCTGGAATGTAGTGATGGCAAAGGATGAAAGCATATTAGCAGCACATATGTACTTTGATACAGAAATAAAAAAGGCAAAACCAGATGATTTTGTACTTGAGGGGACAAGCCCACCGTCATTAACTGACTATGGGACGAACCTGTTTGGTGACAGGCTGTGGGCAAGTTTTATTAACAATCAATACCGTATATACTTGAGAAGAATCATGTTCAATGAAACGTACACAATGCGATTACGAGTAGTATTTCAAAAGAAAAGTAGCTTTGATGAACAATACAGCACAGTGGCCATAAAAGTTGTAGGTATGAAAAGTTTTTATAAGGTACTTTTTATTGTCAAAGATTCGACATGACTTAAGAATATTCCAGGTGTAATGTCTAAGAAAATTGATTAATGAAATCATAAAGCTGCTTAAATAGAGTTATTTGTTGTGTTTGTTACTTTCAACCAACAAAACGAAAAACACAGGACCATGCATGCTTGAAGGGTTAAAATTGGCATAATAACAGCTTCAATTAGGGCGTTCTTGGTTGCAGCTTTGAGAAATGGTATGCACAATATTTTTGTTCCTGCTTGCAATGCCTGTAATTTGGCAGCGTTTGGATTTAAGATGATTTCCAAGGAAGCCTACAAAGAGAAGGACATTGTTTTCAATGCTAATAAAAATTCCAAACTCACTGCTATCTTGAGTAAATAGAGATTGAGCTTATAGGCGTGCAAACATTGGGATCAGCAAATACTTAACTAAGAAGAAGCCTTAACTCAGGTTGGGATCTGAGTGACCCGCTCAAAGGTGGGGTAAGGGGTCGGGGGATGCCCACCCGCTGTACCTTCTGGACTTCTGCCTTATTTTAAAGAATATTTGGCAGATATAAACACCCATCACAAACTAACAAAGATGACAGCCTCATTGTCATGTTTGATCATCATCATTCTCGGCTTAACGTCCGTTTTCCATGCTAGCATGGGTTGGACGGGGTATATTAATGACCCTCTTCCAATCTGATCTAGACTGTGCTACATCTAAACTCAACTTCCTCTGTATCAAGTCTGTCCTTATAACCTCCTGCCAAGTCTTTCTCGGTCTGCCTCTGGGCTTTGCCCCAGGAACTATCAAGTCTCTACACTTTCTTACCCAATTATCCTCCTCCATTCTTTCCAAGTGCCCAAGTGCCCCAGCCAATTCAATCTTCTTACCTGGATAACATCTTTAATTCTACGGATACTTAGCCTGCTTCTAAGCTCATCTGAACTCTTTCTGTCTCTCAGACTGGCGTTACACATCCACCTAACCATTCTCATATCATTCCTTTCTAATCGGTCAAGATCTTCCTGCTTCACTGCCCATGTCTCATGTTGATCACATGGTTAATTGCTGATGTTAGCAAAATTGCAAGCGCTTGGTGTTAACAGGGTGTAGATTAAAAGGGAGAATATAAATTATCATTTAGTGGTGAGATAACCAGAATCATGTCCATTGTAATAAAGAAAAGGCTTTTCACTACTTTTACTGACTTCTGATAAAGGGCGCAATTGGCCACCTGCTGGTGGCACAATTTTTATTAGTCAACGTCATATAAAACTCAGCTATAGCAAGTTTAAAGTAAATCTTGCAAGGCAATCATTAGTTACAGAGACGGAAAACCCCAGGGCAGGGCATTTTCCCCCTCCCCCCAACCTTCATAGGTTAAAAGTTAAAGACATTTCAAGTAAAGTATAGTATAGCTCAATATGTACCAACCTTTTTATTTTGTGAAATTTTGTTCCAATGCTTAAACTTAGGATTCAGTATATACTTTTTGGTAAGCCAAAAAGTATGACTGTAATACATATAACATTGCAATATTTTACTTTGTTAAAGGATATGTTTGTATGTTTTTTTTTCTTTATAATTTTAGTTGGTGGTAGCAGCCGAGATGTGTTGCTCAGTGGGACAGTTTTAGGTGTCGTAATGGCATGGCTGACATATTTTATTGCATTGTGATGACTTTACGATTACTGGTTTACTGCTTGGTGAATCACTCTTTAGAAAAAAGTCAGTATCCACTTTTGTCCGGAAAATTAATTTTCGCCAACAAAAAGTTCTTAAATGTCGGGTTTTCAAACTTTGCTCTGAAACCATGCTATTTTTTACTTTGACTAAGTCTGTTGATATTTTCATTGATTTACTGAAGAAGATTTTTATAAAGCGTATTAACCAATAAAATTGGTGCCAGAAATTTTAAATCTTCTTCATAAATTGGAAATTCAGAATTAACTGCTTTCTGCACATAGTGATGTTCTGACTAATTTTCTGAGATTGTATATATAGGTATATATGAGTTAGCTATGCTATAAGGTATAAATTTTTAATAAATTTTTCATTTTCGTACAATGCTTCCTTTTCTGGAAGATTATGCAAATATTTGTAGTTATTTCATTAGCTATATATAATTTGAGGAGCATTTGCGAAATTTCTTGAATTTATGTTTTATATTTTCTTAATTATAAAGGTCATTTAAAATCGAGTTTTTATCTGAAACCTGTTTTTATGTAGGTGTAATTATGGAGATATAATATTCTTTTATACCTCCATGGTTTAATTTGCGCCTAAACATTTATTCACCGAACTAAAGGTTTGTTCACACCAGATGATTTTTAATTAATCGTAGCACACCACATGCAACACATTTATGCATACGTAATCACGTTGTTTTTTAAAATAACCCTTTTATTTATATATACCCCGAATTTATTTCAGGTTTTAGCGAGAAAGCATAATGTTTACGAAACTGCTTTATATTAAAACTATGTGATGTTTTTTTTTTATTAATTTATTTTTTTTGTGTGTTTTTGTATTATATTTTGCTTGATTTACAGATAAAAAAGATTGAAACAAAAGTTGTGAACTTTTGAAAGAAACTGTTTGATACCAGTCTGCCGATATATGATATTTTTAGGTGTTTTTTTTGTTTATGTGTGAATGTAGCGATGTTAGGGCTATGTTTACATTAGATAATAAGCGTCGCGTCGCATTGGAAAAGTATATCGGATAGGCGTTTTGTTTTCACTAGGAATGTGATATATGTGCATAATTTTGATATCGGATAGCTTTGACCACGCGGCTGTTTCGAAAGTGACGTGACATATACCGGCACCCTCGTCCCCAGGGTTTTTTCCTTCTTGATGTGAGAGATGACGTCTCTCATAACAAAAAGAAAAAAAAACGGGGGCGAGAGTGCATATAACGACATAAAATTCATACCGAAAATGCTGTGTTTTTGATGTAAAATGTCAAATCGTTTATAATATATAAATTACAGACATAAAGATAAACACAATTAGAATAACATAATTTGCCAAAGATATTGTCATTTTATTGTTTCTCAAAAAAATGTCTTCTCACATTACGCATTTTGCTTTCAGCATTTACAACAGTGTGCATATGTCCTGTTTTCATCATGTCAAATAAAAGCACGCTCACCACGTCTAATGAAAATATTTGAGGTTGAAAGAAACTACGAAATTAACCGCTGCGTTTTTCTCTATTAACTAACACAAATGTCAATTAGAGAACATTTTTAAATATGACGTTATGGACAGTATAAATAAACAAAAACTTACCAGTGAACTCGTGGGATGTATAATGAATGCAGGACACGTTTTTTTATAAGAATGCTAAAACTCTAACCGTGCTGGTCATTATTCTTATGTCTCTATTGTTCTAAACAATACACCTATTGTTTTCAACCTGAACAGCTAGCTTAATATTCTTCAACCTCGATCCCAGGGCCTGTAGCGTTTTTTCGATATGAGGATATCAAAAAACCGCTACAGGCCCTGGGATCGAGGTTGTGATTTATCGGGGAAAATATATAAGATGGGAAGACTAGAGAGCAATTTGATTGTTAGAACAGGATTTTTCGAGTTTAACCCCTATTTCTACGCCTCCGCACAACGCTCAGCCATTGGCCTGCACATTCACCCTCGTCCCCAGGGTTTTTTGCCTTTTCGATATGAAAGAAAGACAAAAAACCCTGGGAACGAGGGTGCTTGTACATTTTATTTGCTGTTTCTAACTTCTTTCTTTTGCGCGGTAAAGTGTATTAGTTTCTAACCTTTTGAACTGAAAAATTCAAATTGACGGATCAGTAACTCTCATCATTTCGTCATCAATTCGTACGTGACATAAAAAATGGAAATGGTCAATACGGTGTTTTCTTTAATGTGTTCATCACATGCACCTATATTAAAGTTGGACACATCAGGTTCCGCCAAATATATATTAAAACTAACAAGATCTGGAGACGAGGTTGTGGAAACATGACATAAAATAAGGCCTATAACAAAATTAATTCGACAACTTTAGTCATTTTTAGTACTTTCGGTTTCTTCTTAACTATGATGTCGCAGCTGTTCTCGAAAGTAGGTGCTTATTCCATTCTCGTCCCCCCAGAGCTCTTTGAGATTAAAACCCTGAAAGTCGCGGTTTTAATCTTGAAGAGCACTGGGAACGAGAATGTAATTAACGGTGATGAGAAAAATTAGGGTAGGACTTGTATTTGACAAATGTTTTAAAATTTTAAAATTAAAACTTAATTTATTTAATCAAGAATTCAAACCCCGTGCCGGTTCTATCTGGTAGGAATAGGAAGTTTTTAAAACTTTGACAGCAATGTTTACTAACCTCGATCCCAGGGCTTTTTTTCTCTTTTTGATAGTATAAGTGACTGTATCAAGAAGAGAAAAAAAAGCCCTGGGATCGAGGTTGCAATGTTCAGTGAAGTGAAACACTTTCACCGCACTAGGGTGGCGAAGTCATATTTTCACAAAACATCAAAAGTTTGACTACTAATAGACACGACACTTACAACCCTGTTCTTAGCTCCTGTTGCCCTTTTGTTCGTGACAACAGTCGCTGGGAACGAGGTTGACCTGTTGACAATCTTAGTCAGCATGAATAGGAAGAGGTCCTCAAACGTGACAAGTTATGTCTATAATATAATAAGCCTTTGTATCATACTTACGTCACTGCATCGTTAGCAATTTTAAATCGGTACAATTAAATTAGCTAAGTGCGAGATATGAAAGATCAATGTTGCGATAGTATTTTCAGCTAAGAAAATTTACGCATCAATTCCCGACCCGCGCAGATATGATATGGCTAACTGTCATCAAAGAGTTTTTAGTTTATTTGCAGAGTTGTCACAAAGGATTATATAAGCGGATATATAACTTATAGGGTGTATAGTTCGTTTGTGAATCAACCATTTGAGCCAATCTAGTTCCCATAGCTTCTTTTTTGCTTTCTGATATAGGGCTCGCGCCAGCATGTATATTAAAGCTAAAAAGAGGCTTGAGGGAAGAGACTGCAAATTGAATAAACAATCATATAAGTTAATAGAGTTATCGAGGTCGTATATGCGTTGTGCAGAAAATTAAAAGATAACTAAGTAATACTTATAAATGGACAATTAATTATGTAATTTCCGCTTACTACAAATTACGACGTCTATTAAAACAATTATAATGTGCTCCTCCGTGGTGCTATTTGCTGACACGACGACGTATCGTAAAGAAAAAAAACAACGTAATCGCTTTTTCACACATTTTCACGCGATTGATGAACCTCGACCCCAGAGCTTTTTTTGATACCTTTCCTGGTGAAAATTAGTGAACAAAAAGCACCTGGAAGATGAGGTTAGTGAAAGATTTTCATAAGCAAGGTCCATCCACATACAAAAAACGTGAAGGAACTTAGGATGCTGTTATTCAACAAGCAACCTCATGCCTTCTAACTGTAGCACACTTTTACTGAAAGTGCTTGTCAACTTTCGCCAATCATGATAAAAAATTACTTGATACTTTTGCCACTCGAACATGTCAGTTTTCCCCTACACGACTAAAAAGTTGAAAGAATCTAGGGACGAGGTTGCAGCCTTGTCTCTTTGTTTTTGTTACCGTTGTTCAATAAATTTACTAGTGTTATGGACTGGATATTGGTGCAAGTGTTTTTGCGAACTTGCGCGCATATCTTTTAAAAAAGAGTTGACATGAATGACATCCTCCTGCTGAGCTGAGGTTGCATTGTTTCAACCCAAGTCACTTTTTTTCTATTCTTAGACCTAGCTAGCTACATATTTTATTCTGATATTTGTAATCACTATTTTATTCATAGCTATAGCAACAGTACACAGGACTGACTTTAGCTAACCTAGCGAGCAGCAAATTTTTTAAAGAATTTTTTTTTCCTAACACCTGCATTTTTCTGTAATAAGGAAGAAAGTTTAAACATAATGAACACTCAACCATTTATGTAAAGTGAATTCAGATTTGCCCCTTCTATTTGCTATGATTAAGGGGTTCATCTCTGGACCTAACAGTTTCTTAAACACTGGAACATTACGTTTGGTACAATCAACTTCTTATTAACTTCTTTTGGTAGGCAATTGAATAATTTTGAACCATGCAGCGGCAGGATGTAATAAACATTCCCTACCCAAATGAGGTGTAATTTTAGATAGATAGATAGATGTGCATATTTTACATGGCTAGCCTCACAAATATAGAGGGATATCCTAGAGTATTTAGAGTCCTAGAGTATTTAATGCTCATTTTGAGCTACACAGACCCAATTAGGGCCCGCGCTCTACTAGACAACTCCCGGCAACATCCAACGGCCCACACAGTGTGCCATCTCCCCAATTTCCCTCACATGGCTTGGGTTAACCCGGGGCTATGGTAACATTCACTCGCCCATGTTGAATCGCCGTCAAGAGGAATCGAACCCTGGTCTCCCGCACAGAGTACGAGAGCTATAACCACTAATCTACGGCGCCACTGGTAGGCAAATGTCATGTGATACTTTTAAACCAATAACAGGTCTGTATTTTTTAGAGGGTAGCCATTATGATGGATGCCACCCTATAAAAGGACAAAAGGCGGCACACACCAGTCTCATCTTTCCACCAAACCATATGTAAAAGAGAGTTTGAATCCGCCCTTTTATTTGCTGTTAGCCCTATGATTAGGGGTTTATTTGGAAATCCAGCAGCTTCTTAAAATACTAGAACATCGCATTTTGTAAAATTTCTCACTTATTTTGAAAAGCAATTAAATAATTTTGCATCATGCACTGGCAGTGAGGAAGCTTACATCTTTTAAAGGTTGCTAGGTAAGGCGCAGTTGTAGGGTGCTAATAAACATTTTTATAATTCTATTCTGTTGTGACTAAGGTTTAGAACTAAACCTTCAATGATTTTCCAAACATAGATATATCTGTATTGTTCACGGCGTCTTTGAAGTGAGTATAAATTGTATTTTCTGAGTGCATCCCAATAGTCAAAGATTTATTTGCCTTTAACTTGGTGCATAAAGTACCACTGAATCAATTCTATCTGTTGAATGATGCCAGCAGTGTTTTGGCTCCACAACTGTGAACAATATTTAATTCGAGGCAACACAATGCTTTTCCATAGTGTGATTTTTACAAAGGGTGCAACTTTTTCCTGTGTCAATTATACTTTGTATATATGTGATTCTCAAACAAGGCATCGTTTGTGATCAGTACGCCAAGATCTCTGACTTTATTTATTCTGTGATCATTGTGCCTGTACCTGAGAACTTCAAATTTCTTGTCATTAAATTTCATGTTGGAGTATTTAGCCTATTCATAGATTCTGTTGAGGTCTCCTTGTAGTTTGGAGACATCCCGGACATCTGCAACGGCTGACTTTACTGTCATCAGCAAAACATTTTAAGTTACTGTGTTTGATATCTTTATCAACATCACTAATAAGGATCAGAAATATCAGTGCTCCCAAGACACTGATTTCTCGCCGTCTACTGCTACCAATTGAGTGCGACTGATCAAGAAGCTTTTCAACCACTGGAACAGTTTACAAATGATACTAAGAAGGCTTTTTATTTTATTAAGGACAATGCCAAAATCAACTTTGGCAAAAGCTTTGACAAAGTCTGGATAAATTACATCTGCATTTTTATCAGATTCCAATATTGTTAAGACGGATTCAAAGTGGTCAAGCAATTGACTCACACAAGAACGACCAGCCCGTAATCCATGTTGGTTTGGGTTAAAAAGATCATTACTCTCTAGAAAGGTTACAAGATTATTGTGAAGAACTTCCTCAAATATTTTTATCATGTGAGAGGTCAAAGCTATAGGACAGTAATTTGATGCTACTGTTTTTATTCCAGCACCTTCAAAAACAGAAGTAATTAATGAAGTTTTAGTTTGTATTTATAACACAGTAATAACACAAAATTAATAAAAACAATGTATTTCAATCGGAATGAGTATGTGTGGTGAAATTGTTTATAAATTTTTAGGGATTGGGTAGGAACTCAGGTGCTTCTTTAATGCTTCGTCACATGCACAAAGATATAATGCATATCCTGAGTGTCAGGATATGCATTATATTCTTCTTCTTTGTCTTTGTGCTTTGAGTGTCAGGCGCATGAGACAATTGAGATGCTCTGAGCGTCAGGTGCATCAACATGTTCTGAGCACATGCTAATTCCTGGTGTTTTCATTCATACCCTGAGCATCAGATGTATAAGGGAATTATAATGCCCTGAGCGTCAGGTGCATCGACATGCCCTGAGCTGTCAAGCTTGAGGTAGAGGAACTAGTGCAGTGTGAGGTGCTGGTTTTTTCTATGCAGCCAACATTAGCAAAACTTGCAAGTTTGCTCAATTGAAATATGGCTGAATTTTTCTTTAAATCTTTGTTTTCTAACTTAAAACCTGACATTGTGTAGTTTTAGGAGAGTTTACTTGTCCATTTTGAATTACCGTCTAAAGGAATTAAGGGTCTCCCGCACAAAATACAAGAGTTTATAGCCACTAAGCTACAACAGCACCATGAGAGCATTAGCTAACTGCCTGCATCAAAAAGACTTAACTTGTTATAATTTGATCACTTTTGTAATATAGACCTAAAAAATGAATAATATATATAATAAATAATAATAGAAAAATGTGATTAAATTACCTGCATCACCAACATGATGGAGCAGTCAGCATGCAAATTTCAAGTGCATAAGAAAAAGTAAGTGCTGTTTGTTTTATACAATTGATAATTGAATGTATTTTATGTATTTTGATGCAGTTAGGTGCCTACACCTTTTATTACTGTCATGAAAACTTATAAAAATCAAATTGCTGAATGATGTTTTAAGCTGGACGGAGTAACGAAGAGTTGTTTCATGCCTTTATTTAAACCGAATTTTTGATAAGGGGGTATTGGGCCTATATGCACATTGTTTACCTGTACTAAGCGCTCAACCCACTATAAACAAAAGACTGTTTCTTGTTGTTTTATTCAAACCGAAGCTGCAATAAAGTTTATTTAAAAAGTATATTACGCCCATACAGATGTGTAACGTGGTTAACTTGTACTAAGCGCTCAGCCCAGTGTTAACAATGAATTGTTTCATATGTTTTTATTTAAACTGAAAAGGCTATGTATTATACAGATGTGTAACATGGTTTACCTGTACTCAGCCTTGTGTTAACAGCAGGTTATTACCTGTGTTTTTATTTAAACTGAAGTGCTCAGCCCGGTGTTAATTTTTAAACTTTCACAGAAACTTATTCTTCAAAATGAAATAATATTAACCAATTATTTTTGCTTTAATGAGGTTACAACAGGTTCATCATCATCATCATCATCATTCTCGGCTTAACGTCCGTTTTCCATGCTAGCATGGGTTGGACGGGGTATATTAATGACCCTCTTCCAATCTGATCTAGACTGTGTTAGATCTAAACTCAACTTCCTCTGTATCAAGTCTGTCCTTATAACCTCCTGCCAAGTCTTTCTCGGTCTGCCTCTGGGCTTTGCCCCAGGAACTATCAAGTCTCTACACTTTCTTACCCAATTCTACCCAATTATACGGTTGTAAACTGGAAAGTTATTTTTTGAAAAATATATTACAACAGAAACTCTACAATGTTGTGTCCGCTTTACTTGATTTACGACATACTGTATACCTATACTAAAGCACTTCACTTGCACGAGTTGCACACTTTACGCTCTTATTAAGCGCTGTACTGGACGTTCAACGCATGGTCTCACTGTTACTTGTGGCTGTTTTGTTTTCTGTGCTCTTTTGGTTGGTCACTGTCTATTTTACGGGATATGTTTCTCAAACATTAGTCAAGCAGTTAACATGATATATAAAAGTCTAGTCTAGGTACCCGGCGTTTCCCCCATCCTTTTTAATACAGCATAAACAAATCTAGTAGCACTCACCCACCCACCCCACCTTGTTACATAATATTTCCAAACTTAAGACCTCATCTACCCATTTTTAATAGTACCAAAAACCTTCATGTAACAGATTATCAGGCAAACTATAGTGCTCTAATATGAGAAAAAGATATATATAACAGGGCCATTTATTTAGCACACAAGATGACATTTTGGTGCTTTTGCGTAAGTCCAGAGACAAAAAGCAAATTCAAGATGTAGAGCATACACTAAAATTACTAAAAATATCCCTAATGCATATAATTATCTGTGACATAACAAAATAGCTCTGTCCCCTCTTAGACTTTATTTGGCTTTCAACTTAAAGGTGCAATATGATTATCTTGATGTATATCTAACTTTTATTGTTTATAAAAAAGAAGATTACTTAAAAATGCCTTTGTAAATTTTGCCATTTCTTAACTTTTTGTGATTTTCTTTTAATTTTAATGTATTGAGTTGTTGTTTTAGAGGTTTTACATTTCGCCGGAAAAGTGAAGAGGTAAGTTTCAACAGCGTTAAAGCTTTATTTACATAGAGCTTTAGATTTCACAGTTACAGATTTTAGAAATTATGTCGTAAACCAGGTTTTTTAATGGCATTATGAAAACAGTAACTCACTGCTAAAACTTCTACATTTACCTAAAGAAATGTGATGAACAAATAAACCTTTTTACAATGTATTTCTGTTTTTTAGAGTGCTGGTGCAAGTGGTGATGGAAAACTTAACACATTGTATGAATTTGTTTATTAGTTCAAGAAACTGGTTTTAATGATCAGTTATCCCAGTTTCCCTGCCCCATAATTGCCCTTGAGACAATTGCCTTTGTATTGTATTACCAACACCTTCACGAAACCATGATCCCCTCCTCCTCCCAACTTCATGTCCGGATCGAGCAAACGAATGTTATTTTAGCAAAAAAATTATGTTAATCAATTTACCTTTATAATATCTATGCATTGATAAAATTTTACCTTAAAAAGTCTAAAATTACTGATAAAAAAAATGTAAAAATTTGCTGTTACTTAAAGATGACATCATAATTTAAGCAGCATAATTAAAATGAAAAAATCGAAGAAAAAAAATTGCAGAAAGAGGTATAAGTAGCATAAGTAATAATTAAAACAAAGAACTCCCTTTTTCTTCTTCAAGGATCTTGAAATCTAGTAGGGAGGGGGCTTGGTTCTCCAGCTAATTCAATTTTAGCACTTTATCAATGTTAGTACTTTTTTAGCTTTAAAAATAAATATATAAAATTAAAAAATTCTGAGTTGTTGGAAATGAAAAAAATAAAAATTCCCTTTTATTTGATATTGCTTTAAATATTTTTGAAAGGACACCAACTGTTGATAATAGCATCACCTTGGTAGCACCTGCCAACAACAAAAACCTTTTGCAAAATAACCCTAAATAAATTTTGCCACAAAATTATCTGATTTAGGGTATAACGATAAAGTACTTCTTGAGTTCTGGAGTTATGTAAAAGTAATGCATGCAAATAAAATTATATTTTGGATATGTTGCACAAGAATCTGTATGAAGAGTGTAAAAAGGAATTTCTAATGAAGATACAGTAAAAATGTTTTTTTTATCTACTAATGTAGGAAGTTGACATCAACACCTGCAACCGTACCAACACAAAATAAAAGTCTTCGGCAATACACACCTTATCAGATAAACACAACATGGAAAAAAACAGAAATAAAGACTAAACAAGTTGCAAAAGTAACTCCTCTTGCTAATGTGGTAGCTAGAAATTTCTTCAAACGGCCAGATAATCAATCTATAACAAAAGGTATAATGTTGGTTACAGTTGCTTAAAATAACTGCCAGTTAATTGATGACGAGAAAAAATGGTCCTTATGACGGTCATTGTCATTGCCATTATTTTCTATATATTATTCTAAACATAGATAAGAAAGAATTATAGTAAAATAATACATTATTTTGATAGATACACCAGTTAGTATAAAGAAGGGAATTGTTGATTTGACAGATGATGATGACACAGATCAGAATTTATATGATTTTGTAAGTAATTATAGTACATTTTTTGCAGCTTTTAAGTTTTGCAACTTAAAGGAGAATTCAACCTAAAATGCATATTTAGACCAGCTTGAATAAAATGGTAAAAATAAATTTACTTTTTCCATTTTTACTATAAGAATTTGCTTTGTTTTTATCATCAAATTGCACTGGAATTTCTGACAGGTTAAAAATTTTAAGAGGACAAAATCAATCTTGATTGACGTTGCAAAAGATTTATTATCACAAACGTACTATTGCTTGTGCAAGCCATTAAAGAAAATTTTTATCTACATACAATTTTTTTTCCGTGAATAATATGCTGAGCTGAGCAGCTATTGAGTGAACTAGTCGTTCATCTGACAATAAATCATTAAGTTTCTAAAGACTTTCTTCAGCGAATAGGAACAAGCCAACAAGTCAATGCTGATGCGTTTAGAACATATGCGTTTAGAATAATAAAATAAAAAGCTTATTATATTTACAATTTCTTTTAATATACGTCTGTGAAGGAGATAGTTTCTTTCAGCATTCAAAATATTTGTAAAAAGGCAAAGTTTTTTGACATAGAAGAAAAAAAAAGAAAAAAAAGTATGAAGAAGAACTTGAGTTATTATTTTTTATGTAACATCGTTTTTGATTTTTACAGATGGAAAGTATATTGTGGCGTAAATCCTCATAATAATTGTTTAAGAAATTGCTGAAACTTTCACTGATATCACTGATAAAAATATTGATAATAAATTTAGAATAAACAGAAGAAATAACACTGCGTCGAATTTACACACCTCTATTAACACACCTCTAATAATTTTTTTTTCTGCACACATTTACGACATTTGTTATAACAACCTCCTCGACAGAATAGGGTCGTAAAAATTTAGTTTTTGTAGAACATGATGAGTTTTCTTTAGAAAAAAATAATAAACAACTTGTTAATATAATTTTTTTTGTTAGTTATGTCTTAATAAAATCGTATTTGCAAGAAAATATTGGGTTAAGTTCCCCTTCAACATTCAATCACCTGCAGAAATGATATAGTTGTAGTGCATTTGACTTCTAAGCTTTCAGGTTTAAGTCCTCAATTCCACATAATTTAAATGTAGCATTGTCAGCCCATTTAAAGCCATCTACTGACTGCAAACATCTTGTTGTGGCAGACAAGTAGGTTCGATCTTATAGGCTACCTTTTCACAGCTACAGACGTCATCAACAGGCAGATCGTTTAATGGCTAAACAGTTATGTGATAATATCTTTAGTGGGTTATCAATGCCATCTATCTCTGCTGGTAATGCAACATATTACAGTGGAAGGGAAAGAAGATCTAGCGTTTAGGATGGAATTGGCCATACTTTTTGTTACTTACTTACTTCATTAACCACAAAATTGTCAATTTTTAATTTTTATAATAAATTTTTATGTACTACAGTATGTATGTGAGAACAAGTGTCGATAATGATTACTACATTGTTATGCCAGTTGTAGTCCATGTGTATTTTTTTTACTTTATTTTTTTAGTCCACTGATTTTGATGAAGAAGAAGCATTGTTTGGGAGTACACCCTCATCCACAAAGCAATATGTTTCACATTCGTTTCAGAGCAGAACAAAACCATCACCAAAGTCTTTAAAAAAATCACCATTATCATTCCACATTGACCTGTTCGAAAAACCTTTGGATGATAAATTGTTTAACTACAACTCTACTAGGTTTGTCAGTTATTATCTAGAAATGTTTATTGGACAAAATTTATTGTTTCATTGTAATTTAGAGCAGGAATAATAGATTGAGAAAATTCTGCAATATAACCTAGATTGTGTGTATATTAAGTTTAAACAAACCAATTTCATATTTTTAGTTTTCAGTCTATGTCAAAAGAAAACATACAGCCTACAACACATTGTGTTTCTTCTCCCACAACATTATCTCCTTCTCCTGCAATAATATCTCCTTCTTCTACTGCAACACCATCTCCTTCAATAACAACTTCAAAGGTATAACCTTATTACCAGTTATGTATTTCTTTTGTTGATAAAAAAGTTACTATTAGTCGTCAATTGTTTTAAAACAGCAAAAATGTTTTTGTGCAGTTGGTAGAGGAGCCTATTAGAGGGGTTAAAAAAGAAGTGTGCTTTAAAATTCATACCTGTTGTTAGCTGTTGTGTCTTCCTGTTATTACTTGTATCAATGATGTATATAAAGAAAGATATAACCTTTCAAATTGCTTAAGCTGATTTATTTTGATTTCTTTCCTTTAAATAAGCACCTTATTTAAGACCACCTAGAACCACTTACGAAAGGAGGTGCATAAAAAACATTTTCCCTAACCTTTAAACATTTTTGAAAGGAGTATTGGGGTCGAAACTGACTTTTTGAGTTTTTGTTATAATTTAAATAATGTAATAGTATAATAATTTGTAGTAATTACACAATTTTATCGATTGTTGAGCAAGATATGATTATTGCAAAGTTCTAAGATGATGAATCACATGTGTGAGAACACGTGCGCTGATCCAGAAAGTTAAATGTTTATATTAAAAGAGTACAGCACAAGAAGTAGAAGATGTTTGTAATGGAGAAATATTGTTACTAGAAACTTCAAGTTTACCTCACAAAAATGTTTAAGTCTGGAGCAGTGGCAGCTAATATCACATACAAGATAAACATTACTTTTGCACTGTTGCAAAATTTCTTTTCTTTTCAATTCGATTATGTATCTAGAGGTAATTTAATTAGTTCAAAATGTTTGTTGCCCAGGCTCACAAAAAGGTTTATTTTTGCTGATTTGCATGGAAATTTTGTATGTGTTGTTTTTGGTAAAAGTTATGCAAGCTATTTTAAAAGAACTACTTCATTGTGTAGACTGGCCTTCTTTTGCTGTTGAAAAACAATGGTTATTTTATCCCTGTTGACATGGTGTCGATTAGGCCTTGTAAAACCTTTCGTTATAGTTTTTCATTATTTCTCATACTTGATATTAATATTTAAGTGGGTAGTCAAAACCTGTGATTAGTCCTTGTTATTAACATTGAAGCTATCAGATTCTTTGCTAATATCATAAAAGGAGCATGAAGAAATTCTGTTTCTATCTAAGGACATATCCACCAATAGTGAAGGAATGAATGTTGCTTAAAATTGTCTTGCACAATTGACGTCACACTTTTAGTCATACAACTCCCAAAAATGACTAGTCAGTGGGCCTGTAGATTAATCCATAGGTTTGTCCGTCTTTTATATACTGCATTTCATGTGTCTCGCTACTGCAGTACCATTTTGCACAGAGACAGACAGACAACTGCTATTAGATTTTTATATGCACCAAGTCATTTAAGAAGGTAAAACCCTTATTTTATGCTAAGGTTGTTTTTGAACTCAATTCTCATTTAAGGGCAGTTTCTAATAAAAAAACAGTTACTTGACTTAGGAGGCCTGTTTATTTGAGAGAGGCACTTAAAAGAGGGAAGATGGTTATTATTAGATGATTCACTGAATTTTGGTGAAGCCACATATGGTGCCATATTTCTAAAATGCTCTACTTCTTAACATTTTTTTCATCGAAAAACAGAGATGCCAGTTTAAGTAAACTGCGACTTGTGTAAAAAATCCAATATTCATCAAGCTAATGCACATGTACTCAATTATAATATACTATATATATGTCTAGCTAATCACACTGAAGCAGTCTTTGGCACAAGTAAAAAGAGAAAAATCAGAATGCATGAAAAAATGGTGGGTTTATTTGCTTTATTTTAAAGTGTTGAGATCTTTTCACTTTTTTTCTTATTATTATTTGTATTTGATAGGAAGAACTTAGTTGCAGAAGAAGAAAAACTAAAAAAACAAATAGGTATGTATTCAGACCAGTTTTGTCTTATCATTTATCCAGATTTTTCATTGAGTTGCTAGTACTTTATTTATGTAAAACGTTTTCCTGTCTGAAAGTAGACAAAGAATTACTACCACGAGATTCACAAAAAAAAGCACATTAAAAAGCTTTTGTAAAAAGCCTAAACTGTCACCACTTTTAAAAAGGTGATATGACTTGGTGACAGTGTAAAACCTTTGTCAATGTTTCTGATTGCTTTTTATATAAAAAAAGCAACCCAGAGACATGACTACAGACAGGAAACAAAAAAATAGCGAAGGCCATAAGTTCCAATGTATTCTATATTCGAATAACTGTAACACAGTAACTAAGTAGTAGCAGCCTTTTTACAATTTTAAATTTTTAAATTAAATGTGGTCTTTGCTAATTAATTTATAACAGAAATCTTAAATCTGCAAATGGCAAATTTCCATTAATTGCTTTCTCTCCTATCTTTACTAGAGTTGGTGATGCTGTCTTTTATTTTCTGCTCTTTTTTTGCTGTTCTTGTCAGTTAAAGTTCTTATTGAATTTTTATTTTTTATGTACGAGCCACTATAGAAAATTGATTGTTAAGTAAATATAAGACCCAAAGTTGACCAAGATAATAATGTGACAAAAGGTTTTTTCCCGGAAACTTTTTGAATCATTATCAGAAAATATTTCAGTTGTTATATTCACTTGTTGTTTCATATTAGTATTTGTTAAAGTGCGTTCTGTATATGAATGGAGAAAATAAACCATTGTAATCCTTCAAAATACTATCTGTTAAAGCATTACTATAATATTTTTTGTTTTTTTAAATATTTGGACACAATCTTGTTGAGCTTTACTATTTTGGATTATTTTTGTTGTTCCCTTTGTTTTGTTTTTTGGCATCTTTATTTTTACACTTTTTTGTATGAACCATCTCATCAAGTTTGATTTAATTGTTCCAGTAAACATAGGTGTTTTATTTACAACCACAAAATATGTGTAGTATGAACCGAATAACGTAAACATATTTATGCTCACTATCACGTTAACATTCACTTAAATAGCATTAGCTGAAAGAATAATCTTTATGTTATGAATAGGTGTTCCTCAAAGGCAGTTTAGTGCTGCTTATTTAGCCTTTATTGAACTTGTTTATATCGCAAAGGCTGGCCATTATTTTTATCAAGTGCCAAAAAAAAAAATTGTTGAGACGAAGTAGAAATAAAAACGTTTTGCAAAGTTGATTATAGCAGACAAGTCAGTTCTTGTAATTTCTCCAAGATTTATTTAGACTTTTTGCACAGACAATTTTTTTCGAATATGGATAAAATTCGTGAAAATTAATCGTCACAATAATTGATTACATTCAGATATTGATAAAGCGTTATTAAAGTTTCTATTTATTTCTTTAGATGAATTTACCAAATGCAAATCATCCAACATTTTGTCGGAATCAAGCAGCGTATCCTTTGGTAAGATACTATAGCTATTAAAATTGTTTATAGTTCAATTTTAAATTTTAACCAATTAAATTCATAAATAAAGTATTACGGGTAACATCTTATTTGATGTTGGACATGAATTTAATAAGCAAATTGGAGGCGAAAAAGTCAAACTAAGCTATTGTTTGTCTAACATGTGTTTTAACATACCATCAGAATTGAGACATATTTAATTAAAAAGCGAAATACTGGTATTTTCCATAAGTAGTTCAAATCTCTGTTTTATCACTTAATGCATCTCCTCACATTCTCATGCTGAACAAGCTTCAAGCACTTGTTGCGACAGTATAAAGTTTATGAACATTACACAAGCTTGATACATTAGGAAATTCCATGTAAAAGTGACTGAGGAAGCTTTTAACGTGAAGTAACAGATAATGTAGTTTAATTCTATATTTAGAATCATCTCGTTGAGTCTTAGTCCAGTCGTTAAAGTAAAAAAAAAACACTGACCTGGAAAAAAATGATATAGAGCTGAAATTTGGCACACTTTCTCCTTTTAATATGTAGATTACCAGAAAAAAAGCCTCATTGATAGCATTTGTAGAAAATGAGATATGCGCCACTTTTAAAAATGGTGGATTTCCAAATTTTCGAGAAAACGAAAGTTGGTCAATTCGAAAACCAGTCAATTTAAAACAAAAAGTATTATCACACCAACTCTCAAAAATCATTATTTTTAAAGTCATGGACGGGACGCCAGTCATTGCTTCATGAATGGAGGCGCTGGAATTCAAGCTAAGAAACCAAAGGTTCCGCCCATCGTCATTCATTCCTCGCCCTCTGGTGAGTCCTCCTCTGGTTTTGATTGATCTCATGAGAGTCTGCTCGATCACAAGGTCAGACCATAAACCTGCCCAGTAACGGTTGGATCTTCAAACAGCATGTGAACCTTGTTGAAATTTCTGATGAGCCAAGGATTTTTTCGCTGGAGGGCAACCATTTGTTGAAGGTACAGTCGTGCACTCTTGGCATAATTTATATGTCTCGTGGCTGCAAACAAGTTTAACATTTTCTTGGTAGCTTCGAGATGAAGAGGCCAGTTAGACGTCTTTTCTGCAATGATATACTTCTTGATTGTTGCGATGTATTTTAAGTATGATATCCACAATTTTGCGGTTCGAGACTTTGAGGAGAGAGTATTGTTTTTTTCATCAAACTCTTTATTCATCAGAATTCAACTTCTCTCCAATTTCTTTGCTATCTTTGAAGTTCATAGAGAATTCATCGTTGCAACCAACAATCTCTTCCGTAAATATTGTCACCAATGCAGATTCAGCAAGAAAATGTGCACGCAATGCTCTTGAAATTGCTTTTCCAGAAATCATGTGGACCAGTGTGTTCTGCATACACCTGCGAAAACAATTCTTGCAGACCAGATCCTTTCATTGCATGCCCAAGACTACCAAGGAAACTCATCAAGGTGTGTAATCCGCCTAGACGGCATACTATCTGAAGGTTTGCATCTTCGATTATTCTTGTTGCCTTTAACCAAAGCGGTTGATCGAAGGTGACACATGGTACCATGATCTTCAGTGATTTAGCTTGAGTGATAATAAACAGTAGGAGTAGAATAGATGCACGATTCATCAGATGGATTCAAGTCAATGATTGGAAGGAACGTCACTGTTGAATTTTCTTCAGGTGGAGTACAGTTTGTCGCACATTGCATGAACCCATTCCAATTAGGCCTTGGGATTTCTAAGGAACTTGAAAACCATGAAGCATGCCAGAGTTTACTTAATTCGAAAATGTAGGATTGGTGTTTAGTCTGCGAATGGATTTTAAAACTAATTTTGATAAACCCTTATTTGATGAACCAAGGAAATGGCGAAGCTCGATACCTTTTATATTGGTCACTTCAGATATTTTCTTTCGATTCCTTCAAACGAAGCACTCGATGATTGTGTTGTTGCTTCACTGCTGGTTGTGCAATGGATATAACTCCCATGCCGTGAAATGTACCTTTTCCAGTTAAGGTGACAAGGTTGTGGTCTAAATTATCTGCTACCCACTGTATGAATTCTGGTTTGTTATCATCAGTTGCTCCTTCGGTGGATTTAATTGAAGATATCTTAAACCTATGGGCCTCGTTGTAGGAGACACATAATCCGAGCCTTGAAAGATGGTTGATCCTAAATATTAAAGGACAAGTCAATGACCTTGGTCGTGCTGCTTGGGTTATGCATTGTCCCAATGTTTTCTTTTTCAGTGCTGACGAAATTAAAGTATCAAGAAATGTCTGCAAACTCTGTGGAATCCATTGTAGGCAGTTTTCATTACACTTGGATAAGAATCTATGTTCTTCTCAAGTGCCTGTATATCCGCCTTAACAATCTTTGCAGCTGCTAAGATAATATCTTTCTTTGTTTGCTGGGACTTCTTCATTTCGTATATGATTCTATCTGACATATTTCGGAAGCAAATTACATTCTCTTGTCCCGGTAGTTGCGAAAAGTAAATATGATCTTTGTACGTCTCCTGCAATTTGTTCTTAAGAGTCTTTATGGTGTACACATCACCACCATCGCTAAGACTACACATTTTCTCATGGAGCTCCTTTAGAGTATAAAGTTAACAGTCTGTCACATTTTCAAGCCAATCACGAACTCTCTCATACGCCTCCATCATTGGTGTATTGACAGGTCTGCCTTTCTTCCAAGGGTTTATCTTTTCAAGCCTGACTCTGTTCATACAGCTTTGGTGGTAAACAGCTTCTTTAGCAATAAGGTCGTTACATGTTAACAATCTACCCATGACTTGATTACCCCAGTCATCGTTTCTTTCATTTGCTCTTACGATCAAACTTTCACGAATTTGCACCGTCCGAACTTCGAAAAATGGTTCTCTGTTGGCTAGAACTTTATTTATCTTTTGAGAACAGAGAAACCAACTTTGTTTCCAATCGAACTTAGGTGCATCTAAAGATGATCGCAACTTCTTAGAAGGCAAATTGTTTGATTTTTTTTCCTGGTATCAGTGAATTTTCTCCGACATTCATGATGCACCGAATCCCTTCCACTACTTTTTTGCATTTCAAGGAGGTATTTGTATGAAGGCATTTCTCGTTTTTTACTAAGTTTAAGCAAATTTTCGAGTCCTTTCGATAAGACATTAACTTCAGGCATAGATGAGTTAAATCCTTTCAAGCAGATGACACACTTTTCAACACAGTATCCTGCTCCTTCTTCTTCAGCGTTTGACGAACCTATTTCTTCGGTCCTGCTTGATAAAAAGAAATTTACCTTACATGTTTTTTTTATATAAGAACAAAGTTTAAGAAAACGAGACTCAAAAAACCAAAATGTTCAGAAAATCACGAGGCTCGTATGTCCAAAGTTTCATTTTTTGTAAATCAGTTTGTTTTTTAATCTGTTCTAATGAGAATTCAATGTTTACGCAGATTGAAGTTAAGAAAATATTAAGAACATCTCATCCTCGCTTCTGAGATAATTTAAGAAATCTTATAAAAAAAAGGCGGATACTTGTCGCCAGGATTGATTTCACTTTCAATCAATTCTTTCATATCATGCAATAATAGAGTAATTATATCTACCAGACTGACGTGTTTGAAGATTCCATGTTTGAAGGCCATTGTTCTATCTATATTTTTCAGTTTTCTATCTAAAAAACTATTATTTTATATTCTATCCTTATCTATCAATTCCTCCGTTTTCTACGTTCACGTTGTAAAAAACTTTTTACGAACTATCTCAATCACTAAATAAACTTAACATTCGAAACTTGAATTCGATAAATCCTAAACTTGTGATTCGAATGGTCTGGGATATGAAGCAAACTTCTTTTCTGACCTTTTATCAGTAAAATAACTGAAAAAAACACTAAAAATAGATGTAAATATCTAGCATTGATAAATTATAAACAGCTGTACGCATTGTCGGATTCTTTCTAATTTTTTTTCCTTCAGAAAATTACCTACCCTAACGACTGGACTATCTCCTTTTTTCAAAATTTTTAAACTGACGAGTAATAGAAGTAGGCAAGTAGTAGATACGTTGCTAAAGAATAATTTTGCAATAAATCAAGATTTGAATTTTCTTAAAATCTTGTTCATGCCAACTTTTAAAAATAGAAAAGATTTTTCTTAATTCTCTTTAGTGGGGTCACCCTGTTAAACTCACTATAATAATGATGTTGGTTCAAATAACCAGGATGTTAATCACAGATTATTTTGGTGTAATGAGGATTGTATTAGCAAAACATGGTTGAATTTTTACCCAAAAAATTTCAAAAAACTACATTGAATTAAATTCCCACACCCAGAAATGAAAATAATTAGGCAACATAAAAGTTCATGTTTAATTTCTGAGCAGACAACTGCAGTAAGAGCACTTCATGTTGGCATGAGTTTATGTCACCTATATTTAACCATACTCTCAATCTCTGCTTTTTTACAGTTGAACCTAGCAACGTGTGGGAAAAAACAAACGATGTTACTGATTCAACAGAAGGTGATTATAGGTCTCCTTGTCAAAAAAGAACTGAAATACATAAATCGACTTTGCTTCATAATCCAGGTAAGTTTACGAGTCTTTTACTTTATTTATATTTCTTAGCCAGTGTAGCTAATATGGTTTAGAAATGAAGATAAAGAAAAACTCACAAACATTAAGCACAGACAGAATGTGTTTTCCTACCTAAAATGTTTTAGGTGGATTTAAAATACATTTCGAATTTTGTATTAGCTGACTGATGCAAGATAAATGCTGATTTGATTGGTTTAAAACTTATTTTAACATAGCTTTGTATGGAGCCATACTAACTGGTTTGGAAAGCCATTATTAAAAACAGATTTTCATAGCACACAAGAACATAAATTAAGTCACTTTTCTAAAACCATATTTTCATTTCAATTACATAATATAGATTTGGGTTTGTTTTGTAAACTTCTGAAAGTTTAAAATTAAACGATCTTGAATTCCAAAAGTATTTAATTCAATGTTAATTTGTGATACTGTAGCAAACAAAGCCCTCCGTCAAGAGAGTAAATCTCGCAAGTTCTGTGTGTTTTAGCTTAGTTTTGTATTTCACAGTACAACATCAAAACTGCTTAGTACCAATTTTACATTTTAATAAGGTAACATTGTCTTATTACCACAGTATAAAGTTTATGAAAATTACACCAGCTTGATACATCAGGAAATTCCATGCAAAACTGACTGAGGAAGCTTTTAAGGTGAAGTAAAAGAAAATATAGTTTAATTCTATATTTAGAATCATCTCGTTGAGTCTCCTTTGTTCCAAATTTTTAAACTGACGAGAAATAAAAGTAGACAAGTAGTAGATACGTTTCCAAAGAATAATTTTGCAATAAATCAAGATTCTGAGTTTTCCTAAAATCTTGTTTATACCAACTTTTAAAAGGGGAAATTTTTTTCTTGATTCTCCTTTAGTATGGTCTGTTAAACTTCTTATAATAATGATTTTGGTGTTAATCACGGGTTATTTTCTTGTAATAAGGATTGTATTAGCAAAACATGGTTAAATTTTTACCAACTTATCTGTTGTCAAATATTTGATTACTTGCTTGACTCAAAAATTTAAAAAAATTGAGCTATTGTAAAATTCAGGAATATAACTTTGTCAAATGTACATAGTAAATAACCTATTCTAAAAGAAATGTTCATAGAATTGACAAACATGCAGTGTTAAAGTTTTTTAGTTTTAGTAGTATATGCTACATTGAATTAAATTTCCGCAAAATAATAGGCAACATAAAAGTTCATGTTTAATTTCTGAGCATACAACTGCAGTGAGAGCACTTCATGTTGGCACTAGTTTATGTCGCCTATTTTTAACCATGCTCTTAATTTCTGCTTTCGTACAGTTGAACCTAGCAACGTTTGGGAAAGAACAAATGATGGTACTGATTCAACAGCAGGCGATTATGGGTCTCCTTATCAAAAAAGAACTGAAATACATAAACCGACTTTGCTTCATAATCCAGGTAAGTTTACGAGTCTTTTACTTTATTTATATTTCTTAGCCAGTGTAGCTAATTTTTTTTCAGAAATGAAGATAAAGACAAACTCACAAACATCAAACACAGACAGAATGTGTTTTCTTACCTAAAATGTTTTAGGTGGACTCAAAATAAATTTCGCAGTTTTTATTAGCTGACTGATGCAAAATAAATGCTGATTTGATTGGTTTAAAGCTTATTTTAACATACCTTTATATGGAGTCATACCAATTGGTTTGGGAAGCCATTATTAAAAGGGTTCTTTTTAATGACATAAACAAATGAAAACATATAGCACAGAAGAAAATAAAAATATAAGTCACTTTTCTAAAACCAACTTTTCATTTCAATTTAAATAAATATAGATTTGGATTTGTTTTGTAAACTTCTGAAAGTTTAAAATTAAACAATCTTGAATTCCAAATTCCAACCAATTTAATGTTTATTTGTGATAATGTAACAAAAAAAGCCCTCCGTGAAAGGAGTAAATCTCGCAAGTTCTGTACGGTTAACCTTATATTTCACAGTACAACATCAAAACTGCTTAGTACCAATTTTATGGAAAAAAGGTTTTATTTTTTTTATTTATTAGCAAAATTAGTTTAAATTTGTAAAAAAAAAGCATGAACTTCTGGACCTTGTAAAAATTCGGTCTTGCTCTGATTTTATTGTATTTCATGTTTTGTTATCTTTCTATTCATAGCTCACAGGAGCCATTCTCAGTATCCCTGTGTAATGGACACACTCAGATCATCATTTGGTTTACGTGCATTTCGAGCAAATCAATTGGACGCAATTCTGTCTGCACTGAATAAAGAAGACTGTTTTATTTTAATGCCAACAGGGGGAGGGAAAAGTCTTTGCTATCAATTAACTGCATTAGTTAACGAAGGAGTGTCAATTGTTGTTTCACCTTTAAGATCCTTGATCAGTGATCAAACACAGAAGTTAAAATCGCTAAAAGTAAGTTATGTCATTTGTATTTACATCATAATACTAAGGTCATTCATTACATGTTTAATTTTGTCTCTATTATAATACCTTATTTTTTTTATAAAAAAAACGAGATTTCGTCTTTTTTGTTTTTACTGTTTTTATTTTTTTGATTAAATTGATATTTCCCAGTCAAAATTCATTTATTAATATAATACCTGTTGTATGAGTGAGTCAAAGGTGGTAGCTGTGGGTAGTAATAAGCGAATCCCCATGCATTTTTTGACAGGGTATTCCTATAAACTAATATGGTAAAATTTGCACAATTTGTATTTACGTATTTAATCTCATATGATCGAACTTATTCAATATAATTTGGTAGTTTACCCAAATTTTTAGTTTCAAATGTTTAACTTATGTATTTGTGAAATAACATAATAACACATTGTATATCCTGCGTAATCAAGAGCACATGGCCAGGAATTAGCTAACAGAGGAAAAGTATTATATCAAAAAGGTCTCAGAATTGATAGGTGTAGAAGAGAATTTTGTATAACAGCGCAATAAAAAATGCAAACCTGCTTTATTTCTGACTCAGTCATTGTTATTTATATGATAAAAGTATTTTTTGAATAAATAGAAATGCCTTCACAGTTCTAAAGGGAAGCTCATAATCTGACATAGCCAAATCACATTGCATAGTGTTAATGTTTTATCACTATGACATATCATATTTTTACTTTTCTGCTTATCTAGATACCTGCTGCTCATTTATCTTCAGATATTACTCCATCAGCTGAACAGTTAGTTTATTTGGATTTAAACAAAGCAAAGCCATCCATTAAGCTGTTGTATGTTACACCAGAAAAACTAAGCATTAGTTCCAGACTTTCTGGGATACTCCAGCAGTTATATTCTAGAAATCTATTAGAGCGCTTTGTTATTGATGAAGCACATTGTATCAGTCAATGGGGTCATGATTTTCGTCCTGTAAGTATATATTACAACTTCGCTTTCATGTTACATCCTTTCGCTATACTATCCAAGTTTTCTTTACGAAATCTTTCTTGTACACATCCCCAAATAAACACATTAACATTTATACATCTATTCATTTTTACTACAGTTGTGTTTTTGTTACACGCGTTTTAGCATGTATATATTAATAGTCAGTCATCTTTCGGCACGTTTTTATTTTCAAATTTTTAATTGGTCAAAATTTCTCTAACAAGATCCATTTACTGGACCTCCTGTTCTAGTATATGACCAGAACAGATAAGGCGGAGAAATATTTATTGTAGTATCAAACCTATTTGAATTTTAGATTCTTTACCAAAGATTTGAGGTGGTGAACTTTTGTGTTTTTTATATTCACCTATTTGAGAGTTACTATGGGTTTGTCATTAAATTACAAACATCTCGGGTTAAAATGTGTCTAGAGGAATAAGGAAAGACTTATGAAACTGGCAAGTTTGGTGTTACAAGGACATTTTAGATAATACAGTAATAGCAATGCATTATTTTGTATTTTAACATGAAATTACTACTATATACAATTTTAGGGATACAAAGTATTGCATTTTTATTTGATACATTGTCTTCATGGTCCAAAAGTTTATGACAAGAAACTGCCTTAAAAATGTACCCTTTATACCCAATTTTTTTATATTTGGGTATCATAACTTTAAGGTTACCAAATTTTACGTGGGAAAGAAAATTAATCTGGAAGCAAGATGGAATTAAAGTTTGCAAATAGGACCTCGAAAATTATGCGAAACGACGGTATAAAAAGTTGCGAATGACCACATGTTTATTGACATTGTAGATATATTAATCTCGGTAGATATATTTAATCTCAACTAGCTATTTTTGCTTATATGCTATACCCAAGAGTAAAATTTTATACTAAATTTAGTTCAAAATTATGAGGCAAGTCGGAAATAGATTAAATTCAAAATTCAAGATTGCAGATTATCGTTTTTTTCTCTTCAAAAATGGGGAATTAAAATTAAGTTTTGAAGAAATTTGCACTCCATAGTTCTGCATTTTTACCTTGGTACCTTAAGGTAAATTATGCTACAATATAATTGTCTCAAGTAATTATGTTAAAAAACTCGGATCATATCTGTTGCTGTTTTCTCGTCTGGAATTTTTTCTTTATTCTATTTATTACAGGACTACAAAAAACTTAATCTATTGAGAAATAAATTTCCATCCGTTCCAGTAATGGCACTTACTGCTACTGCAACACCAAGAGTTCAAACTGACATTCTGAACCAATTGAAAATGAGGACTTCCAAAATGTAAGTCATGCTTCTGAACATATGTGATATTTTCAATGCATTTATTGTTGGATCAGCGCTCAATGATTTTAAAAAGTATTATTTTTTCTTCTAAGAAGGGTAAGAATTCAGTTATACCAATGAAAAAATATGTTTAGGCGGAGATGGTGCGCATTCGGCTTGTAATCATAAGGTTTCAGGTTCGAGTCCCTACTCCGGCGCACTTTAAATGTAGTGTTGTCAGCCCCATTTGGTACCATCTACTGACCGCTAATCGGCCTGTGTGGCAAGCAAGCAAGTTAGAGCAATTCCTATACATATCTCTAGCGGTAATATAACATAGTTACAGTCGGAGGAGAGGAAGAGCCAGTCGTTAGGATGGAATCCCCAAGGACGTTAAAACTTCCCATGACTTACTTCCTTACTGTTAACATAACTTAACAAAATAGTCATATCTGAAACGCACATATAATACGACAGTTGACACAACAATATGTTTTTGTTTGTTTGTTTATTCATTTGAAAGCTGTGATGCTTTTTAGGATTGTCAATGATTCTTTCTACTCTCCCCAAACTTTTAAATTTTCACTGTACTGTGAATTTGCGTAATAAAATCCAACTGAAAATATTACATCAGCAAGAGTTATTTTTTTTTACTTTGTAACTGTTATGGCTATTTCTGAGCTACTGTTAAAATGTTACCCCTTGTAAAGTGTTTATTATCTTAATACCACTCGATTCCTCTAAAGTAAACAAGCTGTTTAATTTGTTATTGTCTTTTCTATTAGATTTAAACAAAGTTCAATCGTGGAAACTTAAAATATTCCGTTCTACCGAAATCCAAAAAGACACTGTCAGATATGGCATCTCTAATAAAAACAGAGTTTAGTAATAGATTCTGGTATCATTTACTGTTTTCGAGGTTTGTTACTTGCTTTTGTTTTATTGTTGTTGTCGTTGTTTTGTTTTTAACATTTAAAATGATGGTGCTACACCTTCGGTGTTCCCATCAAAGATTTTTACATTATTCGTTGACAGTTCTGAAGGATAGACAGTATAAAATTCAAGAAAGAGTAATGTAAGTTAGGAAACTAATAGGGACACCTCCCAACTCGTTTCTGTATGGTGTTTAGTTTTTACAGGCAATATTTTTTATCTGCTGCCAGTGTGGTTATCAAATATTTTTTTGGAAGAAGGAATGGATGGAAGTATCTGAGAATTGGAAATGCAAAAGTGGGTAGAAACCCATGTCATGTATTGAACTCTTAGCTGTATCCATGATATACTATCATGATATGCTATCATAGTTTTTGTGATGATTCTTCTAGGAAAGACTGTGACAGTACGTCACAGTATTTACAATGCTGTGGCGTTAGTGCGTCTTCGTATCATGCTGGACTCACTGATAATCAACGAAGTAATGTACATGAATCATGGCTGAAGAATAATATCAAGGTATGTTGTACCGTGAATATCTGCAAAATTTTACTGGCATGTATTCCCTAAAACTAACTATAAGCACATCTAAAAAATGATTTGAACAGAGAGGGGGGGGGGGGGAGTTATTGGTGAAAACTACGATCTTTATTCAGTAAAAAAATAAGGTTGGCGCATAACCGCAAATTTTGAATTCCGTTGGCACAAGTAGTAATTTCGGCTGTTTCAATATTTGATTTACATAATTTGAACTTGTCAAAGGTTCACCTGTTAATGTTTACGGCAGACTTAGGATCTTAGGTTATTTAATTGAATCCAAGCTCTTGAGCTGTGCTAATTATTGCTGACGTCAGCATGACAACTTTTTCCGATATTTTTTGCACTTCGTGTGGACCTGTGGATTATTTCGTTATTTTGTTAGAAAGTGTAAACACTGCTTGGCATATTACGTATATATATTCAGGAGCTGATGCTCTCTGCCAAACGTCGAAAATTGCCCAAAAACTGCCGTTGTGCCAAATATGTTGTCACTGATTGTAGATTAACAAATAGTTTCTTAACTTTCGCGAATTTACGAAATTAGCAAATGTTTATGCTTGCAAAAGATTGCTCAAAAGTTTTTAAATCTAACAAATGAAAAACTTTTAACTTTCGCTGTTACGTTGTTTTGGAAGAGTACTGGTATATTTTGACCCCTTAAAAATTAGAATTCACAGTTGACATATTTCGTGACCTTAGGTAGTCAAACTTGACCACTGATAAAAATTTCAAAAATCAAACAGAAAATTTGAAATTACAATTCTTACAATTCTGGTTAGATTCCATTTCAGGAATCATCTGAGCTGTGATTTCAAGACTGTATGGTCACGTTTTCACATATAGACAGAACACCGGAGGTTATTGGAACACTAGAAGAGGTTTCTTTTAATTTTTATAGATAGTTTGTGCTACCATCGCCTTCGGTATGGGTATAGACAAACCAGATGTACGTTTTGTTTTACATTTCACCATTCCGAAATCAGTTGAAGGTTACTTTCAAGAGTCCGGCAGAGCAGGAAGAGATGGTCGAAAGTCTGTGTGTATATTATATTATCAATATGCTGACATGTACAAAATTCGAAGGTGGGTCAACGTTTTGCATTACATCGTGTTTTGGCTGTTGTTTAATAAGTCATGTTTTTCATGCAGAATACAAGGGAATCGGTAGTTCAGTTGGTAGAGCGTTGTCAGTTAATCACTATCTGTATGTTAAACACCTCAATTAAACGCTGATCTAAAAAATACCTGCCAACGTTCACACTAGAAACATTTTTTTGTCAAAACTTTTTGTCACTACATTGTGCGGAATATAATGCATACGTATGAAGAAAACACGCAGAATTATGACGACTTGCCTTAATATCAGCATAAACACCCATTAATATAATGAGTGTCTAACGTGTTACATGTACTTTTTACTTTCGCAGTAGCACTAAGGCTCTTATAAATCAGAAAGATTTACGCCAGTTGGACGTCTAGTGAGAACCGAGATTTAGTATTGCAGTTCCGTTTTGCTGCTGTTAACATTATCTCAACAATTCCTAATGTTTAGAATGATAGACAGTGACAAGGATGCAAATCCGGAGACTCGAAAAGTTCACATGGACAATCTATTTCGTGTAGTGCAATATTGTGAAAACAAAGTGGACTGCCGACGTGCTCAGCAACTACATTATTTTGGTGAGGGAGATTTTAACACAGAAGAATGCAAACGAAACGCTGCTACTACTTGTGATAATTGTGCTTTTTCTTCTCAGGTAGGGAACGACTTTTATAACTAGCTGGCCAGGCATGTATTTGGTATGACAACAACATAAAAATACAGGATTTTTTGGAACGAAAATTACCATAATATTTTTAAATTGTGATGTAACACCTAGAAAGTAGAATTCAGCAATGTTAATAAAGCTCTTAATTTAAAAAAAGTTTCGGAATAGAGGTTTTGTGTGCTGAATATTTACAAAATAATCTGAGTTTGGTCTTTGTAGCATTGATTGTGGTATAAAAACTGTGGTTTAAAAACCCTTTTTCGACAATTCTAAAAAGAATGATTTAAAACACCTTTTGACATTTCTATTCTACAAAGTGTGAACTTTGTAACTATAAAGTATAACACAATAACAAGTTTGTTAAATTTTTGTAAAAAAAATATGGTGGGATGGCCAGATGACCAAACCAAAGTTTTCTTTGCTAATGTCGTCAATAACGCGAAACTCATTATTTTCCCTAACTAACTTAACCAAACAATCATAAATAACACTCAAACAATCATATATAACACCCACCAAGCATAAGTAACACCCTAACAAACATAAATAACACCCAAACAATCATTAATAACACCCTAACAAACATAAATAACACCCAAACAATCATAAATAACACCGAAACAATCATAAATAACACCCCAACAAACATAAATAACACCCAAACAATCATAAATAACACCCTAACAAACATAAATAACACCCAAACAATCATAAATAACACCCTAACAAACATAAATAACACCCAAACAATCATAAATAACACCCAAACAAACATAAATAACACCCTAACAAACATAAATAACACCCTAACAATCATAAATAACACCCTAACAAACATAAATAACACCGAAACAATCATAAATAACACCCAAACAAACATAATTAACACTCAAACAATCATATATAACACCCACCAAGCATAAATAACACCCAAACAATCATAAGTAACACCGAAACAATCATAAATAACACCCTAACAAACATAAATAACACCCAAACAATCATAAATAACACCCTAACAATCATAAATAACACCCTAACAAACATAAGTAACACCCAAACAAACATAAATAACACCCTAACAAACATAAATAACACCCTAACAAACATAAATAACACCCAAACAATCATAAATAACACCGAAACAATCATAAATAACACCCAAACAAACATAATTAACACTCAAACAATCATAAATAACACCCTAACTATCATAAATAATACCCTAACTATCATAAATAATACCCAAACAATCATAAATAACACCGAAACAATCATAAATAACCACCCCAACAAACATAAATAACACCCAAACAAACATAAACAACACCCAAACACAACTAAAATAACACGCAGACAAACTGAAATAGAACCCAACAAACATAAATAACACCCAAACACAACCGAAATAGCACCCAAACAAACAATGTCAATTTACCTAAAATAAGTGAACGTGCTTTGTGTCAAACTCGTTTGTCATTTGTGGTTTACTGTATTTGGGCTTGCATCATAAATCTGACCCAAAAATGGTAAACTAAACGCAGCACTCAATCATCTCTTGTGAAGGCCTGTATATTCCCTCAAACAGGCTTTCTATTTTGTTATATAAATATACGCATCAAATATGTGTTACATACGGCATATAACCGTGCGTAACACATTTTTCCACACATTTTTAAGAGACAAAAGGCCAAGTAGCTCAAATATACGATATATATTATGTGAAATTTTCTTTTGTATTTTGTATTTTCATTTGTAATTATTCAGCTCAAATATGTATTATGTGAAATGCTTTGCGTAACACATATTTCTTTTTAATATATATCTATACAACAAAATAGAAAGCTTAACTGAAGAGATATACATGGCTGCATGGGAGATAAGTGTTACGTACAGTTTACCATTTTTCGGGACGGATGGATGACCAGGCCCATTTGATGAACTTCCATATCAATTCACATTGTCAATATTTTCTGTGAATAGAGCTGCAATGTCAACTTGTTTTATTCTACACACAGATCCAAAAGCTTGACGTTACTTCAGATGCGAGGGCCATATGTCAAACTGTAAATCAATTGTGTCATAACGGTAACATGGATTTCCGAAGGCCAATTCGAAACGCGTCTAATCGTCTGACATTATGTCAGTTTGTTGATATCTTCAAGGTATGACTTAACTGATTCTGTTTTAAATCAGACTTTTTGTCTTTTCCTACGTTTGTTTTATCACATGTTTTTTTATAACAATCTTCTGCTTGTAAATCATTTGAGAATTTCACATTGTTGACTGTTCTCATAGACTCGTTTGCTACGTTAACATTTTAGAGCTGTCATTAGTATTCAGGATTAGAATGTTATTTCAAGTCTTTCTGGAGTCATATCTCCCTTCTTAACTTTTGTTTATGGATTTAGATGGTTAACCTATATAAATCTGTGTATATACTGCTATCATCAGGCTTTTCAGTCTGGTATAAGCCTTGAATGTTCAATGTGTTTTAGATTTGCGTTATTGCCTTTACTTTTCAACATTATTGGTTAAAAAGGAATAAACCTGTTGAAATCACCTTGAGTAAACTCTAAAGTTGTACAGGCTGTGACATAACTTTATCAGTGCTTAATTTTCTGGATTTTTTTTACAGGGCAGTCAAAATGCGAAAACTAAAATGTACGACTCGTGTAGTTTGTACAACAAAGGCGGTTCATACCAACGAAACGACGCGGAGAGACTGTTTCGTCATCTTGTACTTACACGAGTACTGTCAGAAGAACTGGTGTTAGGAGCACACGAAAATGTCATATCATATATAAAGCTCGGACCACGTGCATCTGACCTTCTTAATCATAAATTTCAGGTAGAAGTGTTGTTTTGTTATATAGCCGCATTTCGGATGCTTTGGGACCAAGGATAATTAGGAAAACTCAGAATTTATTTCCTCGAATTGAACATTAAGAATTTGCGTGAAGTTCACGAATTGAACAATTGTAGAATTTTCGGAGATGTAACTTCTGGCAGTAAATTTCTTACTGTAAAAGGATAAAGAGCCAAAATTTTGCTTAATCAGGACTGTTATACTAGATTTGTTTATTATGTCTCTATGATTTGTATCAGAATTATCTTCTTAACGACATATCATCAAATTAAAATGCACCATTTTGAGTAATAACTGTCTAGTTTTTTACGCCGCTGCACGCATTTTAATGAAATTTAACATGTAAGAGATCACGTTAGCATGATATTTTAAAATTTAAATTCATCGAGAAAAAGTCCACTCACATTATTGGATCTAAAAGAGTGCCATCAATTAATTGACAAAAGAGCAAGTATCGTCGTAAAGTGTACTTTAAATAGAGCATTGTGTACCAAGTTTATATTTTTGCGACAGTTATAACGTAAAAACTTGAAATGGTAGCTACATTTCTCGTGAATTTACCGATAATTAGACTTGAATTTGCTAGAAGATCGTTTGACTTTCTTGGTGCTCGTCTCTACAATTTCCTTCGTCTGGACGTGAGAAAAGAGACATCGTTTTTACGTTTAAAAAATAAACGAATTTTAGGGATGTTGATCAGCGTTGTAACTGTTTCAATTTACACTTCCTCTTTTTTAATATGCAGTACACATGTTTATAGCAGTATATATTTTTAATACTAAAGTGTGAATATCCTGTAAAAAATATTCAAAAATAATAATAATTAATCGGCAATATTTAAGTAAATATAATTTTTAGTCCAGTTTTATGCCATACCCAGCGGTACAAATAGTTTTCTGATAAGTGACGTAAAATTTAACTTGCTCAGAGTGGTGGAGAGCTCAGAATTTCGTTGATGCAAAACTCAAACAAAATGCTGCATTGTGACCTAGTGAGGCTAAGAAACATGTCATTTGTAAAAGAGAGTTATTTTACTCCATTAAAATTATTATCGTTAATAGATTGGTTATGAGTAACTATAAAACTGACCCCTTTTTAGTTTTTTAAGTGAAAAATTGCATTCTTCAAGGCAGCAAAAAGAATAGATGTTTTCACTTTGAAGTGCGAATTCGCAATTCGCGTTAATTTTTTATCGCATTAATTAGGGGTCCGTTAATTACTTGCTTCGTTATTTTCGTGTAATAAGGAAATCTTGCGCGTTTGAAATATTACCGTTTAATTCGAAAATGAAATGAATATTACTCAGTATGTACTTTTCTTTACAGATGCATTTAAACATTCTGCAGAAGAAAAAATCAGTGGTACAACCGAGTAAGGCGACCAGTCAGAATGTTATCAATGGAGCTGAAGAATGTTTTGATGCACTGTCGCAGTTGAGAACGCAAATGGCGAACGAGAACAATTTGCAGAATCCGGAAACTATTATTGGTAATATTTTTTGCTTTTTTTACCCAAATTTTTAAGCAAATGGAGAACTTTTTTTCTTTGTAACGTACCCTTTCAATTCGAATTCATATTTTTGAATATCCCATAATCCCACCCACCCAAGCTGAGACAGGAAATCCTTATCTTTTATTCCACTTGTCTTATAAATTTCACATTTGTGAAGTTTTTTTTTCTAACTCCTTATTTTTTATTTTCAATAATCGAAAATCAAAAAGATAAATATATCCAAGAAAAGTTCAATGTGTTTTTATTCCATGTAATAAAATTTTAGTTTTTAACCCTTCGTAACCAAAACCTCCTACCCTTTTAGCTGTTAATATTGTTTCTGTTTTTATTCTGCAGGTGTAAACGTGTTACATTCTTTGGCCGAGCAGCAGCCACGAAATAAGACAGAGATGCTTAAATGCATAGGAATTACTTCAAATTGGTTTGAAATGTGGGGTGACGACTTTCTACAGGTAAGCTACTTAAAAAACCTTTAAAAATGGTGCTTTAACAGTTTGCCATTGCCTGCAAGATAATACAAAAAGGGTCGAATTTCATTGATTGTACCTGTAATGAGTCACATGTGTACTGTTCGGAGTAGAGAAACGCAATTCAGCTCACTTGTCAATATTTCACACAGATTGAAACAAAATTAGTTTGTTTGGTAACATCCAAAATCCAAAACAGTAATTTTTGCTGACACCAACGTCATAGTAATTTTCGAATTTGCAGGCCTTTTTGGATCACGATTAAATAATGCACATAGCAGGCCACTTTAAAACCCTGTTTACTTGCTTTGTGGATCAGCAAAGTTAGAATTGTTTGCAGTTTTTTTACTATTGCGTACTGTTGTTCTGTTAATTCGTCAGGTCGTTTTCCCAAAAAAATTGTTAGCCGATTTTGTACTAAGACCAACTAAATTGTCTGAGGTAAATAACGGTCTGAAATATTGTTTTGACCGACAGTTTAAATACAATGCAAAATGTCGATGGGGTTTTCCTCTCTGTAAAATTGGAAAAATCATGTCATCAAAATTAAAATCTGGTCTGTATAAACATTTTTAAACTGTAAAACAAGTTTATTGTTATGTTTTTCGTCGCTTTTTAACGTCTTTGATACTTAAACATGTTGGACTCGATCATCAAATGTAAGGGTCTAAACATCAATATAACTTAACGTGCGTTATGAAATTTACCTGTAACTATTTTCTAAACCCTTTTTATTATAGGTCACAAAATCTTTTCATGACAAATACAACCCTCGACCAGCCCCCGTGTCATCAGAAACTTGTTCTCCATATTTTCATACGGACGATTTGGATTATGAACAACCCATAATACAGAAACGAGGAGGGAAAAAAGGAGGGGGAGGGAAGAGGTGAGTTTGTTATTGTTGTTGTTGTTGTTGTTGTTGTTGTTGTTGTTGTTGTTGTTGTTGATGCGCCATGACTTTGCACACATAAGCAATAGTTTTATTTCGGGTGTACATGTAAATTTTATACCGGTACGAAATCGCTGTCAGACCGGTATGAGATTTGTACCGATATGAGCTTCATTTCGCACAAAGGAGACTTCACCATAGAAAGGTATAAATGTAAACCGGTCTTAATTGTTATTTTATGTGAGCGTTTGACAAATCAGCCAACCATATTGTCGTATGAAAAAAAATGAAGCTGGCTTGATAGTTTTCTATGATGTTTTAGAAAAAGAACAAAGAAAAGACAATATACCAAGAAAAATAATACAAAACCTGCTGATAATGGTTGGCCGCCTGCTTGGAAAAGCGCTTCAAGTAGTGGAACATCTCGTCTTATGGCACCGCCGCAACCTAAAAGACCGCGTTTCACGTGACCTTTTCGCTGTTCACATTCTGTTGCATGGAAATTAATGTTGACAACTGATCTTCTAACCAAGTATACACCTGGCTGTTAAACGTAGATAAGGCACTTCTTATATGAAGTAATTGCTATGATTGATTAGCTATGGGTTTTGTTTTAGGGGCAGGGACTTTTTGTCTACTCGTGAGGTCCTGCAGCCATCGCTTTTAGCAGTCTTTGTTGTTGAAAAAATATTTTTAGAAATTGTTTTTATATTTTGTACATAATGCACTGCTGATATTAGTGTTGCAGAAATTTTAAATTGTGACATGCCGTGTTTGTTTTTGTCTCCTTTGGTTTACACGTTTTTTTTATAAGAATATAATTTTCAAGTATTTAAAATGAAATTGAACAAAAAGTTTAAAATATCCTAAAAAAATGCTCATCTTTTGTTCGCACCATAAATAGAATATAAGCAAACAACAACATATAAATTTATATCCTGTCATTGATTTAAAATTTCTTTTCTCAGGTTTTATTTGAAGGGTTTTTCCCACAAAATGTAGTTTTCTGTCAGTTGAATTGAAACTGCTTAGACAATAGCACCTTAGGATAATTTTTACACCAGTTTGCATTCTCAGATATTAACTGTGCTAAGAAAATTCGTCTTGATTTTTGCCTAAAAGGTATAATTATTCATGTTGAAAGGAAAAACACTATTCTGAAAAAAAGCGTGTATGCTTCCTCTCTTGTGTTATTGTACAACCTCAGTCCAGGCCTATTTGCTTTAAGCTGTGCGCTCATAAGGTTCTAAGAACAAGCTTGTTTTGATGTCCGGGAACAAGATTTTGCAATTATGTGGTTTTTCCTTTTTGTTTGAATTCACAAAATTTAATCTTGCTTGCGAAATCCGAATCAAGCGTAAATTTCGTCAATTAACTTATTTGTACTAGTTTTGAGGCGGAGAAGATTTTAGCGGTTTTAGTCTGAAATTACTTATTTAAGTTTACAACAATTTTTTTTTAATCAGCTAAATTTAAGTTTTTTTACTGTCGCCAAATAACATAAAAACGAGCGAAGTAGTACGCATATGGTTTGTTTACTTGCATTATTTGCAAAAGTATTTCGTTTACAGATTGTTTTTAGCATTTGATAATAGTATGGGATAATAGCACGTATATGGCAGACACTGGCCCGTAAGTGGTTGGTATATTATTTCTTTGTGATAAACGAGGTAGGTAAACTAGCTTTTGGGTTTTTTACGCTTTACATTGTATCCCTGAAAAAAATATAAAAATTGCCTTTCAATCCTTTTCTAACTAGATAACTACGTAAAATGTTTTTAACAGCTACTTATAAATACTTAAACTACCTACGTTTGAACGTTCATAATTTTTACCATTAGAAAAAAAAATATTTTCATCGACATCTAAGTCTCAAGCTAAACTCTACGAGTCCACCATGCTGCCCCGCTTTTCCAAGTTGAGGAAAGCGATTTTATCTAACTTGCCGCGTTAACGCATAAATTAGTGACATTGTTTCGTCCAATCACAGCACACAATCGAGAGGCCTTCATCAGCAGGGTATGTTCCAATAGCCGTTCTGATGTCAGGAAATATATAGGATCTTTCTAGAGCTCAAATATAAGAGAATTATAATGAATTTATGAAATCTAAATGATAATTTCAATTTTTTTCCCGATTACACAAAAGTACAATATTGTGGAGGTTTATGTTACTGCACGCATATTCCGTTCGCGCAAATCATTACATCACAACAGTCATCCGAAGAGAAGCAAACTTCTTTTTCTTCCTGACATCTTGTTTTTAATTCTCTCTTTCCAAATCCACTCCAACATTTGCGTTTGTAACAAAACATACCAACGCAGCAATCCAGGCTGGTTATGCATGTCTCGTTGATTTTAGAATAACATGCCTCGATTATTTTACTTGTTTTGCTTTCATAGGTAGAAAAACTACCAAGCAAAAATATTATTCCAATAACAAGGATCTTCATGTCGTCTCTTATTTTGCAGTTTTGTTGAAATCGCTTCACAAGAATAACCTGTATAGAAATCACCCGAATTTTTACACGGCTAATTTTCGCTAATAAATTTTCCCGCCTTTATTAAACAATTTGTTTATCCAGGCTACCCCATTGATTTCAAATTTTTTTGTTATTTTTATGAAAATTGTAAATATAGTTTTTGTTTAGATAAATATTAGTTTGTAGTAATTTAGTGTAAATATTTATATATTTAACGGGTGTCGAAAACTTGCCAATATAGTTAACCTTACATGCGATGGCTGTTCTATCTGCACAGTCAACATTTTTATTTCATTTTTATTTAGTAATTCAAATTTCGCAGGAATTAATTCCTCTAAAGTTACCTGGCAATATATTAATGTTTTCGTGATTTCTAAGGCGTTTTTCATCTGGTCTGTAAAATACACAAGAACTTGCAACCTTACCCTTTGATTCTAGCTTTAAATATAAACTTCGCTTTTAACCCCAAAAAGTGAAATTACAAGTTGGTCCCGTCGAAAGAGTTGATGTTATTATCTGTACATTGTTTCAGTGTGAATTTAGCCTTAACACTGGGTTATATGAAAAACACCTACCAACTTTAAATAGAGAAAATTTTATTCTGGTTTTTAGATCCTAGTATATCTTGGGTTTATGAATATTTATATTTAACCGAAGGGAATTGAGGTATTCTACAAACCAGAATATATGAAAACCAACTTGATTTGATTTCACCTTGTACTAGTCAAATCTTCAAATTACTTTAAACTGCGTACCACAAACAGGCATAAAAAAGACATTGTGTAAAATTTACTTATACAGCCGTAGTCTGAATGCTGCAAAACATATAGTCTGTTAAATGCTTAAGAACTGATGTGAGCATTTTCTGTGCTTAATTTTTAAAAAGCAAGAAGCAGTTCGGCTTTAAAACTGGGAGGAACACCTGTTAAGGAAAACAAAATTAATTTAAACGCGAAATGTTTTGGATAATTGTTCGCGAATTAAAATTTTGGAAAAGTATTTGCTGATACAGGAATCGAAATACCAGGTTTCTGATTTTCTCTTGGAACTTTATAATCAGACCTGTCGGTTGGAAATAATTTAGGAAAAGTTAATTCTATGTGGGGTCTTAGTTTCAATTGGCGCAATTTCAAATAAATCTGTTGAAGACGCTAAAGTTAATTTGGGGTGTTTCCATATTGGCGTCAACATGACCTTCAATGTTGATATTTGTGCTGGTATTTGATCAAAATCAATTTCAATATCACTATACGGATGATTGTTCACTTTTAGAAACAACAATGCTTCATTCATCTGGCTGAAAATAAACATGTCCCATGAAAATTCTACAATTGCCTACGTATAGATGCAGTGATTTCATTAGTTACTCTTACATACTGAACTTCATATTGTACCATAGTTTTATGTGGTAAATCTGAATAAAATATTTAATAAAATCTGCTGGAGCTACTACATTATGGAATTTTAAAATGACAGCATTGCCATTAGATGATGGTTCACCCAAGGAGGTTCACCTAACCAACTTCTTGAATTAAGGTGGATTTCCACTTGCGTATTTTTGCCTCGGATCGGAACGGAACGGAAATCAATTAATTTCAATTTCCACTCAAATTTTGGCGGCAGAAAAATGTTTGTGTATATACAGTATAAATAAAAAAAACATGGGACTGCTAAGTTTGAGAGCAAAAATTATTTTGCTTCTTACACGAAGGAAAAATAGAAAAATAAGAAAAAAGATGTGGATGCGACAAATATACAAAGAAAGAAAACAGAAAGGGGAGTTTCATTTACTGATCAAAGAAATGCAACTGCACGATCGTGTGATGTTCTACCAATACTTTCGTATGAATCCCAGTCAATATGAAGAATTGTTACGTCAAGTTGCTCCAGAACTGGTGAAATCTTGAGAAAAAAGGGAGCCTATTGGTCCAAGTGAAAGACTCTGTGCCACCCTGCGTTATATTGTCACCGAAGATTCGCAGACCATAGCGTCGAGCTTTCGCATCAGTCCTACGTCTATAGGAAGAATTATATACGAAACTACAGAAGCAATCTCGCGAGTTCGATCGACGTGAAGTTGTCACGAAATTTTAAGTGAATTTGATTGGTTACTTTTTTATAGATTTCATTTTTCCGTCGGAAACCATCGCAAAAAGTTAAATTCAATTCAACTTTCACTCGGAACGAAACGGAACGGAAAACACAAGAAAATTTCGGAGTCACGTGTTTGGAAAACGCATTCTCGCATGCGCAGGAAGATTTCTTTTCCGATCCGATAATGTAAATAAATCTTGAAGCATAAATGGTAGAAAAGATATAGCCATTACAAAAGAGTAGCATGCCTGTATGATCGTAGTCTTCTGATAAATTGCTCACCACTTTTGACAAACAATTTCATGCATAAAGCAAAAAGTCAAAATAATTTACAAAAAATCAAACTGAACCTGAACATTCTCTATTACAAACTCTCTTGGTAGATCAGGACACACTGCTTCCCGTGCTTTTGTAAAGAACATCCCCTTGTTCCATAATATATCCTAGATCATGACTGTTCCAACGAGCAATGAGTTTCAAGACAGAAGACGAAAACAAGAGCACTGAACGCCTTTTGTGTTTCCATATTTGTCGCTACCTTTGGGTAAAATCGTGCTTCAATAACACTGAAAGGTAGTTGTGATATTTGAGCAATTGAAATTTTTTTTGTTTTGTTAATTCGTTGCTATGAGGCTATGAGCAGCTGATATGACATCTGGCAACCTCGTTTCCAGCGCCTGTTGTCTCTTTTCTATAACCGGGACGGCGAGATGAATGTTCGTATCGCCGTCCGATGTTAGAAAAGATACGAGATGCCCTGGAGACGAGGTTGGACATCTGGCAATACAAATTTGAAAAAACAAGCAGTGATAAGCGGGAAGTGTAGGTGCTGGGTTCTGAAAACAAAACAAAAAGACTGCAAGATAAGAATAATTCGCAAGAATAATTTTCGCGAAAAGTTTTTTAAAATAAAGTTTAACTTGCGCGAGAACTAATTTTCATTTTTATAACCAGTTTTTTTCAACGGCATTTATGTCAGACGCATTAAATAAAGACCGCTGATGTAGAAATTCACATATATGTTATATGTTGTTTTAGGCAAATCAGAAGCAATAAAGTTAGTGCAAATCATTTTTTAAAAAAGAATATTTTTCCAATATTTTTCCCAGGGACTAATTTTTGTGAAATTAACAAAAACTCGCGAAATTCGCGAAAATTGATTCCCGGGAAAGTTAATTCCCTTGAGGCAATAAAAAAACTAATAATTTTCAATGCTTTTCTCCTTTTAGATTCTTCTGCGCCAAAGAGAGAGTTGGGTGCCTGCGTAGACGCTCTAATCTAGAACAAAACTAAGAATAATCGTGTTGAATGTAAAGTTACAAATAGAGCAGCACTATGTTAAAAAAACAAAACACGAGGAATTAGATCCTGACTTTGAAAAACCTTAATCAAATGTCACCAACTGCAGGAAGTCAGGATCTAGCTCTATTCCATCCGCTGGATAAGAACTGGATTTCTTCCAGTTAATGAATTCAATCTTGAATTCTCCATAACTCGAATATTTATTACGTCTTATGGCAGCTAAAATTTTCGTGAGGTGCGTCTTATCCAGTATTGTAGCAGAAAAATGAAAGATTTATTTTATGAACATAGCAGTACAGGATTAACAGTGTACTTCCTGTTCTTCTTTTATTTAAAACTTTTCTGACAATTCCTCCCCTTCTTTTACCACAACATTAGAAATCTCCAACCTTTTCACTCTACACGCTGTTTCTTTTACAAGAATATGCTTTATTACCAAGCTCGACCCCAGCACCTTTTACCGTGGCGTCGAACGCACACGCGCACGCACGGCCAAACCCAATAAATCACTGATCATCCAATACAAGTACTTACCATACTGTGCCTAGTCATGCATATCAAGGTAAAGTCCCTAATATGCTATGTTTATTGATGCATATAAAAGAATGCTGCAAATGAGTAAAAATAGTTCTGGCACACATCAAGGTAAATTCCCCCCCACACACAGTCATCCGCTAATAATCATCAAAAATCAACGCATGCGCAGTAAAGATGTGATCAACTGTGTTAGTTTCGAGCAGCCTTGTAATTCTCTGTAAATCAAAATTCATACAATAAATATGAACACGCACACAGTGAAAGAATTACGAAATATTGCTAAAACCCGTGGGTTAACCGGGTATTACAGGCTACGCAAGGCCGAACTGGTTGCCTTACTGGAGGATTTACCACAGGGGCCACCTAGGAGGGCTATACAACCAGTCGGACCTATAACGCCGGAGGATATGGACCTCTTCGAGAGACAGGAACTGTCAAAAAATCGTTCGGTTGTAGGGGATAAAATCCGGGAATGGCACAACTGGCTATTACCCCCATCCGAGATGGACCTCTTCGAGAGACAGGAACTGTCAAAAAATCGTTCGGTTGTGGGGTATAAGATGCGGGGATGATATAACTGGCTAGTGAACGCAGTTCCAAAGCCTATTAAAGAGGGAGTCAAGAGAACCTATGCGGCCTTCAAGCGTAGGGTGATGAATCTCTATGATGGTGCGACCAACATCATCGCGGGACCTACGCTTCATGATGAAGTGGAAAAAGAGGCCGAGGAGGACTATCTGGAAGATATTCAAAATCTATATGATCAGCAGCCAGGGCGCCTCAGGAACATAAGCACGCTCTGCATCAAACATTTCGAAGTTTTCAAATTTCTGGTATAGGGGGAGCCGACGTCGACGGGTATATGGGAATGGTGCGACCCAGCGTGAAAACCTTGATTGAGGAGCAGGTAGGGGAAATGGGATCAGCAAAGGTACAGATGACACTCTGGATCATGTGGCAGAAGAAAATAGTACCAAACTCGGGGGAGGCCAGCGATGAGTACATCGAGGTGAAGAAAGCCTTTAACAGCAAGATGACGGCGATCTTCCAGGGTAGCGATGTAGACGACGTGCTGGACAGGATGTTTGCCGATAACAAGACGCACGTGGAACATCCGGCACTACCCCAGAGCGGGTTCACCATTAGTCGAATCCTGCACCTAGATGTAGATTTCCATAAGCTGCGACTAACAAGGGGTTCCTCGTACATGGAAGTACCAAAATGGATAGCTTCAAAGAAGGCCATCATCAACCCAGTGAATGAAGATGAGGAATGTTTTAAATGGGGCGTCATAGCAGCCCTACACCATGCAGAGATCGGAAGGAACCCGAATCGAATATCACAAATGCATCCCTATGTAGATCTCTACAATTGGCAGAATATAGGGCTCCCGACAACCATCAAGGATATATCCAAGTTTGAGGGGAATAACACGGACATTGCGGTGAACGTCCTGTACATACAAGATAAGAAGATCAACATTCTGAGGCGATCTGAACACAACATTAAGCGTAGCAAGCAGGTGAGCCTATTGCTTATAACAGATGGTAAAAAGGCCCACTACACAGCTGTCAAAAGCCTATCGCGACTATTGGGGAAGGATACTTCAAAAAATACAAGATCAATGCATTTCTGCCTAAACTGCCTACAGGCCTTTCCTACGGTTGAATCGAGGGACAAGCATTATAGCTACTGCAGGGACCACGAGGCTGTTAAAATCACGATGCCGAGGGAAGGTGAAAAATGGTTAAAATATAGGGATGGCCAGATGCAATTCAAAGTACCTTTTGCTATATACGCAGACTTTGAGAGTCTACTCATCCCAGTGGAGGATGCTAGAGGCATCAAAACAAAAAAGCTGAATAAGCATGTGCCATCGGGTTGGTGTACCTATAGTACATTTGCATATGGAAATGTACCAGATCCGTTAACAGTGTATCGTGGTAAGGATTGTGTCACGAGATTCATAAACCATCTGGAGGATGAGGTTAAGCGGCTATATAGTACATTCCCACAACAGCCAATGTTGGAACTGACAGAGATATTAAAAAGGGAACATAACAAGGCCACAGAATGCCATATCTGCATGAAGCCGTTTAACGACGTGAATAACCGCAAAGTTCGGGACCATTGCCACTATACGGGGCTGTATAGGGGCGCGGCGCAAAACAACTGCAACCTAAAGTACAAGATACCCAACCATATACCTATCATCTTCCACAATCTAAGCGGCTACGACGCCCACCTGTTTATCCGAGAACTAGGGGAAAAGTATAACACACAGGACATTGGGTGCATTGCCGAGAATTCGGAAAAGTATATTAGTTTCAATGTTAAAATCAAGGTGCCGCTTGCAGGTATGGGGTATGGCGATGGTGAGGTCTATAAGGGGATAGAGATTAGGTTCATTGATAGTTGTCGATTCATGCCATCCTCATTAGATAAGTTGGCGAGCAATTTAATAGGGACAAACGCCGCCGGTATGAAATGTCAAGATTGTGCAGATAACGGTCTGGAATTTCAGGGTATAGACGCTGGGTATGTGGCAAAATTTCTATGTTCAAACTGCCATGTGAATACCACGAGGTAACTAGATCAAGAAAAAATAAGGGCAAATGTACCATCCATGGCCAAATTCATCGATAAAGGTTATACCCGTATGAGTACATGGATGATTGGCAACGATTCGAGGAATCGGAACTACCTCCCAAGGAGGTATTCTACAGCAAGCTGAACATGAAAGGAATCAGTGATGAGGATTATGTCTATGCGAAAAAGGTATGCAATTGTATCACCCCGGAGGGTGATGAGGTCACCATGTGCGACTATCACGACGTGTACCTCACCACAGACGTCCTGCTATTAGCCGACGTTTTTGAAACGTTTCGGGACGTATGCTTGACCAACTACAAACTTGATCCTGCTCACTTTTACAGTGCGCCGGATCTCGCCTGGAAGGCGGCACTCAAGTATACCGGAATTAGGCTAGAGCTCCTCACAGATCCCAATATGCTTCTCATGTTTGAGAAAGGGATTCGAGGTGGCATAACCCAGGCGGTGCACCGGTATGCGAGAGCTAACAACAAGTATATGGGAGAACAGTATGATCCAGAGGTTGAATCCTCCTACCTGCAGTACCTTGATGCCAACAACCTATACGGATGGGCAATGTGTCAAGATCTCCCAACAGATGGCTTCAAATGGATCTCAAACGTTGAGGAATTTACCGAAAAGCGAATTGCGAAACTTGTCGAAAAGAACAAGTATGGGTACATTTTAGAGGTTGATATAGACTATCCCGAGAGGTTACACGATACATATAACGAATTACCGTTTCTACCAGAACGCATGTTGATTAACAAGGTTGAAAAACTGGTACCAAATTTAAAAAACAAGCGTGGGTACGTGGTGCATATCAGGGCTCTAAATGAAGCCATAAAGCACGGGCTTAAACTAAAGAAGGTGCATAGGGTCATTCAGTTCAACCAGGAGCCGTGGCTTAATGGATACATCGATCACAACACGAGGTTGAGAACTGCTGCCAAAAATGACTTCGAAAAAGACTTCTACAAGCTCATGAACCTCTCGGTGTTCGGCAAAACTATGGAGAATATTAGGAATCATCGTAATTTCAAACTTGTCACCAATGAGGACAAGTATATGAAGCTCGTAATGAAGCCTAATTTTAAGGGTGGAAGCCGGTTCAGTAAGAACCTCTTAGGTGTAGAGATGGGTAAAACGGAGGTTAAAATGAACAAGCCTGTATACATAGGCCAGGCGATACTGGACATGTCAAAGCTTATCATGTACGAGTTCCATTATGAGTATATGCAACCGAAATATGGAAAAATCATGACGGAGTTTATAACGTTGAGGGCAAAGCTATATGCTTATAAAAGCATTACGAAAGAGGGCGGTGATAGGAAAGCAAAAGGCGTAAAGAGGGTGGTGACCAAGAAATCCATCACTTTTGACGACTATGAGCGATGCCTGGAGGAGGGCGTTAACATCTACAAAAGCCAGGTCTTGATTCAACACAAGAACCATCAAATATACACCCAGGAGGTTAACAAACTAGCACTTATTAGGGTCGATGATAAAAGGCTCGTGCAGCAGGACCAGGTTACCACGCTAGCCCGTGGTCACCACCGCCGGTCCGGCACCCGTCAATAAATGGACATATGTATAATAATCGCTATACTTCTACCCTATGCCCTGATTGCGTTTTGCTTTTTTCGATATCGTAATACAATAAATAGAATGTCAGATCTTGCACAAGTATTCGACACAGCCGCAGAAAATTTCGAACATGTCGAGAAGCCCACGGATCAACGCCAAGCTTTGAAGGAAGCTCTACGAAAAGGCAAGGGACATCTCCTACCGAAGAAATTTGCAGAAGGCTTTGTCGACAAGGCCCCCGATGAGGCCATCGACAAGGTACATGCCGAGTACGTACAACGAGAGCTCCAGGAGAAGGGGGAAAAGACGGCCAAGGCGTTAACCACTCACGTAGTCAGCCTATACGCGAACATGGTTGGAAACTTCGTTGATATTGATAGTGTCGATGAGCCCTGAAAAGATATCGAGGATGACCCCATAATCCGAGATACCATGACAGACCTCGGAATTCTCGTGTACTGCACAATTGGTAGGTGCCTAACGCCTATCCTGGTGATGGGGCATACAGCTAGACATTGTCCAAAAAAGAGGATGATGCGGAGGAGAAGGAGACTAAGGAGCCTTGAGGACATTGAAATTTGTTATAAGCAGTAAGACTTATAATAAATGACTGAAGAACAGATACAACCCATAACCAAAAAGAACGAAGGTCGTGTTGCTGACGGCAAGAGACTTGCGGAATGGAACCGAAAGAACAAGGCCGACTTACAGAAGAACATGGGTAAAAGTTCTTCATCGGATGATCAGGAACCTGCATCAGGTCCTCACAAGTCGATGGACAATGTCTACATGTATGGTGTAGGAACGCTTGCCGTATTGGCGAGAGGGGTTGGGGTGTGGTACAAATTTGCAGGAAAAAATGGTGGAGAATCCCACAAGCCCGCGATTCATCCCGAGCCCCAAAAGGGCAAAGCTCAGCCCCAGATCGATATATTTCGAATGCATTGAATTTTTTCAAAAAAAGGCTTAAATAAATGAGTACAAAGGCAACACCTCACGAAAACATTACACCGCATGAAACCCAGGTTATTGACTCTTTATGGGAGTCCGTCAGGCTGGTATCCTATACCATTCTTATAGCTCTTGGTGCAAAAAAGGCCCTAGGGGTTTCTAGGCCGGGGGCTAAGATGGACCTGGAAGACGGCATAAAGCTCGCCGGCTATATGACCGGAGCTATCTTATTCGACGAATACGCGATTAAGCAGGGCTGGTATAAGCGTTCGCTATTACCTAAACCGAAATAGAGGAGGAGGTTTCTGTTTGTCGTAGAGACAAATAGAAATCAACATGGAGGAGGAGGTTAAGAAATGTTCAAAATGTAAACACTATCTCCCCTTGGACAATTTTAGGATCAAGGGGAAGGGCCAACGAACAAAAAGTTGTATCAAATGCCTCGATGCTAGCAAGGCGTCACGGGAACGTGCAAAGTGTCACCCTGAACAGGAGAGTCAGATTTGCAGCGAGCATGGTAGGATTGATGTAGCGAGAATAGATAAGGAAATTAGAGAGTCTCAACAGGACGAGAATTACCTACGCCTATACACCCTATTCACAACGTACATACATTCTATTCACAACGATGACATGAATGTGAATGACAGTCAAAACCTTTCCAATACTTTACCTTCTTTGAGAAATTTACGGATAAAAAATCCTAAGAATGTTATTATTGCCCACGTGAATATCAACTCAATACGAAATAAATTTGACTTCCTGAAAGAGTTTGTGGAAAAAAACATCGATATTCTCTGCATATGTGAAACAAAAGTAGATTCATCTTTCCCGGTAGGTCAATTTGACATGCCTGGATTCAAGCTTCCCTTTCGCCGTGACCGGGATAAAAATGGTGGAGGTTTGATGATCTTTGCAAATGAAAATCTTCTTACTAAAGAACTGACTTCATTCAAGGTACAGAATGGAATAGAACTGATTACGTTGGAGATAAACCTAAGGAAGAAGAAGTACCTATTGCTGTACACTTATCGTCCACCGTCACAATGCACACACTTTTTCCTCTCAAATATCACGAATGCACTTAATTTTCACATGAGACATTACTCAAACATTATCGTAATGGGCGATTTTAACCTGGAGCCAGATAGTGATGAAATGTCAGAGTTTATGAGTGCCTTCGATTTGTCTAATCTAATAAAAGAAAAAACATGTTTTAAATCAGCATCAAATCCCTCATGTATTGATCTGATTTTAACTAATATTGGAAGGACGTTTAAACACACAAGTACTATCGAAACTGGTCTTTCAGATTTTCACAGAATGGTGCTAACTGTTATGAAAACTACTTATGTAAAAGCTCCACCGAAAGTTGTGAATTATCATGACTACTCTCATTTTAATAAAGAGATATTTATATCAGAATTGACCAACAGGATGCAAAATATAACCACGTATGAACAATTTCATAACACTTTCAAAAATATATTACATAATCATATGCCACTTAAAAAGAAAATCTTGCGATCGAATAATAAACCATTTATGAACAAGAATTTGCGAAAGGCTATCATGCTGCGTTCCAGACTACGCAATAAATCGATATCATCTCCTTCAGCTGAAAACATCAAGCAGTATAAATTACAACGAAATCTTTGTGTCAAGCTGTCGAGAAAAGCCAAATTTACTTACTATTCAAACCTTAATACTAAGAAGATAACAGATAACAAATGTTTTTGGCGTACTGTGAAGCCATTTGTCAGTGATGATTCATCAAACCAAAAGAAAATCATTCTTATCGAAAATGAGTGTATTATCTCGAGTGATGAAGACATAGCAAATATCTTCAACTCTTATTTTCAAAAGGTTATCAGTTCATTGAAGTTATATCGATGGCCTGATGTTTCAACAGATTCACATGATTACGTTCTGAATGCTATTTATAAATACGAATTACATCCGAGTATCCAAAAAATCAATGAGAGATATAACCATATTGCGAGATTCGAATTTAGTCCAACAACGGGAAGTGAAATGTGGGAAGAAATGAAGAAATTAGATGAATCCAAATCAAATGTTGCTGGTGATATTCCGAGTAGAATTTTGAAAGATTATTATAGTTTATATTATCAAAGTCTCGTTAGCATATTTAACAACACCGTTATTAAGGATTCTGAATTTCCAAATGAGTTAAAATGTGCCGAAGTCTGTCCAATTTTTAAAAAAGGCGATCCATCAGCTAAAGAAAATTTTCGACCTATAAGTATTTTGCCTGTGGTCTCTAAAATATTTGAAAAGCTCCTATATAAACAACTTATGGGTTTTTTCTGTGATAAACTATCTCCGTATTTATGTGGTTTCCGAAAGGGCTTTAGTACTCAACAATCTCTCTTGCGTATGTTCTCGAAAGTGCGAGGAGCATTAGATGCCAAACAAAAAGTTGGAGCTATCTTTATGGATCTATCAAAAGCCTTTGACTGTATTAGCCATGATCTTCTCATAGCGAAGTTATATGCCTATGGTTTAAGTTTTTCGGCTCTAAAACTTGTGGCTAGCTATCTGAAAAATAGGAAGCAACGTATCAGACTGGCAAACTCTTTTAGCGAATGGCTTGAAATGACTTTCGGTGTCCCTCAAGGATCTGTGCTAGGACCTCTCCTTTTCAACATCTTTTTGAATGATTTTTTATCTTTTGTCACCAGCGATATATGCAATTATGCTGACGATAACACGATTTATGTTATAGGAAACTCTGAGGAAAATATTTTGTACGAGCTTGAAAATGAGATGAGAACTGTCTCAACATGGTTTAGGTTAAACTGCTTACAACTGAATGAAAGGAAGTGTCATTTTATGTTTTTCGGTAGCAACACACAATGTTTTCTACAAGTTAATATCAATGGAACAGCTGTGCAATGCTCTTCGGAGGAAAAACTTCTTGGTATTACAATAGATAATATGTTGACTTTTAGCAAACACGTTAAAGATTTGTGCAAGAAAGCAAGCAATAAATTAAATGCTCTTGTTAGATTATCACCGTATATGGATCAACAAAAATTATATCTCATATTAAATTCTTTTATTTTATCTCAGTTTGGTTACTGTCCTTTACTTTGGATGTTTTGTAACCGTACTACTAACAATTCCATCAATAGAATCCATAGTAGAGCCCTTCGTGTAATAACTAATGATTATAGCTCTTCATTTCAAGACCTATTGGATAAAACTGGAACTGTTAGTGTACATCACCGTAATTTGATTATTTTATTAAAAGAATTATATAAAGTCAAAAATAATACCAATCCTGATATTATGTCCGAAGTATTTATTCTTAACAAAAATAGGTACTCGAATCGTATTAATTCAGAGTTTTTTCGAGGTAGAGCACAAACTGTAAAATATGGCTTGGAAACTGTAACCTTCAGAGGACCGCAGCTATGGGCAACTCTACCAAAATCTATTCAAGAAGCGCCATGCATTTCAACATTTGTAAGTTGTCTAAAAAAATGGAAAGGCTTAACTTGTCAGTGTCGTCTTTGTAGATTGTATATTCACAATTTAGGATACATATAGAAATAAGATCACCTTTTGAGGTTAAATTCTTTTTAGTTTATTTATTATTTTTTAATTTATATTTGTTAGTTACATGAAGTCGATTTTAATTAGTCAGTTTTTTTTTTTTTTAAATATGACTATTTTTATTGTATTTTCGACAATAAATAATGTGAAATAAAAAAAAAAAAAAAAAAAAAAAAACATACGACATTATACCCCGGTATATTGAGCTGTTAAAAACACCAATCAAGATCCAATTCTTCCACCCCGGGCCCTGCCCTGTCTTACAAGAAAAAGCACAGCTTGCTGATAGGTATCGCAAGGTACTCCGGTACCTCGAGGGTAAGATATCGTTTGATCCTCTACCCCTCGTCTACAAGACCATAGACTGCCCCGTCTGTACGGGGTCTCTTGTCAACAACCCTGGGGGTGTGTGGGTGTGTACCAAATCTCCACCATACCGAAAATAGATAAGAATAAATGGTGCTAGATGTGGTCCTTGAACCCCACACAGCAATCTTTACAGGCCCAACAAGTTGCGGAAAAACGCAACGTGTTCTAGACCTGCTTGAAAATGAGTATAAGCGACACTACTACAACATAGTCATACTATGCCCTACTCCACGGTGGAATACCACCTACCTTGATAGAGCCTCGCTCTGGCGGGACGACTATGTGTTTCTGATAGACCCCAAGGATCAACTTTTGAATGGATTCAGAAATTGTCCTCATTGTTGGCGGGTGAAAAGACGTTGTTTATCGTCGACGACATGATAGTTGACGAGACCCTCGACAAAAAACGCTAACCTTTGCTTGAGCTTGCTATTTCAGGTAGACACAGGAAGCACAGTTTGTGGCTACTAACCCAATCGTATACTGCTTTGCCCAAGAACCTTCGGAGGCAGAAGAAGCAGCTATTGCTCTGGTACCCTCATGAGCGCTCAGATATGAAGATGATCGATGAGGAGACTAATATGATTTCAGGCTGGAGTGAGATCAAAAGTGAATTGAAAAGATCCAAACACGCATGCCTGTACGTGAGGCTGGAGCACCCTAGGATCTGGAAGATTATCGAGTGACCATACAAAAAATCTGGTTCTATCCTATAAGAGAAAAGATGTCATCACAAATGTCGCAACTTAGCCTTTTCAACGCAGTGCCCGCAGGAGTCATTGAAACCCTATTTGAAAAACAAAATCAGCCTATGTTCAAACGTGCTGATCTCGAGAGATTCCTGAATATTCTAAGTTCTAGACGGTATGGTCTTGATCGACATATGATAGCATCAAGGGGAAAAATAGAGGGTATACCGGGTGTAGTCGGTGAGTACACCCTGTCAGGTATGGTAGGAGGAGGGAAAAATCCGCATGACGTCTTTGTCACATTAGATGGTGCCCTGGAGATTGTTGTCAGATCAAAAAAGCCCAAGGCAGTAGCCTTGACAAAGTGGCTAACTCGGAATGGAGTGGAAAAATTACAGGATGAACTTAAAGAGCATCGTCAAGCCCTTGAGGATAGAGATATGGCTATGGCGGTACTAGCGGGTGACTTAGAGGATAGGGATAATCAGCTCATGGTGCTGGGGGATGAAATTGAGGACAGAGATCGACAACTTGCGGCACATGCCCAGGAAAATACAAGGCTTCAGGAACGGTATGTACCACGTGCCCAAGATCCAAAGAAAGACAACGTCATACTAATTCATCGCAAGCATACCGCACAGGACGACGACGGGTACCATCATCTTCCCTATTACTGCACGCGTGTTCAGAGGCGCAACATTAACAAGAAGAGGTTGTGGTTCAAAGACAACTACCCAAGCGCGGAGGAGATTGTCGTCATCGATAATCCCAACGGCATGCACACCTTTAATCGATTTGAAGAGGATGGACATGTGGAGCGTTGTGGGTGCCACTTTAGGCTTATCGACCTTACTCGAGATGACCTGTACGATCTGGGTGTTCCAGCACTAGAAGACTAGAGGGGTGCTAATTTTAATACTCTTGTGGGTATTAAAATTACCAGTTAGGTCTGAAATAGTAGGGTCCAAGGGGGCCATGGGATGGGCCCCCGATCAGGTATGGTAGGGGTTGGTTACAAACCAACCCCTAAAAGGAGACCAAAATGGGTATGATGCCTTCGTTACATTGGATGGTACCCTTAATTGGATACCAGAAAGGGCCCCAATAGAGGGTGGGGGTGCCACCCCCACCCTAAATGAAGGCCAAAATCTGAATGACGTCTTCGTCACATTTTCAAGGCATCGTGCCAATTTTGACCTTCCCCGGGGGGTGCGGCAGCCGCACTCCTCATGATATCAGGGCAGGTATGGTTTCGCTGACCCCCAAGGTGTACTCAGATCTGAGTACACCTTATTCAACACTAATTTTACCACTTGGGGGTGAAAACCTCTGGCTGAATATGGGAATATAATAAATGTCGTCGCAACTTTCTCTCTTCAACGCAGTGCCCGCAGGAGTCATCGAGACTCTGTTTGATGAACAAAATCAACCTCATTTTAAACGTGCCGACCTGGGGAGCTTTTTGGAGATTGTTGATATAGCGCGCAATTTTCAACATCTGGCTGAGGAAACTACAACAAGACAAGAAATTGTGGGGTGGAAGGGGGAGGGTGGCACCCTGGCCCTTGGAAGAGGGAAAAATTCACATGATGCCTTCATCACCTTGGATGGTGCCTTGGAAATTGCTGCCAAATCAAAAAAACCAAGGCAGTAGCTTTGACAAAATGGCTTATGAAAAAAGGTGTGGAAAAATTGCAGGTTGAGGTCAGGGAGCAGCGCCAGATCATCGCCATCCTAGAGGACGATCTAGACGATAGGGACAAACAGCTCGTGGTGTTGGGGGATGAAATTGAGGAGCTCCAGGAACAAGTAGGAACATTACAGCAACGTGCCGTGCCTTACCTCGAGGATCCTGGAAAGGATAACGGTATGGTCATTATCCAGAAGAACAACAACGACCCCTTTCCATACCTCGCCATCTGTGGCCAGCAGGGGTATGTGGCACAAAAGATACGGAACAAGCTTGTTGACTATCCCAGCGGCGAGATTGTGGTACTAGCAGAGACCCCAAATGCTATTGTACACTACAACTGGCTCAGGGAGCGTGGATGTATCAAGGTAAACCCCGAGCGTGTGAGACATTTCAAGCTTGGTGAACACTACGCGCATGAACGTCTCCTGGAGCTCGGGGAATAGACGATGGTTTTTTCTAAAGTGCAGGGACTCTTTAGAAAAATAGACATTTTTGACGCTTTTGGCTTCATGCTTCCATCTATTGGAATATCAAAAGATGGAGGACTATGTGTAGCAAATACAACTGAAAAATTTGTACAATATACAGGTACCTGTGCTGCGATGTTGTACCAAGGCAGCGTCAGTGACTGGTTATTGCCCTACCTGCTTGGAAAATTTTAGGTTCAGAAATGGATTCTTTTATGAGGGTTTTCAAGATCCTGATGACGAAGAGCTTTTAAACAGAGTATTTCAAGGGGAAAAAGCATGTGGAACATTCGCGAGAGGCGAAATCGACGAGGATCTAGAGGCTGATATTCAACGCCTGGGGCTCCATATTGTTCAAAGGGCCAGGAACAAGTATGGTATGATCTGTTACGAGGTTATCGGGGATAAGGAGCTGAGGCTGTCGGATTTGGCTGATATCGCAAAAATAGGTGATATCCTTAATTTTCCTATACCAGATAGACGCTTGGTTGACATTAATCTTCAAAGTGAGCCTGATGTTATCAAAGGTATCGTATATGGATACCCGTTCTATACCGAGCCTTCTCTATTGTATGTAAGAGATCCGAGTAAAGAGTTGGAAGATGAACCTTTAGAGGTACTCCTGAAATTACTCTTCACCAATCCTTAACATCCTCTGGGGGTACCTGAACATACTCTGGAACCTGCATGAGTTCTTCCGAGACGAAGCTACGAACAGGCCCGTCATTCAAATAGTACAGCACGCGACTACCCGCTACAATACGGTCCAACCTATACATTTTCTTACTCCAAAAGGCGTCAGTGGCGCGCCGCTTCGAATCACCATGCTCCTCCCCTGGCTGTAGCAGGTAAAGGTATAACCCATCCTCGGGTAATGGCCTCTCTTCAGGATATTCTTCGCTTTTCGCGATCGGGACCTCCTCGAGCTTAATCGCCCTGCTAGGTTTTATGTTAATCATAGCAGTCTTGGTATTGTTGAGACTTTTCACGATGGTGTATAAGTGTTTGACCCAAATGGTACTAGTCTCCCCGGAGGCCAACTCTTGCGCATCTTGGGGCTTAAAGAGCCTTTCCGCGAGTGCCCTGTCGTAGCTCTCGACAAATGCTGTGAAAGTATGGTGGTATTTGGTAGTAGCACGCTTAATCTCCACCCCCTTATCCTCTAGCAATTTTGTTACTGCTGATTTGAATTCAGAACCATTGTCACACTGAAAAATCTTGGGGTATCGTAAAGGTCCCGCTTTGTATATGTCCTTGATCATATCCGCGACTTCGCTAGCCTTTTTGCTACGCAATGGTCTCGCCGCCTTGTACCTCGAAGCCACATCAATACCCGTGAGAATGTATTTGTATGTGCTACCATATACCCTATCATGAGGCATATACAGCAGATCCCACTGATGCCGGAGCCACAAGAGTTGCCTGGACAGCCAGTGGGTGACCTTCTTTTTGATAGGCCACTCTCCTTCGCTAGTAACTTGATGGCCTTGCGCCCAGTCCATATATGTTCTGGGGTATAGTATATAACCCTCAATTTTTCCGCCTCCTCAGAAGTAACAATATGTGATGTTTCTGACATGTCTCTTTATTACATGCCAGAAACGTTCTTACAGATATTTGTATGCCACAAAACCTAGCAGAGATAGGGAGCCAACAATGAACGTGAGTTCCTCATCTTGTTGTTTCTTGGAGGGTACATAGAAATCGGACAATTTGGGCTTAACCTCCTCTGTTGCAATATAATATTTATGTAGGCTGTCGTCCAGCTCTCTCAAGCTCTTGTCGGCCTTTATTTGCATGTCCCGTTGCTTCTGGAACCAATCGATTTTACCTTGCCTATCCCGCACCCATTGAGCTTGAGCATTTTGCAATTTTTCTATAGCTTCATTATGCCTCCTCCGTTCCGCCTCGCCATGCCCTGAGAGTTTAGAAAACAAGAAGTTCGTGCCACTAAACGCGAGTGCGTTAATCGCAGCACCTGCAACAATAACAGCGATAGTTGCCATTTATTTCAGTACTCCACCGAATGATAACGGCCGTCTAGGATGTTCAGTTGCGCGTCCATCAGCAAATACATATAGCATCGTATATCCCCGGTTCCATCGGCTTTCTTGGTTATATGGAGGGTAATGCCGTCACTAAGGCGTTGCAGGGGTCTTCCGGAACCGTGAAGGGTATGATCAGGAGAGCTTCGGAAATCGATAAATAGGGCGTAGCGTTCTGTTAGGAATTGCCCAATCGTGACGTTAGAGTCGTGACTACCAAAGAGGTTCACGACCTGCTCGAGGTGGTCCTTAGGAAGCATGGCATGTGAGTATAGCTCGTTAGGCTCGCCCTCGACAGTGATCGAGATCTTCTCAATCTTAGGGTTATAAAAGACCTCGTTCTTTCCAGCAAAAGCCTTCACTGTTGCGGGGTCTACAAACAGTAGCAAGACGCCTTTCAAACTCTTCGCCGGGGTATCGATCTGTAAATTGTAACTCGTGTCAGCTTTTTTAAGGTTTACCACCCTACTCCGAAGTATCCGTTCATAGGGTAACGCGAGACGACTATACCTTGACATCATAGCACTCGCGGGACCCTCGTGGTTGACTTTGTCAAACTCTAGGGAAATATTGGTGATCTTGTAGGTAGCATCCGCTGCCCTGGCTGCCGTGCTTCCCGAGGCTGCCGTACCTTCATCTTTGATAACGTCGCCGTATGATGCAAAATGCAGGACAAACTGTAGCCTGCCATGGAGCCCGATCTGATAAAACGGCAAGTCCCTCGTCAATTCGAACATCTTGCCAAGGGGGACGCAAAATGTATTACTATACGCCGCGGCGATGGCCTTCTCCTCATCTGTACCAACATGATCGGTGGCCTTTACCTGTAGTGCGCGAATTGTACCGTCATTGGGGTTGATCCCCTGTAGAATTAGGCTATTATCACGATCAAACTTAGATAGCCACAGGTCTCTGTATAACGCGAGCGTGCTGTAGTCGCTAATATTCTGTACCTCGTTGCCATTCAGGGTAATACATAGATTTCGAACTAGACTTTTCCCTATGTTGCTGACTGGGGTGCCTTTAGTGTTAGTCCCTGTAAGGGATAGGTCAAACAGTAGCTTGATACTCCCTGGGAATATGACATCATTCTGCCCCATGTTGGGAATATCCACATACAAGTCTTCATTTTGATTGATCATGGAAGGCACGTGGCTGACCTTGACGCGCTGCCGCCTCCCCTTGATAGCAAAGAGCTGCTTCGTCTCTGCATAAGGGTCCAACATAACTCCGTATTGACTCATTTATTTAGAAGTATTTATTTAAATAAATGGCCGATAATCCGGTATTTACGCATGAGGATGATATTGAAGATAAGGGGGGTGGGAGGGATGACAGACCTGATGATACTACTACATCAAAACTTCCATCAACGCCAGGGCCTTCAACGTCAGGAGAACAACGGCATGGGGAACAGCATGCCGAGAGCACACAGGCACCCATGCAGCAATTGTTAGAATCGAAGGTTGATAGTCTTTACACACGTCTTATGGAGAAACCGGGGCGGGTGCGGCCTAATGGGACACATTATGATTATTTTAGTATGGGGGAAGGTAATCAACTTGTTTTCGAAGAAATAGAGGTGGGGAGGAAAACCTTACAGGAAAAGGTGATTACTAATCAAGATGGTACAATTCCAACTATTGGCCAGATGGAAACATTGTTAGGCAAGAGACGTATGTGGGCCCTGGGTTTTACCGATTATACCACACCCAGCAGGGGTAGTAAAGCGGTAGCCCAGAATCTTATGGGGAAGATTGATAATATGGAGGAGGAGGTTGTGGAGAAGGGTGAAGATATTAATATGGATACCCTTGCCACGAACGCTGAGAATGTTCTGGACGAGACCCAAAGCCTTATACGAGATACTTCGTTTGGTGATGAAGGCCTTACCGATCGTGAAAGAAGGTGTTTTAATCAAGCAGCACAGACTATAAGGGGCGCTGTGAAGCTACTGAGAGCTAGGATAGACCTATACGATAGCGATATTGACAAGGCGGAGGGTAAGTTGAAAGAACTTGAGAAGCAGAAGGCCGGGAAAGACGGAGGGCAATGGGATGCCGACTACCTTGAAAGGGAAATGGCAAAAGTGAATAAAAGGATTGAAGAATTGAAGGATAACAAAGAGACCGCGCGGGAATCAGAGAGAATACTCACCAGTCGAATTTACAGCCAGCTGATGGTCATCAAGGAGACGCTGAAGAAGCTCGCCGGAGATGACACGTCTTTGCTCGAGAAGCTGAAGATTTTATTCAAAGAGCAGGGTCTGACCATAGCGAGATCATCTCAGCTGTTGGTCTGCTGATAAGCACCATCGTACTCGCCGTTACAGGGGGAAGTGCCGCAACAGGTGCAGGAGGAAGTGCCGCGGCGGGTACAGGAAAAGGGTTTGTGGAGAAGCAGTTGGAACGATTGGGGAATTTTTTGAAATACCTAGCAGGCAAGGCAGGTGCTGCATTACCTGGCATCATTGGCACAGTAGTCCCTTTCTTTCTAAGGGTAGACGCAACTATTGTCGAATATGCAGCCAAGCACTTGTACATGGCAATCGCGGCCGCCGCTGGTTTTGTTGTGGTCTACGTTGGTAAGAGGAAAAAGGTCTAATATAGCCTATTTTTTAAGCCAGATGTAGGCAATGATGAGGCCTACCCCTGTCGTGATCAATGCGGCCTTGGTATCCTCATGTTGTTGTGGGGGTTCCCTCTGTTCAGGTGTGGTATGCTTGGGAGGCGTAGCATGTATAGGAGGCGTAGTATGCTTGGGAGGTGTAGTATGCTTGGGGGGGTGATTTGATAGTATGTATAGGATGTGGTTTGATAGTATGCTCCGTAGGCTTAGGGGGTGCTTTGATAGTATGCTTGGGAGGTATAGTATGCCTAGGGGGTGATTTGATAATATGCCTGGGGGTGGTAAGATAGCCCTCTCTATAGGCTTCACAATAGGCTTGTTATTCACGTCAACCTGGACCCAAACATTTACGTTGGCAGGTGCAATCAAGATGTTGTTATTATAGCCCTCAGTTTTACCGATCCTCAAATTCATATCGGAAGGCAACATGTACACGCTGGGCATGACGGCAAAATTCACTGGAGTTCTGGCATATTGCAGGACCTTCTGAAATTGACTTATATCCTGTCCTACAATCTCCTGACGTTGCACCATACTTTCAAATTTTTGCATTAGGATTTGCCTAGCCGTATAGTTGTCCGCACCAGAACCGAGGAGGGATGCCTTGGCCCCCGCCTGCGAGCCAAGCAACAAGACCACGTAGACTCGAATACTTTCACTTAGCTTGGTCAGACCTTCCGACGTTAGGCCTTGACTTGTTGGCATGATGAATTTGGCCCAATCCCCCGCAACTTGAGGACATCATCTTCCGTTGGTCAATGATGCCGATACCGATTTTGTTTTGTACAGGCTATTGGGGCTAGCACCGTACTCACGACATACTTGCGCGTATCCAGAGGTTGAATAGGGGTTTTTGTACCGTGAAAACCCATCATCGTAAGGCATGGGTACCTTCATCCTTGCTAAAATGCGACGCATGTGATAGTATATATGAAATTTGAAGATTGAGTTGACAAATGGTACGGAGCCTGTTAGGTGCTTAGCAGATATGCCTAATGCGGTGCTTGCGCAATGGGTGGCGAAATTCACCTGGATATTCCAGTAGTCCAAGGCTTGTCCCTTCCAGCCCACTATGACAGGGTCATTGAGGTAGGTTGTTGGAACCTTGATGGAGTATTTGGTAAACTCAGGAAATACAATTGAAATGTGTGAACCCGTAGACACATATAGGTCTTGGTGTTCCAGATTTGTTATACCAGGTGGCCATTCTCCCCTGTTGGATTGGTACTTTGCCTTGGGGTTGTATGAGTAGATATTCATCCTTTTGTTCTAACAACAAAGGGATGAAGCAACTCTACATCACTGATATTGCAAAGCCCACGATGTTTGAAGACTATCTGGGGCAGGATACAAGAATTGCCTTAAAGTCCATCAGTATTAGACCTATGTGGCTGAATATTTACACAGATAATGAGTTCACAATCCGTAAAACAGGGCCTGATCAGAGGGTTACCCGAATTGAGATCTTGAACGGCCTATACAAGATCGAGGATTTGGCGACTATTGTGAATAGTCAGGCAGGGGACAAGATTAAGCTGTTTGTCCTGAAAAATGGACTCTGCAGGCTCCGTGTCAATGGTTATTAACACGCAACTGCAAGAGCTCTTGGGCCTACCTGCCCCAGATGGTGGTAAGTATTACACAAAGGGTGACTATGATGCATACTACAGGACTGACGTCTACCACAGATTGAGACTTGTTTGTCCCCGGTTGGATGAGGACGACTGCTTGTTGGATGGCAAGAAGTCTAAAATTCTCGCTTTGCTCCCCACCAAGGAATTAAACGCCTGGGGTGACATGTTGATTTGGAACTTTGACACCCCGATCTACCTACCCTTGAAGGGTTCCACGGATCGCCTAGAATTCATGTTAACGGATGAATTCCATCACGATAAAAATGTTTCGTTCACTGGAATTACAGTGCAATTGCTTATAGAATAAATGGCTGATATAACCAAGCTGTATCCGAATTTGCCAAGTGCACCTACACAAAGCCCTAACAGGCCGGAGGAATGCCAAAAGTATAGACTTGACAATATTGAGGGTATTGAAAAGTATCTGCGGGGTGAGATTAAAGAGCGGGACAAACTTGCCAAAAAGTTCAAAATGCACGGGACCTGGGTACGCTACTGTGACCACGGACTGCTGGGTATTACTATAGTAACGTCGGGTGTCGGAATCGGGGCGTTGGCCTCGGGTCTTGGTGTTCCGGTCTGTATTGCCATGGGTGGAATTACGATTGCCGTAGGAGTTGGGCAAGCCGGCCTGAGAAACGCCGGTAAGAGGCTTGGTATCAAATCCAGAAAGCATGAAAATATTAGACTTTTGGCGGAGTCTAAATTGAATTCCATTATTGACCTGATTTCAAAGGCTGTACAAAATGGGGTGATTGACGAATACGAGTTTAGTCTGATCACTCAGGAGAAACAAAAATATATGCTGTTAAAGGAACAGATGAGGCAACGTTTTAACCGTATTGTCAACGCCATCAGTGAACAGGAGCGTGCTCAGCTACTTGCGAAAGGTCGGGAGGAGGGCAGAAATGATGTTTTTTAAAAACTAGCATCTGTACAGTATGTAAGCACTACATAAAGCCTCCACCTGAGTATAAGCCTTAATTTTGTACATTTTATAGGTCTTGTATGGCCTATAAAATATAGGGTTTTTTAATCATCACCTAGCAGCCATTTATTCAGGCTTGTATACCTACATTCTACAACATGCACTTGAGGGTAGTAGTTGCTACCCTGAACGTATATGGATGACATCGCCAGCACACCACTAAGTTTGCAGGGCTCATTATAGGGTACTGGTTGGCCATGGAAGTTGGTTGTGATTGCGTCCTTGTAGTATTTAAGCTTGGCGTTAATATAGCGACCTTTCTTAACCGGCTCCGTCGTCAATTTTTGAGATATAAGCTTTTGACGATATTTTTCAATCCAATCAGGGTACTCTTCAAAATCAATACTCATCGCTGGTACGGCACTGGTATTGTATTGACTCACTCCATTGGACCAGACCCCGGGTGTCTTTAGTCTCAGGGCTACTGTGAGGTCCTGTGTATGATACCCCACGATGTACCGTTGATCCTTGTCCCTGTTGACAGGAATGGAATCTGACACTGTCAGACAATCCACATTGATATCACTGATATCGTTAAAGGTAGTCGCAAAACTGTAGAAATTTCTAGGGTTGACAATTTCTTCTTCAAATTTCAGCATCCTTTATTGAGAATTTAAAGCAAGGCCCGAGGATTGCTTCTCCTCGCACATACACAACTACCCCCGTTATACGTGATGTATTCCTGGTAGCAGTGCCAGCACAGTATTTTAGCTTTCACCACAAACCTTCGTCCACAGGTACACCTATCATACTCATCGAGTACGCGTTCACAGTCCTTACATTGTTCTTCCATTTATTGGAAGTGTGTTCACATCTTTACTGCGCATGCGTTGATTTTTGATGATTATTAGCGGATGACTGTGTGTGCAGGGGAATTTACCTTGATGTGTGCCAGAACTATTTTTACTCATTTGCAGCATTCTTTTATATGCATCAATAAACATAGCATATTAGGGACTTTACCTTGATATGCATGACTAGGCACAGTATGGTAAGCACTTGTAATGGATGATCAGTGATTTATTGGGTTTGGCCGTGCGTGCGCGTGTGTGCGCCTGTGCCAGAACTTACATTTCTTTATCTCTCCAGTGTGTATTTCACCACCTTAAGGAAATTAATTTTCGCGGGAATTAATTTTCGCGGATTTTAGCCAAAAACGCGAAAAAAAGGTCCTGCGAAATTTCCTTCAACGCTAAATCCACGAAGGTATATTCCCTCTTTCCCGCAAAATTCCAGAAAAAAAAATCGGACAAAATTAATTTCCTTAAGGTAGACATCTAGTGCAAGCGACAGCATTATTCTTTAAAGGTCACAAACACCATCATTTCTCTACACACCAATAAATGTAATATATTATATTTTCATCTTTCAAATCTTATTAATTGATCCGTTCATTTCTAATTGAATTTGTCACTTTTCAAAAGTTCTTGACATTTCGTGCACATTTTCTCTCTTTCCAACTGCCACGGCGGTTTTTTTTTTCTTCTCTTCTACGGCAACCTCTGCATAAAACTGCCTTCCCAACTGCAGTAGCTAGCACTGTGTAGAGAAGGGCGTCTACACAGAAGCCAGCACAAAGAAATGGGTCTGCCATGGCGTCAAAATTAGAAAATATTTTGATCTCAAAATGCCAGCAAAAAAACACAATGTTAGGAAAAACCATAAAGACAATGTATGTAAGAATAATCAAGGATGGTAAAAGAAGTTTACTTGTTGCTGTGCTTCTTCTGCTGGTATTGGTATGCGAATCACGTGTCGATGCTTTTTCAAAATGCTTGTTGTTAAGCGGTGAAAGCCTTACTAGTTTCATTACAATATATCCATATGTAACTCCAGCAGCTATGAGGAATACAGCATCTTTTGTTGGGTGAATATGCAGCAAGAATAATTCATCTATGTTGTTTTTGTAGCCATATCGTACTGAAATAGTAAGAGCAACAGAATGAAACACTGTGACGATCCATACTGCTGTCATCATATATTTTGATCTCTTAGTGGACCAGTACAGGCTGTATTTGATGTTTAGGTAGATCTCAAAAAATCGATCGACTGTTAAAAAGAGCATCACAAAAAACAGAGTTACTGCCAATGCATATTGTAACACCAAACAAATTTCTAATACAACTGAAGAAGATTCCTCGTCCGTCAATTCACTCATGTCATATGTCATGTTTGTTCCATTGTTAAACACTTCAGCATCATTCGTCTCGTCTTTATCTTTGAAAAAGCCAATAATATTGTCCACTAAGAACAGAGTGCACATGAATGTTTCACATACACTCAAATTCAACAAATAGATTCTTTGTACGCGACTTGAGTTCACATTTTTTCGATACAATAGATAAAATCCGGAACAGTGCAAAACAATGGGTACAATCCACATAAGCAATTCATACATTGTTAAATTTTTATGTTTTTTTGATCCATACGATTAGTTATGAAAACGTGGCGTTTATCTTATTGTTGGCGCAAATATGATCATTCTAAAATGTATAAAATTAACACAAAGAAGTGGGTTAACACTACACAGAAACAAATAACGTAGTTGTAAAATCTCTCCACCCCGCGAAATGTACATATACAGGGGAAGAGGACGGTGGAAAATCAAGCCGGATTTCCGCTTAAGAAAATGATACGCGTGCGTATCCATAGAGATATTTCTTTATGGCGGATCGTACCGAAATCAGTTGATCTGATTGTACAAGCTTAATCTTTTTGTCGATATTGTGTCGACACGTGAAAAAGTTGGATGTAATTCAACTTTTTTTCGTAGTATGCGTATTACAAATGAAAAAAACAAGGATAATTAAAAAAAATAGCTATCTTTTGAATCAATTATTGAAAAAAAAATAATACGTTACGTTACGATATGTTGTATTTCTAAGTGGGAATCCGGCTTAAAAGTTAAAAGTTATACAAAATGTACGTTATAAACATCATTAGATAAAAGAACTTTTTTTTCTCCTTTTTCTCATTAGCCTCTTATTTGCCTCACTCATCAGCAATAAATATAATTTCCAGAAATGGCAATAAAAAGTCAATTTACTATTTATAAAACACCACCTACATCTCTTGTGTGTTTCACTATTAGAGCACGTCCACAAAATGATTGCGGATTATATTTTTGTATACAATTTATAAGTTTATGATAGCTCTTTTCACAATAAAATATTGTAAAGTAAGGACACTCCAGTTTCGCACTTAAAATCTCTACTGCACGAAAAAAAAGCACCACTGATATGCATTTTGTGAACAAAATGCTAAAATATCCAGAATATAATTAAATGGGAGTGGTTAAGACAATTTTAAAGGGAGAAATACCATTTACCACTTTATGAAATAGTTCTTTGGTTGTCGTGTAAATATAGAAGAGTCAGATATCGAATACCCTTAGCATATATAAAACTTCTTTCCAATTTTTTTTGCTATTCTTGAATTATGTTTGCTAAGATATAGTCATGTTTATGCTGAAATAAGAAAAGAATTTCCATGTGTTCGCAGTGCGAAATCCAGGAACTCGTCAAAACGGATATACTTTCTCCGATAACAATACTTGTGTTTACAAAATAAACATACTTTTTGTTGCTTTCGGCCAAGAATTCCGTTTTCGTGCGATAACAGGATGAAATGGAAGCTAGCCTGGCAGTTATGACCTGAGATTTTCACCCTTGTTGTTGTTCTAACATTATTAAAAGAAACAAACAATACATTACAATAACGTTTTTAATTTTTAATCAAACAATCAGAATATCAAAAACACCTGTTGCTGGCTGATCAGATGGGAAGAAGAATCCAATAAAAGTACAAACAAAAAATAAAAAAGGCAAATACAGACTGAAAAATACAATTACTGACAAAAATGAAATAACAATAATAACAATGACAATAATATGATACTGGTCCCCCCAAAAAAAATTAAAAAAAAAATTAATAAATAATAATAATAATAAAAAATAAAGACCATAGCCAACATATCCACATGCAAGAATGAAATCGTTCACACCTTTGCAATCCGGAGAGTGTCTGACTTTATAAGGATGAAGGATTGTTTACAACTTACCCATGCTATCATGTGGTCATACATGTGAAATTTTTGCAGGATATTACTTTTCCCCTGCCTATTCCTCTGTTAATAGCATACTCTCGTCACCCGAATAAGCGTCCCCAGACGCTTATTATTTCGTGAAAAAAAATCCAACCTTAATTCTCTGTGTCCTGATTGAATTGCAAAGCTACGAATCCTCTATGTTCATATTTCGTGAGATAAAGCTTTGTTTTTTGGCAAAATCAACGTTAGCCAATCTACGATTCTGCTTTTTAAGACATGTGCATTTTTCTTACTTAATTGAGAGTCTAGCAGGTCTTAATTGGTTTTATTCCAGGTCTGTTTTTCTACCATAAATAAAGTTTAGAACCTTGATTTACTATGAAGTAAGTTGAGGTGATGATTTGTGATCGCTTTCTCAGAAAGAATTGGTCAACGCTTTTTTTTAAGAATGGTATTTTTATTTTTTTTTTAATTTTCATATAAGCAAATTCTTAGGATATTCTTAATTTTTGTTTAATTCCATCTTGAATATCGTAAAACAGCGTGTATTCCAAGTCTACCTTCTTGATTGGGAAGTTTCTATCTTTTGGACTCAGTTATTGTTAATCTAAGAATTGCTGTCAACAACTATTCATTAATGGCAACATTCAAAGGTTTTAGATAGATTTTCATTCCTTGAAAAAAGATAGAAATAATTAAATTTAATTGCACCGTGGGTATATCCAGCTCAGTGACAATTTCCACAAGCTTTTTAGTGCATTACGCCACATACCAATTTCCTCGGAAGCATACTCATACCTAAACTGTAAATTACTTACAAGCTCCAAGGTGAAGTTGGCAGGCCATGCTAAGTTGAATTAGGTAACCCTTCTTCTGCTTTGGATCAGTTTTTGCTTTTACATAATATCCTAAATTTTGGCCTTTAACTATTACGAGATCTAACATTACCTGTTTTAAGGCGACAAATGTGCGCGATGGTTGTTGCATTTGAACTGTGTTGATGGTGTAAAAAAATATAGCAAGTTTGTCTCCTTTCATGAGTCTCCCTTAAAACAATAATTGCATTCCTTTGTTCGGCAAGTGTTCAAAATAATGCCATTTAGACAATTGATCTGGATGTTACGGAGTGCAACAAAAGTAAATCAAAAGACGTTTTTGCATCACCAAGTATCAATTATTTGCATCCTGCTTCGTTGAAGATTCTTCTCATTGCCTGTGATGGATGCGTCGCATTACAAATTAAATATCACATATAAAAATTATATATATTTTTAGAAAATAGGAAATAGGAACCAAGAACGCTTGAAACCCAAGCACGCTATCGGGAGAAATGTACAAAAGAATTCGTTTGGTTTTGTACTACTTATGAGAGGAGGATTTGATGAAATTAAATATACTAGTCGGTGGCCTGTGGAAAAATCCACGATTTCGCTCGTCCTTTTAATACCTCATTGCGTGCGTCTCGCTACTTGCGGTACCACTTTGCATGACAGACAGACAGACAGACAGACAGACAGACAGACAGACAGACAGACAGACAGACAGACAGACAGACAGACAGACAGACAGACAGTCAGACAGACAGACAGACAGACAGACAGACAGACAGACAGACAGACAGACAACAGACAGACAGACAGACAGACAGACAGACAGACAGACAGACAGACAGACAGACAGACAGACAGACAGACAGACAGACAGACAGACAGACAGACAGACAGACAGACAGACAGACAGACAGACAGACAGACAGACAGACAGAACAGACAGACAGACAGACAGACAGACAGACAGACAGACAGACAGACAGACAAAACTGCCTTGTTTTTATTGATTTTCTAAGTTATGATAAAAATTATCATAACTTAAGTATTTTGTATTAGCCGTAGAAACCATCTTGCTAAAATATTTTTTCCGGACCTATTAAAGTCAACAATTGGTTAGAACTTTAAAGTTACACCATCCTTTATTCGATCAACTGAAATCACTAAGTCGACCTCTTGAATTTTTTCACCGGAAATACTTTACAATTAAAACTACACGTTTTTTTTTATAAGAAACATGTTTATAACAATCCTACATGTAGAATCTTCAAAAATTAAGAAACTTTTGCTACCACATTCTATGTCTATTTCTGAAATAAGAAACTTTTTTCTAATTAATTCTTACAATTAATTAAAGAAGATGTTACAATCGTCACTATTGTGTTGTTGAGAAACGAAAAATGCTATATTTTTTATTTTTAAACCAACTAGTCCAAAAATTAAAGGAACTTTTAGAACTAGCTATTTATTTGATATAAGAAACCCTTATTTAACTAGGAAAATTAAGAAACTAATTAAGAAACTTTTGGAACTAAAAACATGGAATTTCAGTCTACAAATAAGAAACTTTTAGAACTAGGCCCTTCACCAGGTTTCTTATAAAAAACGTGTACGTAAAAAGCAGAGAAAAGCTATCCAATAAGACATTAAATCAGAGCGTTCAACGAGAACTGATCTCCATAGCTTTTGAACAGATATCAGTATTGAGCAAAAATTTTAATGTCACAGTAAGAAGGCTGATAGAAGTTTCTATTTGATAGTGACAAAGTTATATCTTTAAAATATTAATTCGAACTACTATCATTTTTGTTTGTTACTTCGCAACATTTTAATTTACTAATACAGTGAAGTCGCGCTATTTCGAACTTCCCGCCATCTCGAAATAATTTTTAGTCCTTTGGGATAAATTGCAATCTTTATCTCGCATTTTTTATAAAATGCCTCTGATAGTTTTTGTTCGAACTCTATATCACTTTCGAATTTTCGAACGCTTTACAAAATGTTTTTTTCTTTTTCTCCAGGAGCATGCTTTTGTAATTTTTCACACCTCGATTTGTTAAAAAATGATGACACCCACTATCTCGAATTTTCCCAAGTGTAATTTCCCTGTCTCTGTATTAGTTGGAATTTTGTTAGTTTTTTTTGTTTATTGTCTTAAGGTCACAGGCTTCATGTAGCCGTTTATGCAACTGTGTATCTTTGTGTCTGTATGGAAGAGGAATAATTCTTGTAAGATAACTAAGGGACAGCTCTTTCATAAACGCAAAAGTGTAAGCTAAATGTAAATAGGTCTGTAGATCCCCTTTCCTGGGGATCTACAGATAGGTAATATTTGAATGTTGTCAGTCCCTGAAATCATACGCACTCGGATATGTGCTCCTGTTAAGCAGGTAGACGACAGCAAGTTCAAAATACTTTCTGTTCTCTAAGAAATCGATGTTTACAGTATGAGATATACTTAAAGGTCAAAGGATTCTACCTCGTCCAAACGTCAAATTTACGTTTAGCATATACTTTTTGATTGTGAGTGCCCCTAAGAACTTTGACTTTGTTGGAACATTTAAGCAGTAGATTTTATATACACTGCTCATTTTATAACTTTTAAGAACACGAGGAGATCCTTAACTTTCCCATGCTGCTTTTAATTGTGATAAAATTGCTAAAAACAAAAGAATGAAACAATACCTAATCTAAGAATAGTCCAAGTTTGTTGTATAATATTCCTTCTTTTTTTGTTGAGCAATACAACATATATAATTTTGTTTTAGGATAAGATATATTGACTGCCTGGTACCTGTGATGAATATTCTTCTGACAATGAAAATCACCATCAATTAAAGAACACAGGAGATTCTTATAATATAATATTGGAAAACTGTAAACAATGGATATATATCTGTATATCAAATGGATGAATATATATCAAAATAACTTGTACTGATAGAAATGATTTTCACGTAAAACGATACAGATCGCAACAAGAATTGCATGTTAAAGAACGTTCTGTTACAGACTGCAAACCAATGAAAATGTCATGCTAACTTATGCACATGAGTAGGATTTGTATATATGTCGCTTTTTATATGGGAATCTTCAGAATTGACCTAGTTACTAAAACTTTCTTAAAGATTTTAAAGTATTAAAATATTTTTTAAACATAGTTGACAGGGGCATGTGAGGGTAAATAATATGCAGACATGTTCAATGTTTTGATGTTATTTTTCTGATTTCTAACTCTTTTCTGGCTTAATAAACTGCTTAACTTTTGTGGGAATTTCTTAACATTAAAATTAATGCTTAATAGAAATTGGTGCAAAACTACACCAGTAACCTTAATATTAAACTGTATTAACTTCATAAAGGGGTAATTACTATATACTTTTTGAAGAGGTTTGTTATGCGTTGCTATCTTACACTGTAAGTCTAAGTGTAAAGCTTTCATACTTTTATATGCTGCTTCTCTTTTTACATTCGCAGGCTGTTAACACAGGCTGTAATTTTCCAAACAATAATTCTACGTTGCACTACTGTTGACTATTTATTCCCAAAATTGTCCTGTAATGTAATTTTTAGTTGTATTATTAGCTATTAGACTTATTGCATATTTTGAAATAAAGTAACTCCCCAACTTACCGAATTTGTAACTCAGCGATTACTTGTACTCGTATTAAATGCGTAAAACGTAAAAGATGATGATACTTAATACCAGTGTGGTATGTCATTCAAAGGAACTATGGCAAAGCTAACCCTGTTTCGAGTCTAATTTACTAAACGGACGCGTTTTCCATCCGCTTGTTTTAGCGAGGATACAAGTGTTATACTACGGAGGTTACTTTTATTTATTGGCCTATAGAGACACTTTCGTTTCTAATCTAGGAAGGAATTTTAATAACTAAAAACCTTACTTTTGGGAAGATTTTAGCTCCTTTATAGTAAAAACACAAAACGCCCGCTTTACCTCGTACAACACCACAACCCTTGATATTACTTTGCCAAAAAATCTATCAAATTTTGCCTAACCAGAAAAAAATCCTAGATCCGCCCCTGCCAGGGCTTTTTAGGTTTTTATATTGGGATAAAGACCTATAAACCCTTGGGGACGAGGTTAAGGGTTACCTAATATAGGCCATTAGCTGTAAATTAAAAAGAGGCACCAAAAATGCATTTGTAGCACCTGTCCATTGTGAAATTGTGCCTTTCCATGTTTTTAGGTCACTTGCCTAAATGATGACGTCATCAAGAAACTTAAAATTTAAAAAAATAATTTTCAAGTAACCAACACACCAATAATATAAAAATTTAAATGAGTGAAGGCTGAAAGATATTAAAATTTTCAAATGATCTTGTTTTGTTTACACATTTTTTTTACTTCATTCTTGTTGGAGAGAAGAAAAGGAAGGAAGAAAAAAGAGTTCTATTGCATTTGTTATCGCTTATAACAATCTTCTTCAAGAAAAATTAAGTTAGGTTAAATAACAGGTTTTAATACAATAAACTTCATACCGCCAAAAGGCCGTACCCAAGCGCAGCGCTTGTCAGTGGTGGTAATAAGACTTTGGTGCGCTTATTTAAGGGTGCTCTTATCCACGGATGCACTTGTAATAGAGTATAAAAAGGTGCAAGGGAAAACGAAAGAATAACTGAATATTTTTTTTTAAAGATGTGTATTTGCCCTATAAAGTTCATATAAAGTATAAAGTAAAATTGCTCTATATGCCTAAAATGTCTCTCCTCCTTAATCCTCGTAAGTTGTAGAATCATCAGAAACTCTAAACGCGCTATTTAAGGGTGCGCTTATAAACGAGGATATAATTATGATATTGGTGCGCTTAAATACTTATAACCGGGTGCGCTTGATTAAGGCATTTAACGGTATGTCTCTTAAATTGCGACACGAAACTGTCCTCTATTTTTGTATTAGTAAAAACGACCAAGGGGGATTAATTTTGTATTTTTTCCTGATCATTAGCCATATTATTCTTTAGACGGACTAACTATCTGAGTTAAAACGTTCGTCTGAGATGATTAATTCATCAGCATGAAAAACACATCATTATAATGAGACGATTCTCCGACAAAAAACAACAATCGGTTTAACGTTGGGATAGACATGCAGTCGGCGCTTGATATTTCGAACTCTCCAGGGGGTCGACGAAAAAGTTAGAGATAAAATAAAGGATAGTCGACATAGCGTAATACCCGTTCTTGTTTACGAACGTTTACGTTTTTGATTAGATTGTTTAGCTGAAAAAGAGGAACAGAAAATGATTTTACCGCTTGGTTTTTAAAATGAGAAGGATTTCAAAAATCCTAAATTGTAAACATTCGAAAGTCTCTTTTATGTATCAATCGAACTTTTTATAACATCGAATGTTTTTGTTCGAAAAATAAGGGAAAATTAAGAGATCACAATGAGTAAATGGACCGGAAAAAAACGTTCGAGAGAGCGAAAGTTCGAAATAACGGGTATTCGAGATATCAAGCGTCGACTGTAACATGTTAGACTCTTATATGTTAGATACGTGAAAATAGAATTCATTCTATTTATCAAGATGAATTAATTGGGCTAGCGTTGATATTATTACAGACACTCCTAAGACCGGTTGGTAATGTGGTGATTTATCAACGCACGCTCAAAAAGCAAAAATATATAGGATAACTCATTCCATGACGATCACACAACGTTTAACAATTGCAACGCGGTTATTTTACGGTTTAAAAGTATTATCTATTGTTTCTGATGAAATTTTAATTCAATCGACATAATCTTTCCAGTTTTAGCATCAATTCGTCGCACGAATTAAGATGCGAAAAAGAAAAGAAATTTACAAAACAAGCTAGTCACCTCAGACTAGATCCCCACTTCTTTGCTAGATAATTATTTCTTTAAATAAGGTATAATTCAAAGTAAAAATGAGATGTTTAAGGGGCCCTGTAATGTTTTTAAAGTGAACCCATAGTGGGCGACATTTCTTTTTACTTTTGTAATTTATCTTAGCCCTAACCAACCTACCCTCAGATTAAATCTTGCTACGCGATACCTGCATCACCTGCAAATGTCAATAAAGTGGTCAAACGGTAATTGGAGTGTTGGCAACACTTTTTTCTTAATCACAACATATATCTGTTACCAACAACTGAAATACAAAATAGAATTGAACCAATGTCATCACAAAAATTTTTATGAAAGTAATGGACAAAAACTTACTATTACCAAACCCATGCAACACTTTTTGATGGGCCAAAGAATACTTCCCTTGTTTCTGACAGAAACTTTTACCCTCCAACATATAAGGATGTAATGGTGTTGTATTATAGAGAAAGATGAAAATATTTGTAAACTGTTTTCAAGAGAGTATAATGCACTATTATACTACTTAGAGATAGAAAAATGAATAAAGCATGTACATTCGACACCGTTGAATAAGAAATCGTAATAATATTGATAAAAACAATTTTTCATTATTTATGAAGAAAAGACTAGGATAGGAAAATGCGGGGATTCTATGTACTTAACTAAGAACTTCTGTTAGCTCTTTTTCTGCAATGTCAGAGAAAACTTGAAATTTTTTTACTAAATACCAATGTCTGTTTAGAAGCTATCTACTTCAGTTCTCGTTGCAATAGATGAATTCCGTTGTTTACATTTTCAGCGGTAAGCTTTTTCGGCTTTAGCATCTGCGTGGCTGGAAAAAAGATGGGGACGCCAGGTGAAGCAAAGTAATTTTTAGTCCATCTCGTCACACGAATGCATTCTTACGACTTTAAATGAATTTAAATAAATTCAATCTACACGGTAAAGTTTAAAACCTCAAGCGATGTTTCCGGGAGAAAAAATGCACAGGGAAAGACCTCTCTTCACCAAATCCTAGCATCTTTTTTTTTGCCACGCAATTACCAGAGCCAAAGAGCTTATCGCTGAAAAGGAAACAAATAACGTCACGCAGGAATTCATCTATTTTAAACTATGGAGTTATATGTGGGACAATATTCGTTTATGGTTTTCGGCGCGTCGTAAATGCTTTTCGTCGTGTCGTATTTTTCTTCGTGGTGTGGTTTTTGTCGCGTCGTATCTTTCTTTGTGGGGTGGTTTTACGTTTCGTCGAGTCGTATTTGTGTTCGTCGTCGCGGCGTATTTCAGTTTGCAACGTATTTCACTTCGTGGCGTATTTCACTTCATGGCGTATTTCACTTCGTGGCGTATTTCACTTTGTGGCGTATTTCACTTTGTGGCGTATTTCACTTCGTAGCGAAAAATGTTTATGCTTTTTTATCACGAAATTACTTAATTCGTGTAGCGCTTACAAGAAATCCAAGTCACATGAATAAAGTGCGGTAAAATAAACAAAACCTTTAGTTTAGTGCTAAAAATTATATTCTATTTTCAACTTAGTTTTACATTTGTGATTATGAAGAAATATTATGTGTTGTGTAAGAGTTTTATGTAATAATTTATGTTTATGTAGTGGGTTGATTTTTGATATTTTCATCAGAATCCATTTAAACTACAAAATAGATAATAGATTATACAGTGTAGCATGCTAAAAATGTATAGTTACAATCGTGGACAAAAATATTGAGACTAAGGCAGTTTTTTACTCATTATCCAAATATGGACAAAAAGTCAAATAGTCAATACTCTGCAGCCGACAGGCTGCAAAGTCGCTACATTTGCACACAAGTAGGCCAGGCAGAGAACGTTGAAAATTTTCTAGTCATATTCTTTAGCACGCCCGCACACCGAAATAATTCACGTCGGGGACCACGAAGACCCCGAAATTCGTGATTAATAGCCTTGCTGACATCACCAACAGTTAGCACATTTTAAGAATTTCGTATTTACCAAATAACCTACTCTGAACATTGACAAGTGAACTTTGACAAGTTCAAGATGTGTGAATCTAATATAGAATGAGCCTACGCAATTACTTGTGGTGGCGAACTTCGAAATGCGTTGTCTTGTCTCAACATATTGTGACCACGATTGTAGCTAAATCTATAGCTAAGAATGTATCGTTTATTAAAAGAAAATGACGAAAATAATAGCTAGCTCTACCCGCAGTAGAAAGACCAAAGCCACTATAAAGAAAGTGAAATATATTGTGTAAAAGCTTCACGAAATTAGTAATTCCGTGTAAAAAAAGCATAACTATTTCGCCACAAAGTGAAATACCCCACGAAGTGACATACGACACGACGGAACATGAGATCACACCAACAAGAGTAATACGCCACGACGAAAACCATTACGCTGCGAAGAAAACCACACCGCGAAAAAAGGTACGAGACGACGAAAACTATTACGAGTCAAAGAAAACCACGCCACGAAGAAAGATACGACACGACGAAAAGCATCACGACGCGACGAAAACCATACACGAATATTGTCCCACATATAACTCCATATTAAACGCTCTGTTTTAAGCTTCTAGGGGACAGCTTCTCTTTTATTTGCGTATTTTAAAAAGTAAAGAAAATTCAGATAAAAAGATTCAGGTGATTTTAGTAGATCAAACAGTGGTATAGTGTAAGTTCTATCAGAAACCACATAGTAAACAGAGTAATACCAAAGGACTACCAAAAAGCCAAAAATTATCACATTATATATAACAGTTATTAAAATTAGGGTTTGTTTTGAGAGGAAGCAAATATTTCGCAAGATGGTGTCTAATAGCTAAATACAAATACAAAAATTTATATCATACCTTAGAAAATTAAATTTCATATTCACGCAAAGTTTTATGAAGGAGATAATGAGGGAAATACAGAAGTTAAGTTTACGTTTGCTCATAAAGGAAATAATATTTAAGAGTTTTTGATCAAGTTGGATTCCTCCCTGGAAAAGGTTATTTACTAACAACACATAGGAAATAGGTATTAATTATAGCTAAGGAAAACTATAGTATGTACAAGATCATACGGGCATAGTAATCTATCAGACTATGATCGTACCGAATATAACTAATGTTACAAATTAGTTCCACCAGCCATACAGAATGCGTATGTTGGAGTTACTAGACAGCAGAGCACATAGCATCATCCGATACGACACTAACGTTACAACAATTCATAATTATCAGATGAGAAAGCTTTGTACCACCGTGCATAAATGTTTAATAGGCGACGTTCCTAATTTTGAAGAATATTTTGAGGTGATATGTCACAACATCGGGAAAAGGAACAACCAACACCTTCTTCGTCTCCCAATAGTTTAGCTTGAATCGACAAAAAAGGCGTTTTTCTTCAATGGTGCTCTAAACAATAATAAACTTCCACTTGATATACGTTCAGAAATTGGGACAAAGGACTTTACCGCTAAGTTAAAGATTTGTATGAGTTAAAATTTGAGTTTTTAGTAGTTTTTATATACCTAACACTTCAGTATGTCAATTGTGCCCACTTCTTGTCTTTTTCCAATTCACACCAGTGCGTTTCTTTTTTCTTCTTTCTGTGGCCCTTTTTTTGTTTGTGATTTCTAATATTTTTAACTGTGTTTATAATGTACATATAATAAATAATGTTTTCAACATTTGATATTTATTAAAAAACAGGACTTCATAGAAAGAACAGTTTATTTTTAACTGATATTTAGAGCCTGTAAAAATATTATTGAAATAAAAAAAATAAAAAATGAAGATTCCAGGCAAGTTATTATAAAAGGCGAAAATACAACAATACTCAGACCAAGAAAGTAAAATGACTCATTAAACTATACGATATTAAAAAGATAACCAGAAATATCTTAATAAGAAAATTATGTAAGTATGTAAAAAGTATGCAAATGTTCATGAAAGGTATTTGGCTCATTTATCCAACACAGTCTGTTTACATAAGTCTGTTTATTTGTATATAGTCTGGACATTCTTGTGGCAGTCCATGAAACATTCTTGACGCTTCAAACTCGAACGTATTTACAATTTTTATAACACTCGAAACCATAACACCATCTTGGTTAGTGTTTCGTGATTGCCTTACGGGCTGGAATGTCTCCATAGATAGAAATTTTGGCAGTGTTGTAAGTTGATTGATTTGCAAGTTTGGCGAGGTTAAATTCTGATCTGTCCCCTACATTTGAATAACGAGATCTAACAAAACTTGCTGCTGCGTTTTGTTTTTCTTTGAAGTCGGAGAGCTGTACAGATGCATTAGTATAAATCACGTTTCCATGATCCAGTTTGCTCAACACAAGAGACTATTGTTTGCGTAGATATGAGGGCAAAACACTTTTCAGGTATAAAAGTGTTTTTAGTGGGAGGTTGGATGATACACTTTTTGTTCACATTCCATTTCAGATCTTTATTGAACTTTATATCAAGGAACTCAAATGTTGGCACTCGCTCAATTTCTTTACCAATGTAAGACTTTATTTGAAATTTAAAATGGCATCTTTTTGCCATTTGATGAGTGGTTAGAATGAAATTAGTTCCTTAATTTACGATTTATCAGTGTGGATCATTTATTTAAATGCTCGAGTTTTGCATCCCGATATAAGCTTGTATCATCTGCATACTGCATACATTCAGCTCCAGTTGTCATACTCATATCGTAAACGTTAAATAATACTAAGATACTTGTTTGAAACAGCTTCATTGGCTTGAACATACTGACGACGATGCGATAAGTTATTAGCTAATAGTGATAGAGAGTTTATTCGAAAATCTCAGCGGTTTTCGAGGTTTTTCATTGATTACAAATTTCTGGTTCTTCATAGATGATGATGACAGATTGAAATCTCTTGAATAAAGACCTTCAGCAATTTGATTTGAGCCTGTGGAGCAGTCATTACGAAGTAAGTTTAAGTACTGCTTTTCTGGTATTATCATAGGACACTTCAGAAATTCGAAAAGTTTTGGCGTGCTCGGAGAAACTATTAATCTTTTATTTTAGCAACTGTAGTAAAGTGTTGGTTTGCAGCTCGCAAGTCTTTTAGCAGTCAGGGTCAGCATGAATCCATTCTGGATTGAGATGTAGTATTCGATGAATTGTATTCCACACCTTCTTTGGAATCTTCGGAGACAATGCATGTTTAAAAAACTGGATTTTGCAATCGTTACTACTTTCTTTACTTCATTTCGTATGTTTCAAAAATTACTCCAATCTGACTGGTTTTGTGTCTTTTTTTATTTCACTTCGTATGTTTCAAAAATTACTCCAATCTGACTGGTTTTGTGTCTTTCTTCATTTCATTTCGTATGTTTCAAAAATTACTCCAATCTGACTGGTTTTGTGTCTTTTTTTATTTTATTTCATATGTTTCAAAAATTACTCCAATCTGACTGGTTTTGTGTCTTTCTTTATTTCATTTCGTATGCTTCAAAAATTACTTCAATCCGACTGGTTTTGTGACTTTCTTTATTTTATTTCGTATGCTTCAAAAATTACTCCAATCTGACTGGTTTTGTGTCTTTTTTTATTTTATTTCGTATGTTTCAAAAATTACTCCAGTCTGACTGGTTTTGTGTCTTTCTTCATTTCATTTCGTATCTTTCAAAAATTACTCCAATCCGACTGGTTTTGTGACTTTCTTTATTTTATTTCGTATGCTTCAAAAATTACTTCAATCTGACTGGTTTTGTGTCTTTTTTTATTTTATTTCGTATGTTTCAAAAATTACTCCAATCTGACTGGTTTTGTGTCTTTTTTTATTTTATTTCGTATGCTTCAAAAATTACTTCAATCTGACTGGTTTTGTGTCTTTTTTTATTTTATTTCGTATGTTTCAAAAATTACTCCAATCTGACTGGTTTTGTGTCTTTTTTTATTTTATTTCGTATGCTTCAAAAATTACTCCAATCTGACTGGTTTTGTGTCTTTCTTTATTTCATTTCGTATGCTTCAAAAATTACTTCAATCCGACTGGTTTTGTGACTTTCTTTATTTTATTTCGTATGCTTCAAAAATTACTCCAATCTGACTGGTTTTGTGTCTTTTTTTATTTTATTTCGTATGTTTCAAAAATTACTCCAGTCTGACTGGTTTTGTGTCTTTTTTTATTTTATTTCGTATCTTTCAAAAATTACTCCAATCTGACTGGTTTTGTGTCTTTCTTTATTTCATTTCGTATGTTTCAAAAATTACTCCAATCTGACTGGTTTTGTGTGTTTATTTATTTCATTTCGTATGTTTCAAAAATTACTCCAGTCTGACTGGTTTTGTGTCTTTTTTTATTTTATTTCGTATGTTTCAAAAATTACTTCAATCTGACTGGTTTTGTATCTTTATTTATTTTATTTCATATGTTTCAAAAATTACTTCAATCTGACTGGTTTTGTGTCTTTCTTTATTTCATTTCGTATGTTTCAAAAATTACTCCAATCTGACTGGTTTTGTGTCTTTATTTATTTCATTTCGTATGTTTCAAAAAATAAAAACAGTCTGTCAGATTTTACTGACTGGTTATTATATAAAAGCAAGCAGCAGTTACAACACTGGACATAATATATTTAGAAAGAGGGCAGAATTTCAAAGATCGAAACAACGAGCAATTAATAACGCCGTTTATATCTAAGTAACGCGCACTCCAAAGTTGTCAAAGTTCCCTTGTCAATGTTCACAGTCAACTTAGGACTTGGTTGGATTCAAAATCTTAAAGGGTGGTAATTTTTGATGACGTCAGCACGCCCCAGTTCCACGATATTTCGGACATATCCGGGCCGTGGGATAAAAAGTAAAAGTTTGCAGACTACCGGTTGCAGGGCACTGGCCAAGTGATGATATTTGCCCTTCTCGAAAAGAGCTAAAAAACGGACAAATTCTCAAATATTATGTCCAGGGTTGTAGCTACTATAGGTCCACTAAAGCACTAAGATAGATAATGCCTTTTAGGAAATTTCTCTACTTTAAAAAACAACAGTTTCAAGATGGATAAATTCAAGATGGATAAATAATATATCTGTTGAGAATGAAATACGGATGCGCTATGATAAATATTCACCTATGTAAATAATATCTTGTTTTGGCTAAAAAAAACACGATGCAAAGTCGAAGGTACTTTGAAATTGAAATAGCATGACAAGCCGCAACAATTGAAAAAGCGAGACAAACCGTAAGAATTGAAGCAGCGAGACATCAATATTAATTATTTATTGGTTAATTATTTATTAGCACTCCAAACTCAATCCCAGTACCTGTTGTCTCTGTTTACATATCGGACGGCGAGAAGCGCAGCGCCGATGAGAGACAAAAAGCCCTGGGACGAGGTTCATTAGAATTAGTATAGAAAGCAACCGGGTCTTGTTAGTTTCTAGTAACAGCTAGTGGGCATTAGGCACCAGGACGAGGTTAAGTTTTTCACATTGTGTTAATGTGTTGATAAAGTTACAGTGATCTTTATTCTTATGTAGAAACTAGCAGGAAAGAAAAACACAAGAAGAATCCACATTTTTTCAGTATGCTTATAATTTAATAATATTCACACAAAAAGATTGATACATTTTGTCCTTTTTCTGTTCAAGAGAGTAAAGAAATTATAAAAATGCGGAAATGAAGTTGTATGGTGAAAATAAATTTGCCTTGTTTTCGACTACTCATATCATAATATAATGTATACTTGAACCATTCTTGTACCCAGAGCTCATTGAGATAAACTTTAAGAGCTCTGAGGACAAGAATGTACTTGCGCCAATTTAACATAAATGTACAAACCTGTGTAATAGTAAAAATTAAATAACAAATTAAATATAATGTACTTAAATAAAAAGTGCTTGAATAAAAAGTACTTAAATAAAAAGTGCTCAAGTAAAAAGTGCTTAAATAACCTCGTTGGTGTACAAATACAATTAAAAACAAAAACAAACAAACAAAAAATGTAAAAAATCTCATTCTTGCCAATTAGAAATTGGGCGTCAAATTCTTGGTGTTTTTTTTTAATTTATTTTTTTACAATTTACACCTTTAAGGTCGGGCTTTCAGGGGCTCAAGTCGGGTGCAGGGTGGGGCTATGCAACTCTTAAAAGGGAAGAACAGTGAGCATAAAATCCTGTATTCTGCAAATTTCTCTTGATTAGATAAATCATTAGCTAACTTTTTCGAAATTTGATTTTCTACCTAACATATTAACACTTTGCAGGTCCTTTGGGGACAAATATAAATGCGTTTAAATAATGTTTAGTTTTTGTATGTGCCTCAAAATTTTAAAATAAATTGAATGTGATTTTCGAAATCATTAAACAAAACTTTATAAAATGTGAAATGTATGTACACATCACATGTATAACAATTAATATCCTGCAAAATTTATATTTCGAATAGGTGTCAAAGTGTTTCTAATAGGTATATAGAGAAAGTCATCAAATTTTGAGACCCTCACAAGTATAAAATTACTAAAAAAACCATCTGCCTACCCACCCTTTTCGGTTAAGAACTGGTAAATTGTTTAGTCGGAAAAAACAGCGTATATAGCCGCGCATGAACTCCCACCGTTGTTATCTTCTGTGTAATTCTGTAAATCTTGGTTGTACCAGATTCTTAACTCTTCCTTAGCTTTTACTGGTTTATCATAGCCAGTAAATGTGATGAATGATGAATTACTATTAAATCCATCATGCTTGTACTCATTTCTCGGCTTTTCTTTTGGCATCATAACTTCATCTTCACTATTAGTTATGACAATATAAATGTCGTCTGGATTCAACCTACATCCACAACGTGTCCCAGCTTTCATTCTATTGCACGTTACTAAGCCACTTTTATGTTGGAGCTTGAGCGCAGCAAGTTATTATTTATTTTAAACCTACCAAACTGATTATTTTTTGCCCCAAAGCAGACTTCAGTTGCTTGTAACTTCCAATCGTATTCTAAATATTTTAATGACATCAATTAACAATCTCGTCCCCAGAGCTCTTCGAGAAAGAGCTCTGGGGAAGAGAATAATCAATAAACAAAGCAGACGTCAGTTGCTTGTAACTTTCAATCGTATACTAAATATTTTTATGACATCAATTACCATTTTCGTCCCCAGCTCTTTCTCACAAAACGAGAATGACCGATTACCTTTCCACGTGTGTAGTATAGAATAGTTCTTTGAATTTGCTTTTGGTTACAACAAGAAGACTAACTGGAGTTACAACAAGAAGACAAACTAACTGGAAAAAAAATTATAAATTCACTAATGCATAAAACTGATATTTGATTATCGTAGTAAAACAAAAACAAAAAAAGCGACCTTAAAAGGTATTTAGTTCTGAAAATCTCAATTGGGAAATATCTTGATCCTCCTCCCTTTGAAATTGGTCACTGTTCTCCAATATTGTTTCATGCTGAGATATGTCTGAAAGACGTTTGCGTATATCGATACTGAATGTATCAACCTCGTTCCCAGGCCTCATTTTTATATTTCTGGCAATCTCCGATAGCTTCGAGGTAACAAAGAGAAAGAGAGCACTGCGAACTAGGTTGTGATTACAATCTCTACTAACCTTTATACTTGCATTTGTACTGTCGTGCATCACATGTGTCTTCGCATTGTCCATATTGACATGGCTTGTGTATTTCACAATAAGGTCCAAGCTAAACATGAATTGACGTATTTATTAATTTTGTAATGAAAAGAAATTCACGGGCTGTATACGTCTGTTTGTTACGCAAAACGGTAACCACAGTAGCGAGACACACGAAATGCGGTAAATAAAGGACGGACGAATGTGGATTTATCCACGACCGCCGACTTGTTATTTACAAAATGTGCTACCCGTGGAAATTAAAAGAATACGGCTCTTTTTAAATAGCACAAATCTATTGATAAAAATTGCAATTTAAAAATTTAAAAAAAGTCTCCGCATTTTAATAGTGTAACCCAACTTTTTTAGTATATAAATTTCTGATAATTTGAATTTCTCGTCTACAGAGCTCTTCAAGATTCATGTTAAAGAGCTTAGAAGACGAAAATGAAATTGTCTAGAATTTTTTTAGTTCTGTGCATCGTATTATAAAATTAAAGCGTTAGAAACATTCGCATGTTGACGCAAACATTACACTCACCGGAATCTATCATATGACTTGCATTAAACATAGTTTTAGTAACGTTTGATCACAGTATTTGTTTTCCAATTACCCAATCTCGACCCCAGGCGTTTTTTTTCTTTTTTTGTCAACAGGACCGCTGTCCCGGTATAATAAAAGAGACAAAAAGCCCTGAAATGGAGGGGTTTTTTCTCCAAAAAATTCAATATCTTATTAGCTAAAATCGAAATCACGTGACCTTTTGCAAGAAGAATTAGTGTCAAACTAGAAAAACAGTACTGTTCTTAATTAAAACTTACGTTTTTCATTTCGTTATCCGTTTCAACATGCCTCCAATCTTTCGCTGTCTCCATTGTGATTCCACTTTCGTTAACTTGACTGTGATGCAACATGCACAATCGTTCGTCGTCATTGATACTTATACTCTTGCATTTTGGGTACAATACACATTTGATTGCGCAGTCTTGAAAAGTAGCATCCGAAGTTTTAGAATAACGACTACCTTTAAGCTTCTTTCCGCAATAGAATTTAGTCCAAGCTGCGTCAAGTTTTCCACAATCAGGTAGCCTCAAAATCTTACCACTACATACAGATAACAGAGTTTTATTACCTGCTTGAAATTCATACTGAAAAAATGACTGGACTGTTTACTGCGCGGACGGTCAGAAGTGAATGTTTCTTTTGTCAATATGTCGTGTCTATTTTCATTACCAATCACCACCGCGAAATGTATTAGCAGATGTTTTATTAAATTTATTGAAGTATTTATATTTAACGCACTGTATCTTTTTCGGTTTAAATAATGTAGTGTGACGTCACTAGGGCGTTCGCATGATCTAATTTTGAAACAATTTTTAAAAATTCTAGTTCATGGATGGAAGGCAATGAAAAAAATAACATGGAAAGTGTATACCTATCTTTTTCCTGAACAAATGCTGCATGACGCATGCGCATGTGTGTATTTGCATGCGTGGCGTGTTGTTAACGTTGTTAACGTTCCGTCAGAATATCATAAGCGTGGAAGAGCCCTGGGGACGAGGTTAATAAAAACCCAACCTCACGGCGCCGTCCCGTCAGAATATCATAAGCGTAGAAGGTTGATAAACACCTAAGTTTTTTCTGAGGCTAAATGTACTATTTTTTTAAGGATTCGAGGCTGAGATTGTTCGTAGTTATGTTCTTAATTGAGAATTTCCCGTTTGTAGATATGTATAAACTTGTTTACAGTGAGATACCGCTCTATTATAAATGTTCGACAGGTACAAATTAAAATACTTGTTGGTATTTCTATCCTTCTAGATTGTTGTGAAGACTTTTAATATCACACGTTTTCTTGTCTAAGAGTTTTCTCTTATCTCTGCCTCATCCTTTTCGTAGAACTTCCCTTGCTTAAAAACTAATTAACTCTCACGATCATTTCATAATCCCTCTTAATCTCGATCCTAGTGTCTTTTTTTTAGATTCCTTGCCGTGCGTAATGCCTTTGCCATGGCAACCTCTCCGCAACACTCTGCCTAATCCTTTTCGTAGAACTTCCCTTGCTTAAAAACTAATTAACTCTCACGATCATTTCATAATCCCTCTTAATCTCGATCCTGGTGTCTTTTTTTTAGATTCCTTGCCGTGCGTAATGCCTTTGCCATGGCAACCTCTTCGCAACACTTTCTATAAAAAAAAGCCTTGGGAACGAGGTTGAATCTTCTATTTGCTTTCATTGAAACGAAATGGCTACAAGTACGTGACATTGCTTCTTTTACCGACCGAAATTAAGGCATTCACGTTCTTCGTTCTTAATTTCCAATTAGGTACGCGAGTGCATAAATTGGCAAAAATGTTTATTTTGTTTCCCTAAAAAGTACTGTTAGCCGTTTTGTTAGAAGTAGTGTTTATTTTCATTTCAATGCAAAGCATTAAAATTTAATAAATTTTTTAAACTTATATAGTTGCATAGTATAATTTGGTCTGAGCTTGACGTCAATCAGTCATGCTATATCTAGCAACCTTTTTTTTAAATAGATACGGCAGGTTCTGTCATTTTCGGAGTAAAAAATTGTGGCTTCAATTCGACCCTCGTCCCCAGGGTTTTTTGCCTCATCTCTCATATCAAAAAGGCAAACATTCCTTGGGACGAGGGTTGTTTCTTATTCAAGGACAGCTTCTATTCAAGGACAGCTTCTGTTGTAGTGCTTGAAATAAATTTATATTGAAATTTTAAAGAAATTATTTAGTGCGAGTGAGACTGCCATACCACCAGTAACTCTGAGCCTTGGTGTCAAGTCCGACATAAGCTGATGGGGTAGGGGAGGAAATTTACAAAGTGAAGAAAGAAGATGATTAACAAATAAATATTTAGAGGGCTATATAATAAATTTATGTCGTACATAATGTAGCGGTTCTTTTAATTCCTTTCACGCAGATTCTATTCGATCAATTGCAACTTCTATTGTTACCTACAGTTTATTGACGTCAGTCGTAACTCATAAAGAATTTATAGCCTTGGAAAGTTGCAAATATGATAGAAACTGATATTGTAGACTTTTCGTCTCCAGGGGTTCTTTCCTTCCAAGCATCGAAGCCGGAGGCAAACAAAAACCGCCAAGCGCTAGCGGATTTGACATCAGGCAACAAACCCTGGGGACGAGGATGTCCGCATAAAACTATTTTAAAATTTAATGCTGCCATATGCTATATCGTCGTACGGAAACAAAATAACGAAGGTTCGCCCGCTTCTTGCCATAGAACGAAAGCGGATTCAAACTCACTATTTTTGTTTACAAAATGCCGCCATCTTGGCTAAAAAAAGTCACGTGACAACACGAATTAATATTGGTTGTTAGCCTATTTGCTGGTCGTATTGAAGTCGCATTTGCTATTTGGTGCATAAATATTTCGTGTCTCCTTAACACGACTTTTTTCTTGCGCACACAAGCCTGTCTCGTGGTTCGCTCACCTCTGTCTGCTATTGTGCTTTTCTAGAGGGAAATTGTTGTTGTCATAGGTAACGCACATTTTTGAGTTCGTGAAAATGTTTTTGTTTTGTTCACTTTTTTAAAAAAATGGTAGCAAAACATGACTTTAAATTCCACGCAGCGTCCTTTCAACTATCGTTCGTGTTAAAAGGTAATTTTCACGTGTTTATTCTTTTAACTATTGCTTGTACAAAAAAAAGAAACAAATTGATGAATTTAAGTGGCTAACTAATGACTACAATTGTAAAATATAAAAAATATAATAATATAATAATATAATAATATAGAAATTAATGTTCGAAAAATCAATCATAGAGAATGATGAAATACATCTAATCTGTTCAGCTACGAGATACTGTTTATTTCATTTTGATTAACATGCACGTGCAAATTACGGTGGTCTGCAGGTAACAATTAACTGGATTTATCTGATTTATTTCAAGACCAAGATTTGCTTTACTATTTCGTTTTTTCCTTTCAACGGTCAACATTTCTATCTGCTCTTGTTCCCACGATAATATGAAAGCCTCCAAACGCTTCGTTCACATGATTGAGCATTCTGGTGGAGGCGGGGGTGTGGCTTGCTCTCCTTCACCAACCTAAAAATACAAATTGAGGTTTGACGCTTATTTTAGCAAACTATAACGCGATCGATTAAAACGTAATGTCGACGATTGACCCATCTACATTAAAAAAATAACAAATTACAGTGGTGACGTCGCAAGAGTGCCTTGATATCTCTGTATGTTTGTTATTCTTTTCATTAGAGGTTTTGAAATAAACGAGACACTTCTTTTCATGTTCGAAATTAACTCAGTAATTACTACCAAAAACCCCCAATCAATTCCTCTCTGAAACCGAGAGACAAAAGGCCTGATTATGACACGTAATACAAAAAAATTCGACACATAATAGTCTGCCACGAACTAAAATACTAAAATAACATGCAGTTAGCTCGAACAACAAATAACTCGAACTTTCCTTATCTCGAGCCATTTTCTTTGGTCCCTGAACTTTCGTTAACACTTTCTTATAAAAAACTCCGGGTAAAACTCGAATCTGGGGTAACTCGGAAATTCGTTCAATCGACCCATTTTTTTTAACTAAAACTTTTTACTCGAGAAAAGGAAATCAAAGACTAGATAAATGTCAGATTTTTTTAAAATTTTCATCAACTCCTGATGTAATATAGACAGATCATGTTGTCTGTAAACGAAAATTCAATATACAAGGGACTTGCATGCATTTTTCATCGCTAAGATTGCACCTTTTTTCTCCGTAACTGTTGTCCAACCTCTTGAAAAAATCGCTTTAACTCGAACTATAATCTCATTTTAGACTAAATTCGACTTAACGGGAGCTTCGCGTAACACAAACATTCGTTGAACTGTATGATATCACAGAAGGCACGACACTTGAAAAAGGGTGATTGTATATTACACTTTTTTTATAAACAATGTCAAATTTAAACAATCTCCCCCCCCCCGAAAAAAAAAAATGCCAAAAAATTAAACAATTGCTTGATAAATAATAGCATAAAAAAAAAATACTTTGAAAATAAACAATTTGCCTAATTACCAAGTAGCTAAGAAATTCTCGGTTTAGCAAATTATCACTATTACACTGTGATCGGAAGTATTTATATAGATATCACGTGATAGATGTCACTTGATTGGCCACAATATGAATTATTAACATGTACTTACAACTTCTGTCATCATATCTGCAGGAGGGTGGCCATACTCCTGCATCTAAATTGAAATAAACAAAAGTTACCAATTCACTTTGCAAATAACCTTACTTATTATAATAAGTCAAATTAAAGGCGAATTGTCTCGAGCATGCGCAAACAACAACAACAACAACAACAACAGCAACAAAACATACAACAACATCAACGACAATAACTTCTAAAACCAACCTTCTGCATAAGTTCCATAACTTTATCCATTCTTTCTGTTTTCACAGCGTCGCTATCAGTATCTTTTTCCTGCTCGAATAGCAGACATAACTTGGCCACAACTAGTTCCTGACCTTTGTACTTCTCGAGCTCAGCTTTGGAAATTTTGTTCTCGTTTTTTTCAAGCCACGATGGATACTAGGATGAAATGATAATAAATTTTTTTAGTTAAAATTTTATAATTAAATTAACGAAAAAACAGTTTTTAAGCAAAAGATAAACAATCCGGAGATAAAAGTCGCGCAAATGACACAGGGAATAGTAAATGTGTCTTTATATTAATACCAATATTTTGTTTGTATATTCAAAATGGCTGCTCTGCAGCTTTATTTCGAACCCCCGTCTGAGTTACTGTATATTAACATGCGGACAAAATGCACAAAATACCGATGCGGGAAAGTATGTACGACGGGAGACAATCTGAGGGGCGGCAAACCCGGTCGATTTTTTCACAGGTATAACTAATAACTAGTATAATTTTATTGCCTTTGTTGCGACGGGTGAATTTCTGTGAGCCAAAGATGGTAGATGCAAGTAGTGATGAAAAAATTCGCATGTATTTTTTCACAAAAAATTATTTATACCCATATTCAAATCATATAACAAATCCATTCAATACCCCTTGTTTTGTTTTCTCCATGTCAACTCAAGCTGTCTAAATGCTTTCTTCACCTGACTTGGCAGACTGCAACAAAACAATACATTATCAAAGCTACTACATCAAAATATTCTGCGAGACCTTATCTTTTATTTCTTTTAGTGACGGATACAACAAATCCTTGGTCAGTAGGTTCTGCATCATGCCTTGCATCATCGACATAAAAGAATCTCCGTCAGGCATCATACCTTCCGTTGGCATGCCTCCCATTTCACCTTGCAATTGCTTCAGCATGTCTTCAAAGCCTGCCTCACCATCGGATGTCTAAAACAACAAAGGAATTGAACGTTCATAGTCAAAGCAGAAAAAAATTATGATAAAATTAGGGAAGACCCCAGTGGCCTTTATGTTGAAGCTAAGGCTTGTTACTTTACATCTGATTAATTGATTTGAACGAGCATGGGTGGTACTAACCACAAGAAATGCACATTTTGGTAAGAAAGAAACGACGCGTCTCCACGTATACATCTAACTTAATAGTATTAATTGATACAGGTTTTTGCAGATAGAAAAAAACAATTTTGTGGGTATTATGAAAGAGGAAAAAAAGTTATTTTTGAGAGAAAGGCTTTCATAATTTTTTAGTATGATTTCCATTTTATTCTTTCGTGTCATATAAATTGGACTCCTATTAGCTCTGAAATAAAATTTAAGGATTTATAGACATTATTTCTTTGTGGCTAATAACTTTCCCAAATGGTACCTTGAATAGTATCTTGTGGGTAAATAATTTCGTGAATTAATCAGAATTCATAAAAAGCGTCACAAAAATATTGCTAAAAATTAGTACCATTAAGATACAGATACAAAGAGATACAAATACTTTCAAGCTAATCAAAAACTCACATTCAATCCTTGTAAGTTTTTACTCATCTCATTTAATGTCTTTGCGAAATTTTCATCAATATTAGCGGGTTCTTGAGCTTCACCAGCTTCACCAGCTGAAACAAAAGCAAAGTAAATAAATTATAAAGCAGAAAGGCAGGTTGCTTTTATTTATTATTATTTTATAGTTACAAAATCATAGAATGACACACAATGGTTGGGCCTATAATATTTGCAACATATATCCAAGCTCATGCCATAACATTACTACAGCTTACAGTTTGCAGCACTTCCAATATTATCTTGAAACTTTTTAAACTCAGCCATCATTTCAGGATCTTCTTTCGACATTTGTTCCAACACATCAGAAAAACCATCAGCCATTTTCAACAATGAATCGTCTTTCCACAAAGCTTCAAACAATGGATCATTATTTGGATTGTTTCCTGGAGCATGCACACTCGCTGGATGGGGTTCCACCTCCGAGTCATTTCCTGCTTTTGTGACGGTTGTTGACTCGGTTGATGACACTGGCTTGTCAAAATCTTCTAGTGCTTCTAAAACAAAAGATCTTATTCATTTATTAATATTCTGTTTGTTAAGCGGTTTTAAATTTCAAATGAAATTAATTTTAAAAAATTTGTCCATAACTGCTTAGCCATCACAGCTTTTTAATCTTGCTGGAAGGAAAACCAATGGTCAAAAAAATCATCATGATAATCTAGACGTATCAGTTTTTGTATTAGAAAAGTTATTATAGTGTCCACCTCAACATCTACCCCAAGTCTGCTCAAGGGACTCAGATTGCTGAAGTTTTACAATGTGAGTTACCCCTGTAGCTATCACAAAGTCACTAACATTTTAGCCTCATTTTTGTGCTTTGATTATGTTGTTAAATGCTGACATCAGCAAAAATTCAAAAAATTGCAATAAATTGATTGTTGTAATGTGCACTTTACATGATGTTATGTCAAATTGCTTTTTGTAGCTACATTAGGCTGCCAAAATAAACAAACAATTCTATTTTAAGTTTATTAAGCTGTTTTACATAAAATTAAGGTAACAAATGACAATATCTTCCAAAATGTGTATATCTACACACTCTCTTAAACATCATAATATACACCTTGGAGAATAGTAAAATCGAAAAACATAACTTTTAAACTATACACAGGGATAAACAAATTTCTAAGAAACATTTTTTTGTACAATATATTCTCAAGTCTTTGCTGACGTCACCAAAATCTTTAAAATTATCTTCTCTGCTAGAATCCTGGAATTCCAAGATTCTTCTCTGAAATTTATGTCATTTATTGGCCACATTAATAAAGCACCAATTTTGGCATGATTTTTAAAATTTTAGCAGACAAATTTTTGGAAAAATATAATAAATCCGGATTCTTAAAAAAAATGGAAAAACATGTTACTTATATAATCTTTACTATTACTGGCTGAAATCAGTATGTAAAAATGTTGTGATAGGATCTTTTCTGAAACAATCAAGGATACTGGAAAATTGTATATCTCAAGTAAAAATCCGGGAAAAAAGAAAATAGCAACAAATTCTGTTTTAAAAACCTTGCATCTGAAGAAAATGGTGGGTAGGATCATAAACACATGGCTGGCAGGTGCGCTATGCACCAAACAACAGGTGAAATATTCATGGCCACATCTGTACAAATTAATTAGCTATTCTCTTCCTATTCCATGAACAAGTTCACAGGATACTAATTAGCCACAAACACCCACATCTATAAAGGTGACTTAGGGAATGAAGTTTCTGGATTTTTTCAGAAAGCTCCTGCACTTTCCTAATTCATCTTAAATTATTCTGGAAATGCTAAACAGTGCTTTCAAATTTGTTGACCAAGCTACAATTTTAATGTGTCATTAGATGGGAAAGGTCTAACTATTGACAAACAATTCCCATGCTTTTAACAGACTGTCACAAGATGGGACAGGCCCAACTATTGACAAAGGACTTGTGCTTTCAAAAACCGTACCAAAAAAAAAGGAACAGGCCTAACTATTGACACTTTTTAGAAACAGCCACAACATGGGCCAGTCTGAAGACTTTCAGATTAAAGTTAAACCTTGTACCATGGGCAACACACTGTTACGAATTTAAAAAAAATTGAAGACAGGCTTAGCACAACTGTGGACAAATGCAGTGTCTATAAGAGAAGACTAAAGAGAACAAAAAATATATGGAGGAGAATAAATCATGAATTCTCTAAATATAATCTATTACAAATATAGCTAAAGTAATTAGCAATACAAATACCATGCCATAAATTCTTTTTTCTTAAAAATTGAACAAACACAGACATAAGTTGACAAATAAATTTGGTAAATGGGGATTAGTAGCACAGTTGGTAGAGCGTTCGACTCATGTCCAAGTGGTTGTGGGTTTGCTCCCCACATAAGGCTGTCGTCCGGTTGGGAAAGAATCAAAAAAGGTTTCTGTAGCTCAAATAGGAGCTTTAAAGACTCCGCTCGAAACTGGTGAGACTGATCACATAAAATATAAATTAACACATAATATTTCTTTAAATCATAGTCATAGTCTCTGTTTCTTGAAATATAACAAAATATTTCAATACATGGAATCATAGTCCCAACGCGCACATCTAAGTGATTACATATTGCCCGATGCGCGCAAACATTAGGAGGTAAAAATGTAAACAAACCAAGCGGACACGGAGGAAAACGTTCAAAACAAACAAAATCCATAATATAAGTGGAGGAAATTTAGGTTTCAACATTTATATACGTACAATGTTTTAACAATGCTGTACTGGCACAATTTTATTTTAACATTCACATAAATAAAACATCCATTCGAAGCTTGGCTTCTTTCGCGTACCGCTCCAAACACAGCATCTATGTGCAATCTTTGTTGTCACTTTTATGCTTGTTTAGCAAAGTAATTTTCAGAAACGGATTAAGCAAAGTAGACATCTAATCTATGCTCTGAGAAAGAGATCTTTTAACTATAATTTGAACCATCACATGTCCCTTAGCGAACGGTGCTTTGCAGGAGCATGAATGATAAAAAAACCCTTGTGAATCGAACATTCAGTCTTTTTTCATTTTTCCAAGGAGTATTGGCTGTTCGTGCATCCTATAACACAGCAGTTAGTCGATCTTTTTCTTTTTTCGCTCTGCTAGCCATGTTTTTTTCTGCACTAATGTTTTCGTTACCTTCATTTCATTTCTGCGCACGCATCTTTTTGAGATAGCATTACGTAATGTTAATGATGCGCGCGCAGGAAAAACACGGCACTATGATTATGTGTATTGTGGCTGCCCCAGCCAAAACGATTCTGCCTGTCAAGTTACATAATAGGTCAAGTTGCAATAATTCCATTGAAGATTATCTTGAAAAGTAAACATAAATAGCTTAAACAATAGCTTAGCTAGCTATACCTGTATATATATAATATGACATTACACTGAGCTTAATGTTTTATCTTGATATCTGAGTCATAATTATTTAGCTAGTCATTATGCACACAACAATCCAGGTAAAAACATCTCCAATCATGCAACAAGGAAGTCTCTAACTGCTTTAAAAAATGCATTCGCTGATAATGGTCTTGCATTAACAACCAAGAGTTGTCAAGTTGTGTTGTTTTTGCTACCCACAACAAACTTGAAATGCATAACTCGATTTAATCTCAGCTAGCCATATACAATAATACGCCAACAGTTCAATTTTTGCACTTTATTGAAATTAGTTTACGTTAAATACAAGGTCTTGATGTAGTATGCAAACATCTTTTAACGACATGTTGCAAGTTGGTCCTGGCCCGTCAATTGACAGGGCAGCATGTCAAAAGATGGGCCACCGTGTCAAAAGATGGACCACCGTGTCTAAAGCTAATCCGTCCTGTCTTAAGACGGGCCATATTCTAAGTTGGGTCAGAATAGTACCATTTGTAGTAAATCTGCAATTACGATTTTTTTCAATGAAACTACAATGCTTGATGTCGTAACATTATTAATGAACACTCCTGACACTAGAAAGACCCACACACAGCTCTAGATAGATAGATGTGCATATTTTACATGGCTAGCCTCACAAATATCGAGGGATATACCCTGTCTATTATTTCCAGGAGGGGCCATGGCTTAGATGGAGAGTCCTAGGGTATTTAATGCTCATTTTGAGCTACGCAAACCCAATTAGGGCCCGCGCTCTACTAGACAACTCCCGGCAACATCCAACGGCCAACACAGTGAGCCATCTGCCCAATTTCCCTCACATGGCTTGGGTTAACCCGGGGCTATGGTAACATTCACTCGCCCATGCAGGCCATTTCGTGAGAGGTGTGCGATCGCACGCGCACGCCCCCACACACGCGCAGATTTGTTTAGGCGTGCGATTCATCGCACGCGCAAAACGTTGCTGTAATTAAAAATTATTGTATTTATAACAAAGAAAATTTATTAAATAAACCTTAAAAATAAACGATCATTCTTTTACTGAACTCTAAAAATAAACGATCATTCTTTTACTGAACTCACAATAGATCGCACGTGAGCAGTCTTTATCAAATGTTGATAATGTGAATTTAATTGCTACCATTTGCTTTCTTTCTTTCTTTTTGCCGACCAAGGGGTATTATGCAGAACAGATATAGGTCACTAACGACCTAGTGTGTGGCCGCTATCTTTTGAAGAATTTGTTTCTTTTTCCTTTAAAATTTTGCGAACCAATGAAAACATTGAGTTAATGATGGGATCGTCTATATTTTATTTTGTTTGTTCAGTTTGGGTTAATGTGGAGATTATATCAGCGCTATAAATTTTTTTTAAAAATGTCTGAAAAAAGAACGAAAGGAAATAAAGTTGAATTAAAAACTTTTGAAAGTTGGGGTAAATCAGATATTCTTGGTTGGAAGACAGAGGAAAAAGATGGAAAGGTATTGGTGAACTATGTTTGGTGTAAAGTTTGTGCGAGGTATAAAACGGAAATTTGTTTTAGTTTTGAAGATTGATCTTTATGTAAATATTTTGACACGACATGCAACTTTACTTTACGATGTCTTTTTTCGCTTGTCTCTTCCCAAATGTTTCTGAAATAGTAATGAAAAGCAGCAGAACAAGTCCTTATTACGCACAAGGCTATATTAAGGCTTTGCGAGTTTCATTTTAATGATTTTATAAAAAAATGCAACAATATTTTAATCTTTGTAAGGTCGCCTTTTGGAGAATTTAAAAGAAATACAGAGTTATTTAAGCTTAAATAACTAAAAGATAATATAACTAATAAGAAAAAAAAACTTCCTTAATAACGAAATATTCTTCTAGGTAATAATTTTTATGATTCATTGAACATAAGGTTTATTAAATATTATTATTAGCGGCCGTTCGACTTTCCGTAATTTAATTTAATTTAAATATCTGTTTGCCCCACAAGTAATAACAAAGTTTAATTAACGAGTCTGCTTACGACTTCTTCGTATATGGGTTGAAATTCCTTGCCGTACATTGTTGGAACTTGCACTTTGTTTGTTCCTTACGCCAAAACAGCAGCCCCTGTGCGGTGTACAGGGGTAAAGGAAATGTTTTTGTAAAAAAAAATTTATTTTTTGATCGCACGCGCAGAATTTTTGAGGCGTGTGATTTACCGCACGCCTGCCTAAAATCTTACGAAATGGCCTGCCCATGTTGAATCGCCGTCAAGAGGAATCGAACCCTGGTCTCCCGCACAGAGTACGAGAGCTATAACCACTAATCTACGGCGCCACATGTTTACAAACGAAAAAATATGGATATATAAATTTTACGTTTTTTCTACCTTAATAGATGAATTCCAGCGTGACGTTATTTGTTTACTTTTTAGCAGTAAGCCCCCTGGCTCTGGCATTTACGTGGCAGGAAAAAAGATGCTAGGATTTGGTGAAGAAAGGTCTTTTACTGGGGATTTCTTCTAACGGGAACATCGTTGGGGTTATAAACTATTATCGCGTGTAGGTTGACGCCTTCTGATTTATTTGAATTCATTAAAAGTCATAAGAATGCCTTCGTGTGAAGAAATGGACTGATAATTACTTTGCTTCACCTAGCGCCCCCATCTTTTTTCCTGCCACGCAAATGCCAAAGCAGAAAGAGCTTACCACTGAAAATGTAAACAACGGAATTCATCTATAAGTTCATACAGGGTTTCAAGAAATATATATAACATTGATGATGTGCTATTGCCAAAAAGTTTTTCAAATTTTGAAATGGACGTGAACTTTTACTGCACTCTCAAAAGGTTAGTTTTTATAGTGAACGATAACAGTCTGGCAAAACTGCTGACCGTTATAACAATGTCCACTCTCATTATTAATCAAGGAAAAGACTGTTGTGTTTATATTTTCTGATACCTACATGATGTCCAATGTTCTCAATATAAAATCACAACATTATGTCACACAGACAGAAACTTTTCCATTGGTTGTTCGGTTTTAGCTAAAGTTAGCTAGCTAGCTGGCTAGCTATACGCAAGTTTTCAGACTTTTGTTGGGCAGGGCAGGCACCATATGATTTTATTATTTTAGATAGCTAGTCCTTTCAATTTGGTCGTATATTACTGCTACAAACAGTGGTATTTAAGAATTAATTGATTTTAATTACCGTCAAGTAACGCATCTAAATCGTCCTCTTCGCTTTCTTTATCCTTTTTTTTTGAAGATTCGTCAGATTTTTTCTGTCCGCTGCTAATCTCCGCCATTATGACCCTATGTTTATCCAATGGAATGTGCAAGATCATGCTTACACAGAGGTCAGCCAGCCATGTGCTTTTTCACGCTCCTTCTGATTAATGCAAAACATTCAGCAAAACCTCGGATAACTTCTGCGATGGAGTGACTTTTTCATAAATGTAAACATTTTCGTGGTCAGCTTTACCGACGTCAGGATAAAGAGCAAACTTATCCAACACAACGTAGAAAGACAGAACAGAAATGTATAACTGGGGTTGACGACTCAAAAAACGAACTATAAAATGTGGCTGTTGGAACAATTTAGCTATTAAATGTTTAGAAGAAGTATTGTCCTAATGGCACCCATCAAAACTTTCGACTACTTAGTTATAGGGGGAGGCAGTGGGGGAATTGCAAGTGCTAGAAGAGCAGCAGAGTTTGGTGTAAAAGTTGCTTTAGTGGAAGAGAAAAGGCTTGGTGGGACATGTGTAAGAAAATACACCTATAAATATTTTTACATTATGTTCTTGTAAAGAATTTGTGTAAGGAAGCTCAATTGTATATATATACTTTCTGTTCTTTAGGTCAATGTTGGTTGTGTTCCCAAAAAGGTTAGTTTTTATAGTGAACGATAACAGTCTGGCAAAACTGCTGACCGTTAACAATGTCCACAGAAAGGAGCCACTGCTCAAATGGAGCATTTAATGCTCATTTTTTAACTATGCAATTAGGGTCTGTGCTCTACCAAACAACTCACTACAAGATCCATCGATCCATACAGTGTGCCCTATTTTCCTCCACATGGCTTTGGTTAACCAAGGGAGCTATAATTATATTTGGTGATTTGGCACTACAGCTAATGAACTGGGGAGTATCAAATAACTAAACTTAGATTAAGAGAGCAAACGTCAACATAATGAGCAGCATTATGCACTAATATATATCACCTTTTGTATGGTTTTCAAAAAGCATTTAAAAAAACGTTGTAGAGCCTGTTTTATGCACTACCTCTGCAATGGATTTAAAAATATAAAATAACATAAAGTAGCCATCAACTACATTGAAATGGTGTATTGGTGTGAAATAAGTTAATGATTTTATGTAAACAATAATTATCAACAGGACTGGGCAGCAGCTTGGCATTTGTAAAAACAATTTATAATAACAATATAAAATATAATAACCTGTATATTCATTTAATGTATTACAACTGACTTTTCTTCCACTCGCAGGTTATGTTCAATACTGCACTTCATGCCGAAATGTTACACGACATGAACGATTATGGTTTCGATGTTACTGTCAATGGTTTTAATTGGAGGTGACTTTGATTTTATTTTGTTATTGAACTTGTGTGAATAACATCACCAATAGAACGGTGTGTATCATTTAGATTCTTTAGATAGATAGATAGATGTGCATATTTTACATGGCTAGCCTCACAAATATCGAGGGATATACCCTGTCTATTATTTCCAGGAGGGGCCATGGCTTAGGTGAAGAGTCCTAGAGTATTTAATGCTCATTTTGAGCTACGCAGACCCAATTAGGGCCTGCGCTCTACTAGACAACTCCTGGCAACATCCAACGGCCCACACAGTGTGCCATCTTCCCAATTTCCCTCGCATGGCTTGGGTTAACCCGGGGCTATGGTAACATTCACTCGCCCATGTTGAATCGCCGTCAAGAGGAATCAAACCCGCACAGAGTACGAGAGCTATAACCACTAATCTACGGTGCCATATAGTTCTCTATATTTAAACTAAGGTGTATGCACATTGTGAATCTTTCAGATACAGTTTGCTTTATAAATATTTATTTTTGAAAACCCAACGTTCTTAGATGTCTAACAAAAAATCTCACCTCAAAGAACCTAATATAACAAATAGCATTATTAAAGTCAGGCTTTTAAGGCTTTTGAAAGGGGAAGCTACAAAAACCACCTTTTTAAAAGTGATGAAGGAGTCTCCACCAATAACCTGTTGACTGAGAAATCACCATGACAACATGCCTAAAAATTTTGGGGAGTCCTAAATCTAACTTAAGTTGATTAATTTAAGTGAAGATTAATTTTCACAATTTTTTTTCAATTTTACCCATATTCACGAGAATTTGTTTGCACAAAAATTCCCAGAAAGACCAATTTGCAAAAACAAATCTTTGCAAAATTACTAGAAATAACTTTTTGCTAAGATTAACTTTTTTAAACTTTTGGAAAAACTAGTTATTCCAAAAAGAAAAAAGTTTTTTTCAGAAATTTTATTTTTTGTAGTTGGTAAAAAAATAGTCAGCACCTATGATATGAGCAAGATTGTGGGCGTATTAAAGGTAAAACTTAAACCAGAAGGTTTTGAAATGGACAAAATAAAGGAGATGGACAAGAGATGTTTTAAATAATGCAATGTTTGAGTATTCATATTAGTTTAACACCCAATCTCTAAATAAGTGTGACTTTTAAGTACAACTTATCAGGAGATTCTTAACTGGAACAGCCATTAATACTTAGATTTCTGGTGGTTCCGCTTAATGGGAGTACACTGTATGAATACACAATATAACTTTACTTAATTTTTGTTTTCTATTTCTTCTATTAAACAGTAAAGTGAAAGAATCAAGAGATGCTTATGTGAAACGATTAAACAATATTTATTCCAATAATCTTGACAAGGTTTGTTTTTTGTTTACTTTAACAATCAAAAGCAGGGTTGTATACATTCAATTCTAGGATGATTTAAACCCACCTTGCATATGTATTATATACACTGAAAACGTTTTTCATCATATTTTTTTGTACAACATCAACAGGGATGTAAGTATTTTTTGTAGCCCTGTTATTTTCATCAATATTACTTAAGTTTTGTGATTTTTTATTTGCAGTCTTGTGTAGAAAAATTCGAAGGACACGCCTCTTTTGATAAAAACGGAGTGTGTCATGTTGGAGAACATCAAATTAAAGGAACTCACACACTCATTGCAACTGGTGGCTTTCCAGTTGTTCCAAAATTACCAGGTAAAAAACCTCTGAGATTATATATGCACTAGTCGTTAGCCCGTGGATTTCCACGGGTTCGCCCGTCCTTTTTATACCTCATTGCGTGCGTCTCGCTACTTGCGGTACCATTTTGCGTGACAGACAGACGCATACGGGTATTATAATATAGATTTGTAGGAATTATCAAAACTCAAATTTTAAGAATGTTCTTACATTGTGTCCCGGGAGTTTACTTACTTGTGTTACTTGTGTTGACTTTCGATGAGATCATCAAGGTGACAATGGGTTGCCGCCTTTAGCAAATCTTCTCACTCCAGGATTCCAGCCTGAAATGAACGTAAAGGGCACAGCTAACACTCTTTCAGGGTCCAAGTATTATACCATGTCCACAATACTGTTTGATGTAAGAGTTGTGTACGTATCATCAGGGATCAATGACAGGAAATTATCCAGCTGATTTTTTAAACAACTTGTAGTACATTGAGTGATTTGTCTGATCTTTCGGCATTTGGTTGAATAAACAAGATCCATTGGTTCGAAAGCTGGTGAATTTCAGGGATTGACTAGCTTTGGGGGCTTTTGAGATTTTCAATTCTATATAGCAGGAACGCCTTTTTCTGTTAGATGAATTTACAATTATGGGCACAAAAAGTTTAGGAACTAGATTTTCAAGGATTTTCCATACATATATAATACAGTATAGTTCTCTTCTACGTTGGAGAAAGTACAAGTGGAAGTGACATAGAGCATTGGTATATGATAGTCCATATGCTTCTTGGATTTTTTTAATGTAGTTACACTGTAAGTCTTCTAATTGAAGGATTTCACCTTTTTTCGTTGGTGACCATAACTGTGAGCAATAGTCCACTCTAGGGATGACCAAGGATTTCCAAAGGGTAAGCATTGGCTGGGCTTCTCCGGGGAGGAAGGTCCGTAATATCCATCCAATTAGCTTTCTGATGGTTTCAGTGAGTGACAGGATGTGTTCTGAAAAGGTGCAAGTGTTGCTCATTATAACACCTAGTTCTTTAACATTAATTCCCCCTGTCTTGTTGAAAATTCTGTCCACTTACCCCGTCAGCTACTTAAAAAGGAATTGCTGAAATCCTAAACTGCAAACTTTTTAGTCTGCAAAAATATGCGCAGAAATATAAAATAATGAAAGGTTTTGGTCAACTTTGCTTTTTAATGTTAATGAATTTAATTGCTGTGTTCAAGTTTTTAAAATTTATTTTAATCGTAATTTTATGAAAATTCTTACATTTCTTGCATTGTAAAACTATTTCCAAAAATCATTGGAACTTTTGAAAAAAAATTATATTCTGTAAAATTCATTTTTTAATCTTAAATAAATACACATAAAAAATAACAAGGTATTAATCAATTTGGAACTGATGACTATGCAAAAAAGTTCTAGTAAATTTAAACTGATGTTTTATATCACAGGAAGCGAGTATGGTATCACAAGCGATGGTTTCTTTGAATTGGAAACTTTACCAAAGTAACTCTTTTTCTTAAATATTAACATTATTTTTTTTATATAAATTTTGTAATTGGACCTTTTTTCATATTTCATCATGTGCTTTTTGAATCAGCTATGAGATTAAAATGATACTCATTTTGTTTTGTAGAAAATGTGTTGTTGTTGGTGCAGGATATATTGCAGTAGAGTTAGCTGGTATACTAAAAACACTTGGATCTGAAGTACACCACTTTATTAGAACCAATAAGGTATTTCCATAATCTTTTTAATATCTCAAGCTGTATACATTTTTTCTGTAGTAACATCTCTTTTTACTTAATGCGTATCTAGTGCGTCATCTAAGGTACGAATACTGTCTAATATTGCATTCCAATACTCCAATACACAAGAAAAAAACCCTACCAAATTGATGGGAATTTATGATCAAGTTCTTACATATGCAAACTTCTAAGAATCTTTGTAAAATTGGAAGGTTTGATGGCATCAGTTTAGTAGCTAACACTAATAACTTTACCATTTTTTAATCTTTTATAAATCAAATTTCATTTTTTTTCATAGATTCTACGTACATTTGATTCTATGATTGTTGATACCATTACTGAAGAACACGAAAAAAATGTCGGTGTTAACTTGCATAAATTTGTACAGGTAAGGAAGCTGCTCAAAGTTTACAAGGGGGGGGGGGTATTTTGTTCTAGTAGTTTGAATGTTTAGGCATGCCCACCAACCATGTTATCTTTGTGCTACTTTGGTCTGAAAAAAGGTGGAGAAATTGGTTAAGAAGAGTGACCTGCACAGAACATTGTATAAGAAAGCACTTTGTAAAAAAGATCTACATATGTCAGAATTAGAGACGTATCTAAACATCGTTATTTCTAATAAATACATATGAGCATCTTAGCATTTGTTTGATGGCACAATCCATACATAATTAGGTAGGGTGTAAATGTAAACCAGGCCTAAACACGTTCATCTTGTTTTGTAGTCAAATGAAATTAAAGTGGAGAAAGACGCATCTACAGGATTGCTGACGGTAAACACATTTACAAAGACTTCGCCTGATGGTGAGAAAGTACCTCTGGTAATAAATGAAGTGGATTGTCTACTGTGGGCCATAGGGAGAGCACCCAACACAAATGGTCTAGGCTTAGAAAATATGGTAATGTTACCTCCCTTTTTATTTTATGTTTTCAGACTTTTTTTGTTTGTTTTTTTTCGTTTGTTTACCTGTTTCTGCATCAATTCTCTTTGTATATTTGTCTAGTTGTTGGTTTGTCTTATCTTTGTTTCTTCTTTGGTTGCATATTCCTGCATAACTTTACCTATCCTGGTCCACATTTTAAATAAAAAATATACACATTTGTTGTTTGATTGATTTTGTGTAGGACTTAATAGAATAATGACTATTGTTTTGTTAGGGTGTGAAGTTAAACCCAAAAGGAGAAGTTATCGCAGATGCAGTAAGTAACAATAAGTTGTGTAAGTTTTGCTTGAGAATAAGTTTGAGCTATTTTGTATTGTGTCAAGTCTAATTGTTTATTGTCTTTTATATTTTCACAATATAGCCATTCCTTACTTTATGTAATTTTTTTATATATAATTGTTTTTTTTAGTTCCAAAACACATCAATACCAAATGTGTATGCACTTGGTGACGTGGTTGGGAAAGCTTTACTCACACCTGGTAATTTTTTAGAATGCTTTGTTCTGAAAAGCACCGTTAATACCAAACCCTTCTTGACCATATTAAGCTATCTTTCAAGCTGAAGGAGAAAAATATCTATGTGGCAAATGAAATTCAGAACTTCTTCTAATAAGTTCTAAAACAAGTACTACAAACTTTTCCGTAGAGTGGTAACAGAATCCATCTTTTTTTGTCACGATAAATTCTCTTAAGTCGTAAAAAAATAACTCGTTACGTATCAATTTTGAATTATTTCTGCTGTTGGACTATTTTCTTCTGTGTTGCAAGTTAAATTTCAGTGATGTTAAAACTAAGTTAGCCAGAAATCTCGGTAAAAAACCAATTTCTAATGAAATGAAAGAGAGTTATCAACTATTAAGGCTAAGGTGAATTTCCTCTTCAAGAACAAAACAATTGAATTTGAATTTGTTCCTATCCACAAAAAAGAAGAGAACAGATAAAGTATAAATCACAAAAATTCAGGAAAGTAAGGAAGCACTTAATCAAGCAAACATGTAAATTGGCTCTTCCCTAGTGGTAAGTCAACAATTAGGTATGAAACAACAGTCGAGCCTGTGAAATAAAGAAACTGAAGCAACATTGAGCCTCGGCAAAAAAACTTGTGTTGTTTATAAAAAAAATGTGTGTTTGTTATTTTAGTTGCTGTTGCGGCTGGTCGTCGATTAGCGCATCGTTTATTTAACAATGAAACTGACTTGAAGTTGGATTACGAAAATATTGCTACTGTTGTGTTCAGTCATCCAACTATTGGTACTGTTGGCCTTACGGAAGGTGAGCGAGACATGACTTTTGGCGGGAAAATTTTTTATCACGCATTTCGCGCCTTTTCGTCAATTTCGCGAAATTTTATATCTGCGAAATATAGTGGGGCATCTAAATCGCGAAAATGTATTCATACAGAATTTTCTTATATAAAAGCTTTAATGGGAGCAACTTTTAATTGTGAATCTATTTTATTTCTTTTTACGTGAAATTGAAAGAGAGGCAATGACAAAATGTTTGTTGTAGCTGCATGTTTATTTTTATTTTATCAGCTGAAGCAAGAAAACGACATGGAGATGATAAAATCAAAATTTATCAATCGAAGTTTGTCAACATGTATTACGCTATAAGCGAGCATAAACCAAAAACTGCTATGAAATTGGTTTGTTTACTGCCTGAAGAAAAGGTAAACTTTCTAATAGAAATACACTGCAGTTCACGCCTACGCTAATTTACGCCTGACCAACTTACGCCCATTTTAGTTTATGCGTGAACTACGCCTAAATCTAATTTACGCCCAATATTGCTTACACCTAAGCCAATCTCCATTCTTGTTTAAATATCTAATTTAAGTATATAGCACAATTCCTTTTGAAATCTTGGAAAGATAAGAATTTCCAATGACAGGAAAGTAAAAAGCGGCATTTGAAAGGTTTTTTCTAAGTTTTTGATTTCTTTTAGAAAGAAAGCATTTACTTCAACCATCCTCCTTGTCTGTGCGTTTAACTGACAGTTTGTCATTTTCTTCATCTTTCACAGCCTTTTTTACCATTGCATATTAAATTTGCTGTGGTGCTGCAAACATAAAATTGGTGTTAGGATGGGCCCTAAAGCATAATGGGAGAGGTATTTAAACTGGGGAGGGGGATGAAAAATAAATTTACGGGCTGTTGGCGGGAGGGGTAGCTTAACATTGTTCCTTCACACACCATGTTAGTGAAGGCGATGACTTCTGTATTTATTAGGTAATCGGTGTCCATATTCTTGGGATGGGAGCAGACGAGATGATGCAAGGCTTTGCTGTGGCAGTTAAGATGGGTGCTACAAAGAAAGATTTTGATAACACTGTAGCAATTCATCCTACAGCAGCAGAAGAACTTGTCACCATGCGGTAAATATATCGAGTGCGTTATATTGCAAAATATTTATTGTTTTAAAGTTATATTAAAACGTTTCCGTGAAATTTTATGCATTTGACAAATCGGACTATAAATTGGGTTATCGGACAATCAAGCAGGTATTTGCGAACTTCTTATTGTGACTTTTTCTTTCGTACTGGAATTCCCGCTCAGCCTAGAAAGTCTAAAATTGATCATGATTCATATATTTTTAGCTCGGTTTTATCTATATTATAATTATTGCCCGCCGTCTGCCAAATTCCTGTGAATTTTTTCACGGGTTATCGACTAGTTCTAGATATATAAAAATCACTCTTATTTATACGACAAATTGTAATTTAGTAAATCGATATTCTCATTTTGGTCACCCTTTGATTTTATTTAATACGAATAAATATCTATACATAGCTGGGAAGGCACTGTTTTTCAAGTTCAGTTTTTTTAAAAGATTTTTGTAGTTATTCTATTCATGTAGTTGTCACGCTGAGAATCATTCATCTTGTAGAGCAGTGGTAATCAAGGCAGGCAAATATTTTACTCGCTTGCCCATACTTTTTTTCCAGTGGAGATTTTAGTGGACGATTCGTAGTAGGTAAACGCTTCACATATATAAGTTATTTTTGATTTCATGTTTATATTTAATCAGCTTTTTGAATTTTTTGAATCTTATTTTTTTAATTTAACTTTTATTTTTATTACGATCTACAAAATCCTCGTCAAAGATGTTACACAGTGGCCATTTTTCAACCATGTTCGAGAATTTTTAAATTATTAGCTGACCATGCAACCTCGTTCCCAGGGCATTTTGCCTTGTTGATGAAGTTGATAGCGGCTCAGTAATAACGGCTCAGGGGCCACAAGACCCTGGGGACGAGGTTGCTGACCATGCTTATGGGTCAAACAATGATATCAGATTCTTAGTCCAAGACCCACTTGAAACAATCACCTGTAGATGGGTTACAAGTTCTGGTGTCTTGCAGTAGCATCTTTGACCAAGATTGTAGCTGCAATGCTGTATCATGGAGATTCATACCTCCATGACTAACAACAACGAAATAAAATAATTATAACCCAATTGTTATTATTTTTTCTAAGAACTTTGCTTGAACTGGCGTATTTTTGTATATTGGTAAATTTAAAACCATCAAGGCGATCCAGATATAATAGTATTCAAATATTTGTTCAACTGGTCACGCCGTACTCAAAAAAGAGTAAGATAAAAAAGCAAATCCTTAGCGCTTTTTACATGATCCCTATGTATTTTCACTTGCTGTTTACTTCAGAACTTTCCCTTACTTCAAGAGGAGATTTGGTATGGCCAATTTTGAGATATCAAAATGATGGCCGATATTACCGTGGTCGGAATTGAAGTTCAACGACGAAAGATTGACATAAAACAGAAATTCTACGTTTTTCCAAACCTTGTTCAAAATGGCTGCCAAATCACTAATAAGGATGCACGTAATATGTACGACGGCTGTCCATTTTGATCTTGCGATTTCCTTCTCATTGCGGAGAATGAAATTTTATGAGAAAAATAACTGCAATTAATTGCGGACTAAACTTACATTTTGCATTTGGTAATTTGACAACACAATGGGATTTGGGAAGAAACTTGAACTTTACTTAAAATATTGATTTGTCTCATTGTTTTTGTCCATGATTGTAGTGAAGCAGTTAACATAGTCCGGCAGTAGGACGCATTAGATTTCATTGCCATACTTGTTCCAAAATTCTCTTGGCCCCTAAGCCCAACCGAACATCGCCGTCCCGTTGTCAGAAATGATACAAAATGCCCTGGGGACGAGGTTGCCCTGAGGCTTTACTATGGGCAAATTTATTAAAAAAAGGCAGAATGAGGTTTATTGCAATTTCAGACTGCATGTGACAAGCCTAAAAAAAGCGAAACAATTATCGCAAAAGCTGCAGTAACTATTTTGTGATACCTTATCGGTAAAAAAAGTCGGCAAAAAGTGACTAAATTTTGGCTAGGTGACTAATATTTTTTGCCGACTAAAAATTTTGCCGACTTTTTTTTTACCGACCAAACTTTTTTTCCGACATTTTTTTTTCCGACCTAACTTTTTTTCCGACAATCTTTTTGCCGATTTTCCTTCCTTGTTGCTAATTTTTATCAGTTTTATGCAATTATTCTTTATTAGTGACTAAATTCAAAAACTTACTCGGCAAAAAGTGACTAAATTCAAAAATTTAGTCGGCAAAAAGTGACTAAATTTTGTCCAAGTGACTAATATTTTTGCCGACTTATTATTTTTGCCGACTAATTTTTTTGCCGACTTTTTTTTTACCGATAAGGTAACAGACCTGGACAATCTACAAGCGAAATCGCCTGATGGTAATAAATAAAGAAACAATAAAAACATTGAACTTCAAAAATATTCTTCTAGCAAATATACTTACGGTTTACGAAGTACATAATAAGTTAGTATACTATATATTAGGATTACATAATTATATTATTTCTTATTTTCATCACATCACTAAAAATCTTGGAACGCTTTAGAAAATTTTAGGAACAGTTCTCATTAAAATGTAATGCTCGCAGGACAGTCACGTCAAATCAAGCAGCAGTATTTTTCTTCAAGTGATCTAAGGTATCGCGCTGCAGTTTCATCTCCACTATCTGTAATGTTATCTCCGCCATCTGCCATTCTTATCTCCACAATCTACAAGTGTTATCTTTACTTCCTAAAAAAGAATCAGAAATGTAAAGAAAGAAATATAAATAAAGTTTGTGTTATTTATAATTCAAAACATGCTAAATAGGTAAAAAAATTAGAGAATATCAAAGAGCTTATAGACAAGGGGCTTACCAGTTAACACAATATTCCCTTCATAATTGAACGCGCAGCTGAAGATTTCATCCGTATGTCCCTCCAGTATCTAGACATTTTTTATATATTTCAGACACAATAAAACATTATAATACGCTCGTTTACCTATAAATTTGAAACGCTCATAAGTTTACTGTGCATTATGAAAAAAGACCATCAATATTCGTTCTGTTGGAATTGTGTGTAGAATAAAGGGACTCTTAAACATACTGATGTTAATTTGAACGGGCGTCGACAGTGCATGATCCTATACATTTTCTTGATCAGTGTTTTAAGGTCTACACAATGGAGCCAACGGGTATAAGAATTTCTACACATTCGAATTAGCTATTGCTTACGTCGGCAAAATTTCGAAACCCTTATCACCTTTAACGTTGGTTAAAATCTTCTACATTATTTTGGTCAGTTTTAAGCTGACGTCGGCAAAATTCTTAAATCCTTATATCTCCTTAAACGTTTCTAAGGGGCATCTGTTAGAAAGTGAGCGTTTGTACATAATCACAAGAATAAAGTATTAGTTTCTAAGCAACCCTACTACATACCTGCACACATTCACCTGTTTGTGGATCCCACAGTCGAGCTGTTTTATCGCTACTTGCTGTAATAATGCGTGTACCTTGTGGATTGAATATAACCTATAAAAAAGTACAATTTCAGGATTTAAGAAAACATATGACCCATTGTTTAACAATTTTTCTTTTCTGGGTTCACACCCACGTGATTGAGACCTGCAGCTTCCTTGATTTAGTTACTCTCCAACATGCAAGTTCTGTTCTCACAGTAAAACAATCGGGTACAATCTTAGAGAAAAATAGAGAAAAAGGCAGTTATTTTCGTCATTTTTTAAATATTGATAAAAAAGTCAATGCTCTGCCATTACTATTGAACACACGTAGGTCAGACAAACAGCGTTTAGAATTTGCTAGTCGCTTTCTCTGACACGCCCGCACACCGAAATAATCCACGTCGGGCTCCGCGAAGGCGTCGAAATTCGTGGAAAATGGCTATGCTGACGTCAGCAAGAATTAGCATGACTTTGTACTTAATAAAAACCTAAGATTCTAAGTCTTAAGTCCACTTTCTAAAAATTCTAAAACCACTCTCTGAACATTGACAAGTAAACTTTGACAAGTTGAAAATGTGTGAATCTAATAAAGTAATCTAGTAAAGCCTACGCAATTACTTGTGGCGGTGAACTTTAAATTAGTTGTCTTGCCTCAACAGATTTTGACCAAGATTGTAGATAGTGAGTAAGTGAGCCCACTATATAGTAAGCCCTCACAACTAATCCCTTCTACCTGGTTGGTATACTTTAAATATGGTTTACGTAAAACACTAATAACAAGCCGCTTGTAGCGAGATTTACATAACAATAAACTTTTTCATTGGAATAAAAGAAATAAAAAAGGTTTGTAAGATGCTGGAGAATACATCGTTAGCCAACATCAATCATGTATATGACAGTATTAGCAGTTTATCAGCAACTGTATTAAAATTTGCAAGATTACTAAGCAACTTTGGTATAATACTGGATATAAGTAACAATTTAAGTTACAGCGGAGGTTTCAAAAATACATCCGTATTATATATCCGCAAGGTTCCGTTTTTCATGAGATGGTCGTTCGTATTTATTCATCTTCTTTTGTTTCCAAGTCGTATTATGTCATCGAATCGTGAGTAGGTAAATTCGAGTAATTCTTAGCAGGGTTTTAAATAATCTTTCAAACTGATTGATTTTCTTTTCAGTTAGTGTTAACTGGTAATGTCCCTGGTAATCTCTCCAGCACGTGTTAACGTATAATCCGATATTCAAACATATAAATTGGCAAAGCTATTACAGCTTTTTTACTAAAAAGAACAAACATCACTGACTACACTATGTTAAAAAATCATCAAATTACCTTGGAGATTTCACCTTCATGGCCTTCCAGTTTACACACACATTGTTGTGTCGTACTGGTGTAAACACGCCCGGTTCCATCAGCTGAACACGTGGCTATGAATTGACCGGTGTAATCGAACGCAACATCAAGCACCTCGTCATCGTGTCCTCTATAAGTAAACATGTTACTTGCGGGTTAATTTTAATCCGATAAAAAAATCCCACCTATAAAACGCATGTTGTTCTTTCTGAAGTTTTGGCAAATAAGGCCTAGTTAAAGACGAAGCTAAAGACGTCTGTTCAGAATACTACACCGAGTTGGATGTCACACGAAATCTTTTCGCATTTATACGGATCAAGAAATACAGGGTTGATGTCAAACATGGTTTGAGAAGCAGGTTGTGATTAAAAAAAAGGTAAAGAGAGAGGGAAGTAAAGCTCTACAACTCACCTTAGAGTTCCTATACACTTCCCAGTGGCTGTATCCCATACTTTGCATGTTTTATCCTACAGACATAAGAATAAAAATAACATAAACTTTCAAACTGGGAAATTGACCTTGTGGTTATGGAGTTTGTTTCGTAATCACAAGGTTCGTGGTTTGGTCCACAGCGCGGGCATGTTTAGCAAGTGTATTTACCACAGCTACGGGTCAACCAATGGCATGTTAGGGAAATTGGGTAGGCAATGCCGGTATATACTGAATGTATACTGTATACTTAATGCATACATTCAGAACACAGGATCCACATTGATAACAGTGTTTTCAAAACTAAAGTGGCTTTATCCTTTATAAATGTTCGCCATAATAAGAGAGACTGTGAAATGCTAATTGATTTATAATTTGTTTTAAATTTACTGGGAGTTCAAGTTACTAGAAGTTCGAGTTACTGAGAGATATCATTTTTTTTGACGAACGCGAGAATTATATGAAGCGTTGTGTACGTGTGACTTATAATTTCGCGATTTAAGAATTTAAAAAAAAAATTCTCAAAAAAAAGAAAACACCAAATTTGAAACTACAATTTAAATTAAAATTTAGCAAAAAAAAATTTAAATGATCCAAAAGTTTAGCAACAGCTTGGGTTATTTTTCCAATTTTAAGTTAGGATCAGTAGGGGTAGACGAAGGCAGTTTTAAACACTGAGTTTTTCGTGTAACAAGATTTTACTACTTTAAAAGAAGAAACTTGCGATTTCACAATTTTTCGGCCTAAATCGCGAAAGTTGGACCTCTCGAAAAAATTTTTTATGTATTCTTGAATTTTTTTTATGAGATAAAATTTGTTACTTAATATCAATTTATCCTTATTGTTTAAGGTTTCGTGTAATAATTGTTAACTGGAAGTTTTTCTTCAAACAATAAAGTTCCTGACATAAAAAGCTAGATATCTTCACCTTACTAGATATATGTACTATGTTTTAGATCAGAAACTTTAGCAAACAGATCTGTTAAATAACTACACGCAAAGCTACGACATAAATATACTTATTATTAACCCGTAAATGAGAGTTTGCGAACGTTTACGGTTTTTTTCGCGATGTTTTACTGCTTATTTTTAATCATATGATCAAGTCTTTTTTCGCGACATTAAGTTTTGTTACTTAGACCTATGTCAAAGTAAGTTCTGCAAAATTCGTTAAACTGGCGAAATTTGTTAAACGAGATTTAAATTTGTCCCGTCTGGAAACAGTCTTGTGATAAATGTTGGACAGCAAATTCATTATTACTTTTCCGCGTTTGAGATGTTGTTTTCGAATTTTAAAGATTTTTTTTTACTTGTAATCTTTTCTTCCCCATTCACGATTAGCAATACTTTTGAAATCGAGAAATTTATTCCAAACTTTTTAGCATATACATGGCTGGATTGCGGAAATTTATTCTGCAAAGTCTGCAATTTTTGGACCTGATTAATCCCGCAAAAATAAATCTCGCAAAAATATGTTATTTAAAAGTTAAGAAAATACAACCATAGAAACAAACTTCCTACCATAGAACCAGACACAATAAGAGAGCAATCGAAGTTAAAAATTGCGTTGGATATCTCTGCTCGATGTCCAATAAGAGTGTGAAGTCTCCTAAGATGAGAAAAAACATTAAAGTTTCAAAATATTGAAGATAAGAAAAGGGGAAATTCAGTGAACGAACATACCTTCCAGTTTGTACATCCCAAACACTACAGGTGTGGTCAAACGACCCTGTTAAAAGTTGATCACCAGAACTGTTGAACGCCAGACATATAATTTCAGCAGAGTGACCCTGGAATAAAGTATAATTTAATGTATTTTATGTATACCATTTTTGTTTACTAATTTTTTTAAACCATTTCAAGGTTTAAAGGTTTTCAAGGATGCACAGACAACCTGTTAATAAGCATCCAGTGACCACCAGTGACCACCTGTATTAATGTCCAGATTGAGTTGGTTGGGACACTTGGAAAGAATGGAGGAGGATAATTGGGTAATAAAGTGTAGAGACTTGATAGTTCCTGGGACGAAGCCTGGAGGTAGACCGAGAAAGACTTGGCAGGAGGCAATAAGGACAGACTTGATTCAGAGGGATTTGAGTTTAGATCTAACAGATTGGAACATGGGTCTTAATATACCCTGTCCAACCCATGCTAGCATGGAAAAGGGACGTTAAGCCGAGAATGATGATGGTGATGATGATATCAAAGAGAAATTATTGTGTAAAAAGATAAAAAAAAATGCAGAGTAAAATTGAATACTTTTATGTTGTCATGTGTCATTTATGTTTAGTAGGTAGTCTTATATTTCCTGAATAGTTAGGGGAATAGGATTTTAGAAATCTCGTTTACAGACAGTTATATAAATAAGCTACAACAATAACAAAATGCATGTACTGGCATACTAATGTGACAACAAACATTTCGAAGTGCACTTATACATCTAACTTACATTTAAAGTTGCTAATTCCACTCCTTTTTGCACATCCCAAAGTTTTGCAGAATTATCCATGCTCCCAGTAGCGACAATCGTACTTTGTGAGTTGAATGTAACGCATACCTATGTCAAATTAATTAAAGTCATTAAAACTTATAAGACTAAACTCCACAGAAATTTGACCATCACTACTTGCAGCTACCATTTTGGCTCACAGATAAGCAGAAAAAATGTACGACTAACATTATAAATAGATTGATGGATAGGTATAAATAGGACTCGTTTTTTCACTATTACACATCAGTATCTAGATTTGTTCAGTCACTGTAGGATTTTCACTTAAGCCAACGGAAAGAGAAAAATAACTACTACTTACGATTTCTGCAAGATGTCCTTTAAATGTATGATAACATTTGCCTGTTTCAGCACTCCATAACTAAAAAAACGAAAGACACACAACTAAAACTAAGCAATTATGTCCAGTATGTGTAAAAAACGGATCAAAAATATAAAAGATGGTAAATGGAAAATTTTTACCTTGCACGTTTTATCAAATGATCCAGTAGCAATTTTATCTCTAAAATAAAATAACATCATTAGTATCTATGAAATTCATAATTCTTTTTATTTATTCTTTATTCATTCATTCACTAATTCAGTTCTTACCCATAAGGATTATTGAAAGCCACTGCATAAACCACATTGCGATGACCTTCTAATGTATTCAGTTCTTCACCAGACGCTGTGTCCCAAATCTTACAAGTTCGATCATAACTACCTGTAATAAAACTAAAAAAAAACATGGTGATAGAACTTCCACAGTACTTGCACCCTAGAAGCACCCGTCAAATGTAAATCCTATAAATTTGAATAAATTTAATAAATTTACATATAAATTTATAGGATCTGATCAGACCTGCCTGCCAAACAAGTGGGGAGTCTACTATCGTGTGAACTTTTAACTTACTGAATCACTAGTGACCGTGTGAAGATACAATTTATCACAAATCTACCTGCAGTTGCTCATATGACATGGAAATTAATTAAAAATTGGTTTATCTTGTTTGTGCTGCTTCTTCATAATCCTATCAGTTTGTGAAAAAGACAGTGAAAATGAGGGACGAGCAAAACTAATAAAGTCAAATATACTTTGATGTTTGCTGCTTTACGCGGTAGTTCTTTGCAGATTTACTGCATCAGATTTGCATGGAAATAACTTGCTTTATTCATGTTGTACTCTCTTATAAATAAATCAGGCAAACAACAATGTATATTCTTAAATACTAATTAGTGTGACTTGAAATGAAAAAAAAAGCTATAAAATTGTGAGAATAAAAAAGGTAGGTTATGATCATAATTACCTTGAGCCTGATTTATTAAACGCAACATTTGTCAATGGTAAAATATGTGCTCTCAACACCTGTAAAAAGAATAATACTATATTTAGTGATGAACACTTTTGTTATGTATTATTGACAGATTTTCTTCCAGAAACAACTGACAAGTTTACCTTGAACAGGTAATATCGTTGTGTGATAGCAGATGCCAGTTTATTTTGAAGCTCTGTAATAAGTGAGTTAAGGAAATGTAGTTTTAGATTTAATGCCGAAAACGTCTACTTAAATGTTTATTTTAAGTTTAAAATATGATTTGTTTGCCATAATCCAAGTCTGTTGGCGAATTTTTTGGTCAACTTGGGAACAAAAAAATTATTTCCAACCATGATGACAAAAATGTCGCTAAAATAAACTCTTTTTAGTACCAAACATGTTTCTAGTTGGCCAACTCTTTTCAATTTCCATTTTAATTTTACTATGGTTTTCAATTGTATCTTTCAATCAAATTCAATGCAATTAACTTCTCCGTTTTCTGTCCACTACACTCTCAGGAAAAAATCATAAGATGTCAATAATTTGTGAAATTTTATCAGAGTGAAAAAGAAGCAATTTCATTCAAACAGAGAAGGAAATGGATGCCAAAATCATAATAAAGTATATCATTTAAAAGTGTTCTTGTACAAATGTTATATTGAGAAATTCTTTTCCTTAAAAAGTATTTGTTAAACATTTTTACATCATCAACGGAAATTAATACCCGGGAAACTTTATTCAAACAGTCATCCATAATCACTAGCGAAATGTAATTGTTTTTTGATTGACAAAACCACCTACAAAAAATTAGTATCAGAAGGTATGATTTTTAAGATCAAAGACAACTGCAGAGATATTCCTTCCCAGAGCATGTGTGCCATTTTTCTCAAGTGTTCATATTTAACTAAGTACAGAAATTGGTTATCAGTTAGTTTATTATGGAATGATGGCATGCATTGGAAACACGAAAGTGAAAATCTGTGAATAGTGAGATAAAAAATGTATATGCAAGGATAAACACTAAAATCGTGACAGGACAACAAATGTTAGCAAAAGCACCAGGCATCGAGTCATTCTTTATTGTCAGTTTTCTGAGTATAAATTTTACGGTTAGAAATATTTTGTTAGGGTCGATCAAAGGTTTACGACAAACAAAACATTATGGAAAAACAGCCTTACGGTATGCTTAAAAAACATTACTTTTCTTTACAACTTAAAAACGTGTGAATATCAAGACAAAAAATGTATACGCTAAGATAAACACTAAAACTGTGACAAGACGACAAATTTTAGCAAAAGCACCAGTTACAGCAACATATCCAGGATTTTTTAGGGGATACCCAACCGCTGGAACAAAACAGCAGGATGTCTGGGCCGGATGTTTTAGCAATTTTCAGTGCCTTAAACAGCTAAAAATAGGGTGATATCTACCTTTGAAATGTTGCGAAAAACACTAATGCATCTCTCCTTATCTTCTTTCTCCGGTAATAAAATTTGAAAACATTTTATTCTATTTTACAATAATCCTCTTATAGAAAACTGATGATACACGACATTGAGTCATGCAGAATATCACCTAAACTGAACAACACATGCCCTGCTTTTTTAGTAAATCCGCATCTTATAACCAAATAAGAGTTATGATTATAAATAAAAATGAAGATAAACAAACAAAAAAGTAACATTTCAGTGAATCTATCTTATAATATGACAGTTTACTAGTTTTACTCAGTTTTTTGGATGAAAAGAGAATATATATCTTAAGAAGGGAAGAAATAAATGCAGAACAGAAGATTGTGAAAGAAAAGTATTTGCAAACTTAAATTCTGCATATTTTTTTTAACAAGTATGAATATTTGCAATCTTTAATTTTGTATTTTCATTTGCAATTTTCCTGTAAATTGAGCATGAAATTCCGGATTATAAATAAAACATTGACAATTTGAGGTTGATAATTTCATATAATTACTGAGGTCCTATGCACACACAAACTTAAATTCCCTAAAAATTTCTTCCAAAAATAGTTTCCTTCTTTCAGGCAATACATTTGAATTCATGAAAGTCAAATACAATACAACAAAAGGATACTAAGTATAAGCTTCCGAACTTGTTCCAATCGTGAAGTAGTTATTAATGGTTCTCTTACAACCAGTTCATCAACAATGGCATCAACATCAGATCTATGGTGAAATACAAAATTCATGTCATATATATTACATATTGTATTATATTTTATACTTTAATTTTCATAGCAACTATCTGAAAAAATTCGTCAGTAACGAGAGTAGAAGAGTGAAAATCCAATCTCCATCATTTAATGTAAATTCTTCAATGGTGAGCACTGAAAAAAACTTACTCTGGTTTTAGATCTAAAAGATCAATAGATTTGGTTTTTATAACTTTGCTTTGTTCATATTCCAGTATAATGCCTAAAACAATAAAAAATGTGAGCATATCAGTGTAGCATATCAGGCCTTGCTATGAACCAAGCATTAAATCACTCACATAAATTTTAATAAAAAATTAACGATTTTTCCTCTGATTCTGCGCAACGCACAAAGCTATAGCTATTTTAAGGGGTGTGGGGGAGGTGGGTGTTCACAGAGCAAGCTCCATTAGCAGTGAATCCCAAACACTGTGCCCTATCAAATGATTGAAATCATTATCAATCATTACCCTGTAAGAAGAACCTGTTCTTCTTTAACTTGTTAGTGCTGCTATACTATTAAACTCAATTTCTATGTGCTTGTGACTTACATAGCCTTTTTGTAACATTAAACGAAAGCATAACTAAGGAAGGGGTGTTACGACAAGCATATAGGGACGTGTGGTAGAGATAGAGAGATAGATGTCCATATTTTACATGACCAACCTCACAAATATTGAGGGACAGAAGAAGATACATATATTTTAACCAACAATTGTACAGTTGTAAAATTGAAAAATTACTAAATATATAATAATATATGATACATTTGTACTTTTTGTTGGAAGGAGGCCACTACAATAGCTAAAAGCTAGAAGTATGATAGTCACCTGAGGACAGGCACAGACAGACATAGACTAGTAAACGACTAGGATACATGGACAAACTAAGACAGGGGGATATGCAGAATGTGTAATATTGAACCTTAAAATAATTTATAATTAAGATTAGTAAGATGTACGATAAACAAACTAGAACAGGGAAATATATATTTCCAAAACTTCGTAGCAACACAAGATTGCAAAGAATTTTCATAAAAATTACGACACGTTTTATTTTTATTAACATGTTTCGACTTTACCAAAGTCATCTTCAGAATATTATACAAAAGTTAGGGACCATCTACAAATTCTGTCTCCCAATATAACCGAATTGGCACGAATTAATTCGTCTCCCTTACCGAATTTTACTGTTCTTTTAGACGATTTTAATTCGTCTCAAATTGATACTCAAGACGATTTTTTTTAAATCGGCTTAAATTTAAAAAAATAATGCGAGACGAAATGAGCCGATGTCGGGACGATTTGACGATTGTTCTGAGCCGAATTTAATCTTTTATAAAGAATAAAATTTCGAATGTTTTTGTTGTTGGACTGTATGCGAATGTAAACGAATTATTATTTTCATTCGTCAACGATTTAATTTGTTAATCGACTAGTTTGTTAATAATTTGCTTCTTTTCGTTATAAAAACATCATGACTGATAATACAAGCGATAGTGATAGCGGAAGCGATCTAGAATGGTTATTCGCTGACGACTCAGAAGACGAAGAGGAAGATACTGTGGAATCTATCCAGCTGCTAATTGGAAGTGGTAAGAAAATTTTTCACTCAAGTCAAAATGTCCTGTTGATTTCGTAGGAATTATATGTGTAAAATTCGCATTATCTTCGTTAAAATTTAATATTTAAATGAGAGTCGTATTGTTTTAAAAACTTTTGAATCTCTGTTTCAAATAAATTTGTTATGTTTGTCATCGAACAAAATTCACTTATATTTCTCTTGAATATTCACGGAGCGTCTGTAACAACGAAGTACGAAAGGTTCTTTAATAATTTCTTTGTTATTTTGCTATCCATTTATATCTCAGCAATCATAGTGTGTATGATCAAATGACTTGCAGCAATGGAGAGAATATAGTCACGTGTCCCTTATTATTATATTTTTTTGATAATATATATTTATTATGAGTGGCCACCTGTTGCTTAAGAGTAGCGAAAAGAAAAAAAGAAAAGAAATAAAATAAAAACATCAACATTTAATTGTAACATTTTTTTGAAACTTTTAACAGCAATTAATAATTAAGTCCTGGGCACTAGGTTGTGAAATACATGTCAATAACAACGAAAAAAGATACCTGCAATACTGCTTTATTATAATAAGCAAATCATTTCAATGTATTGAATATGATTGGACGGATGTAAACAGATTAAAATAACTTTTAAAATAAAAGAGAAAATATCCCCAGGATTGTGTTATAGAGAGAGTTTGGAAATTGTCTTTACAGCTCCAAAACTCTAGAGCATGCGAAGAACATTGTATATTTTTATAAACAGAAAAAAGAACCCGACCGTAACTTTGTCAAAAAGCTTGAAAACGTAGCTGAGGCTCAGCATGTTTGTAAAGTTTTTCTTAAAGGTGTTCTTAATTCCTAGCCAAATTCAGACTCGCGCTCTTATACTAAAGTTTCTAACATAATAAAATAATAATAAAAATTGTTTGTTTTAGCTTCAAAAAAAAGGGTTGGCAGACCAGCTACAGAACACCTGCATCCGGATATTGACCTTGCATACGATCGTTCATAGAACAAAATTTGGCAGAAGCACATTTACGACGACGTGACGACGTCATGTACACGAATGGGGTCAGTTTAAAAAACATCTCCGACCACGTTAAAAATACATTGGGAATATCCGTTAACAAGAACACAATCCAACGTTTAATGGTACCTCCTCGGCAAAAGACCATTGCAAGCAAAAGATACAAACATTTGATTAACGCGTGTGTTCCACCAAAAAGGAACGATAGAGAAAAAGCCACTCATGATGACTTCCAATACACATGTGCTCAAGTAAACTTGGTCAACGAACTGGCAGTCATTCATAGCACAAACACGCTTTCACTTTCTGTCGACAACAAAAATAAGGTTGATGTAGGGATTCCAGCGACAAGTAGACGATGCCAAGTACGGCAAATTTATATTCAAGACAATGGGCCAAATTATAACGATCATGATTTTCCCCATCCAAATTCAAAATTAGTTCCAGCCGGTTATTTAATTTTAAAAGAAAAATCTTTAAGGAGTCGATCTTTATCTCCACCAAAGGAAAAAAATAAAATAAAAAAAAGATCACTATCTGAGAGCTCGTGCTTCAACAACGCTGCACTTCACCGCGCTAATCTTACCAGAGATAAATTAAACCGTGAAAAAGTAAAGTGGCCGCGCTCTGGTCCCTTGTTTATCCAACTTTATCCTTCACGGTTACACAATTTTTTTTCCAAAAGTTATTTAAATATTTCCTATGCTAGCTATGTGGGTGAAACCACCAGGCACATTTCTAGTAGAGTAAAAGAACATTTGAAAACTGATAAAAACTCACAAATATTTAAGCATATGCAGTCAAATCTTAACTTTAAATTACTATGTAACGAAGATTGTTTTTCTATTTTGGATTATGCAGACACTGATTGGCAGAGGAAACTCAAAGAGGGTATGTATATTTCTTGGTTGAAACCAGACCTCAATAAACAAGTTAAGCATTGCATCATCAATTTATCCGTTTAATTTTATGTTTTGTATTAGCTGCTTATTCAATATCGTTTTTGTTACTTAGATATTAATTTAACATGTGTAAATTCATTTAATAAAATTAAAAAATTGTACTTTTGGGAAATATTTAATTATCTTAAAACAAATTGTGTATATAAATTTTATTTAACTAACTTTTGTTAGTTTATCTAATATTATTTTGTCAATATTGATTAGCTTGTGTATAATTCATATAAAATTGTACTTTTGGGAAATATTTAAATAACTTTTGGAAAAAAATTGTGTATAAAGAGTGTATGTATCTAACTTTTGTATAATATTCTGAAGATGACTTTGGTAAAGTCGAAACATGTTAATAAAAATAAAACGTGTCGTAATTTTTATGAAATATATATGTGACTAACCTGTAATATTAATAGTAAGATGCATGGATGAACTTATGAAGACTTTTTTGAGCTTATAAATAGAGGCATCGCAAAATTTAATGAGGCATATGAGCCTGAAAATTATTCCAAGAGTGGATGGCTTGACTGCGAATAGATTTAGTACCTAATTGATTGGTACGTGAGAAAATACCTTAAATAAGACCAGATGACTGTGCCCTAGAATCTTATTTTGTACACACTGCGACCATTGGATTCATTATCGTCGTACCAACATCCCTGTTTTAACCCTTTGGATGCCTGGGGACCCCCAAAAACAAATCAATAAATCAAGAGATCTAGTGACTGGATTTACTTGAAATTTTGAGTAGACAGTCTTGAAGTAGCACGAAACTGGTATATATCTATTTGATTGGCTTAGAGTCATACAAATATGTAATGTTTACCTTAAAAGCTTAGAAAAAGTTTAAGCTAGCATACAAATAAAATATACAAAAATGGCTGATGAACCAAGTGGCTCTGGTGCTGAAAAAACACCAATAAAGCTTCCAAATATAAGAAATTGAGTTTGCAAGATGTTCTTGATGCTGTACTAGACTCATCATACGAATCAAGTGATGGAACAAGTGATGATGAATTTGGAGACAGCTCTTTTGATGAGAAAAACGAAAGTGATGATGATGAATACAACTTTTTTCAGGAGAACCCAGCTCCAGAGATAGCTAGCTTTTGTTAGATGTAGGTTATTGTAAACAGCATGATATTGTTCTTTGCAAAGTATCCAGAGATGCAGAAAAAAAGAAATTGTCACAAATAATTTCGAGAAATGCTTGTTCATGAATTGGTGCAACCGTACCTAGACGACAAAGAGGAAGCTGCTGTACACAACATGGGTCGCCCAAGTTTGGAGCCAGCCAGTGTTTCAAAGGTGGATGTTCTGGATGCCACAAGATTGTCAGGGACACACTATCCTTCAAAAATGACACCAAGACGAAAGTGCTGTATGTGTGCCTATAGAATCAACTCGATTATCGGACAGCGAAATAATAAAGGAACAGTCAACTATTGTCGAAAATGCGGCAAATATGTGTGTGAGAATTGTTTCGAAGACTTCCACACTAAAAATAACATCTAAAATATCATTTTTTGTTAGCTAGTGTTATTTTGTATTATTTATTCTCATAACAAGCGTTGCAAAGGTGAGATTATAGAGAATGAAGTATTTCCAGCTTTAATGATGTACAACAGTGGCTCGTTAGAGATAGTTAAGAACTTCTGTTACTTAGGTGATATGTTGGGCAGTGAAGGGGGTGTTGGAAGAAGTGTTACTTGCAGGATAGGTTCTGCTTGGAAAAAGTTCAGAGAGTTACTGCCTTTGTTGACTAGCAGAGTCTTGTCAATTGAGGTAAAAGGTAGGTTGTATGAGGCCTGTGTAAGAAGTGTTATGTTGTACGGTAGTGAGACATGGGCAGTGAAGCAGGAAGATCTTGACCGTTTAGAAAGGAATGATATGAGAATGGTTAGGTGGATGTGTAACGCCAGTCTGGGAGACAGAAAGAGTTCAGATGAACTAAGAAGTAGGCTAAGTATCCGTAGAATTAAAGATGTTATACAGATAAGAAGATTGAATTGGCTGGGGCACTTGGAAAGAATGGAGGAGGATAATTGGGTAAGAAAGTGTAGAGACTTGATAGTTCCTGGGGCAAAGCCCAGAGGCAGACCGAGAAAGACTTGGCAGGAGGTTATAAGGACAGACTTGATACAGAGGAAGTTGAGTTTAGATCTAACACAGTCTAGATCAGAATGGAAGAGGGTCATTAATATACCCCGTCCAACCCATGCTAGCATGGAAAACGGACGTTAAGCCAAGAATGATGATGATGATGATAACTAGAACTTATTAACCTTTTATTTACCTTATAAGGAATTTCCTTAGATTTTCCGATGTTTCAATTATTTCAATTATTTCAAAAAGTATTCAAGTAAATTCAAAACTATTTTTTTATTTGATCACTGCATTGTTCAGCTGTATTTACTGAGAGAATCATGACTTCCAACACAGTCATTAAAGCAGGAGACAGCTTTAAACTTGATATTTTTGAGAAATTTTGTATTTTTCCGAATTCTTTGTTGCCAGGTAACCAAGGCTCTGTTGCTATGGAAACATTTTTTTAAATTGTTTTTTGCATTTTTGTAATCTCTTATCTATATGCTGTCAGAAAATATATAGTTTGTTGGGGTTTACTCTTACCAACAAAACACTACATTAATTTTTAATGACCTATTTAAGTTACAACCAAAAAACTTCAAAAAAATTCCAGCATCCAAAGGGTTAATAGAAGACTGAGCTTTCAAATGTAAAAGATGCAGTGCTGAGACTGTTCCTTTACTGCCACAGATGACAGATATAACAATTGAAAATGAAAGATTTGATGTGGTAAAATCATTTCGCTACCTTGGAGATGTTGTGGATCAGACTGGTGGGTGCTTCTCTGCCACTACTGCTAGCAGGCCATTCCTTGAGACGAGTGCGATCACACGCGCACTCGCCCGCACACTCGTAAAAAAATTTACGAGTGCTTTTTATCGCACTCGTGAATTTTTTCTTTTTCTAAAATATTATAGAACGATGAAAAAGGCTATTACGCTGATTACATAACATTCATTTCTTCAAGATTGATTTGTTTAAAAAGTATAGAGAACATTAAAGTCGGCCTCTTTCCTTCATGCTGACACTCTTATGCTCGGCTGGTGCATTACGCTGACACTCGAACGAAAGACGGAAGACCATTTGGAACCATGCCACAAGTCAGTCCGACCTTCATCGTCACATAGAATACTGCGAAAAGAGTGCGCACCCATGCAAGTTAATTATAACTAGAACATGGGAGAATCCTTAATACAGCTTTCGGACGACTGTTTTCGTGAGGTAATACCAAAGAAAAAACATGTTGAATAAAGTTTAAAAAATCTTTTTAAAAGGGGAAAGAGAAATCAAAAATGTCTAGAAATATATTTAATGCAAAAACCATATAGCGAATCTACCAACACATCATCGCGTTCAACGTTGTTTCAACCTTGCACTTGTGGTTAATACGTTTTACACAATTCATTTCTATACAGCTTAAATAACATATAACGTTGCAGTAAACAAAAAATAGTTAAGTGTGAATCACACTTGCAAATATCCACATCGCACTTGTAAATTTTGCTTACGAGTGCGATTTTTCGCACACCATAGCACTCGTAATTTTTTTAGCGGGTGCTTTTTGTAGCTCTGACATAGTTTTATTCAAGAAATGGCCTGTGCTAGGATAACGGGTGCCCGGAAACACTTTCCCGAGCTATTACCAATACTAACAAATAGAAGCATATCACTGAGATGTAGAGGCCATGCCTACCAGACGTGTGTCAGAAGTGTGCTACTGTATGCAATGCCTCAGAAACTTGTCCGGTGAAGACAGAATATATCCACCCTCTCGAACGAAATGAAAACATAATGGTAAGATGAATATGCTCTACCGAGTTGAGTGAGAGAAAATCGATGTGCCAGCTGAGAAATACACTAGGAATCAAAAACCTCAATGATGCTCTTTGCTACAACAGGCTTAGATGGTTTGGCTACCTAGAACGCATGGGAGACAATATGTGGCCTAAGCAAATAATTGAATACAAGATACCTGGGACAAACAGTAAAGGTAGTCAAAAGAAAAAATGGATGCATTGCATAAAAAAAGACCTTGCCTATTTGAATATGGAAAAGGGAGCAGCTCAAGATAGAGAAAGTTGGAGAAATCTGATAAATCCAAGAAAACAGCATGCTGTCCAACCCTCAAGCATAGGGAACCAAGGACGTTAAACCAGATAGTGAGTGAGTGAGTGAGTGAATAGCAAGGTTTTGAAGCACATAATATTTGTTTAATAGCAACACTGGGTTGTCCCCAAACTTGACAACAATAAAGAAGATGGAAGTGAAAGATAGCATAATAAACAAAAGTAAGAACGTCCTTGGGCGTCTAAGTTTTTCTAAAGCTCCATTTGCTCGCTTTAACTTGACAGCAGTAGCATTGATTTGCGATTTTCAACTGAGACTTGGACCTAACAAAACACCAAGGTATTTAATGCAATCATTGTGGAAGATTCTCTTTCCACCAATAAGAATTTTTACAAGATTTAATAGCTTATTACAGGGGCGGATTTAGCTATGGTGTACTGGTGTATATACACCAGTAAAAATTTATCTCCAAAATGTTAAGGTATCTCTGTGAGCCTGTTTTTTTAAAATTTTACGCCCAAAGTCTGAACAAGGCAGGATAACACCCGTGTGCACGCCCTCAGCCTGTAAAACTTGTTTTCGGAGTCCCCACTCTCCGTCCCCGGGTTCAATGGTCTTGTTTCTATCAAAAAATACAAATCACCACTCTCATCCTGCAAAATATTTGATTTTCCGTGTCTGTGCGGGCTTTACTATTTACACCAGTTCTGCTGTTGTAAGCTGCCCATCTGGCTGGGCAAAATTTCTCTGGTGTTTTTCTCTGGTGTAGGCAAGTGGTGTAAAATGCAAACTGTATGGCAGAGCGATCCAGGACTAACATACACCTGTATGTTAGTCCTGGATCGTGTAGACTTCAAAACAAAGCGACTTTTTCTGCCTCCATTAGGGATCGTCCCAAAATTTTTGTATGTTTTTTTCGTATAATTATACGAACGCTACGAAGTACTTCGTTTCGTTAAACGAATGTCATACAAAGTGCTTCGTTTAAAATAAAAAATATAATGAAGTTTATACAAACTTTTTTAATACATGATACAAACTTAAACAAAGTTTTTTTAACATACAAAATGAAATGATACGAACTTTGAACGAAGTAAATTGCTATACGATCTTGAAACGAACTTCAAAAGTACCGGCATAATTGCGCATAATTATTTCAATACGAAACCAGATATAAAAGAATTAAACGAAGATTTTTTGAAATATGAAAAGAAATGATACGAACTTTAAACTAAGTAAATTACTATAAGAACTTAAAACGAACTTCAAAAGTACCGGCATAATTGCGCATAATTATTTCAATACTAAACCAGAAATAAAAGAAGTAAAATATACGAGGTTGACTTCTTTGAAAAGACTAGCAAAATAACGTATTCGTAGGTTCAATCTACACAATCTACGGCGATCTCTTAGCTTCTACGATCCCGTTTTCATGATTTTTAAACGATCTACGGCGATCTCTTAGCTTCTACGATGCCGTTTTCATGATTTTTAAACGATCTACGGCGATCTTTTCGCTTTATACGATCCTGTTTTTATGATTTTTAAACGATCCACAGCGATCTTTTCGCTTTCTACGATCCCGTTTTCATGAATTTTTAAACGATCTACGGCGATCTTTTCGCTTTCTACGATTCCGTTTTCATGAATTTTTAAACGATCTACGGTGATCTTTTCGCTTTCTACATTCCGTTTTCATGAATTTTAAAGGTTCCACAGCGATCTTTTCGCTCTCTACGATGCCGTGGAGACAATCCCTAGAGACCTTTGATAATAACTCCAATTAAAACAAACGAAGTTCGTATAACGAAACGAACTTTGTTTGTTTGTTGAAAAAAATTTTAATATAAAGACTATAGATAATAGCCCAATTATAGCTAATAAACGAACTTCGTATAAGCAAATTTTTATACAAACTTCTTTGAAATGATACGAACTACATACAAACTTTATTTTAAATGATACGAACTTTATACAAACTTGTAATTTTGATGATACGAAAAAGTTAGTATTAAAAATAAAATGATGCGAAAGATTTAATAAATCGATACAAAGTTTTTGATACGAATTATACGAACTACGTACAAACATTTTGAGACGATCCCTTAAAGAGGAGCGTAATTTTAGTGAAGCTTGTTAATCGTCGTAGCAAACTTTTACACTTGATTGGTATACGTTTGTTTACATTATTTTGCAATATTTTTATATCATGTTTTTTCATCGTGGGTCAGATTTTGTTATTAGATATTCCAAATTGCATCTAGCTGGCTGATGGTAGAGCTAATAGTGAAGTGAGAGACATCATCATCATTCTCGGCTTAACGTCCGTTTTCCATGCTAGCATGGGTTGGACGGGGTATATTAATGACCCTCTTCCAATCTAATCTAGACTGTGTTAGATCTAAACTCAACTTTCTCTGTATCAAGTCTGTCCTTATAACCTCCTGCCAAGTCTTTCTCTGTCTGCCTCTGGGCTTTGCCCCAGGAACTATCAAGTCTCTACACTTTCTTACCCAATTATCCCCCTCCATTCTTTCCAAGTGCCCCAGCCAATTCAATCTTCTTATCTGGATAACATCTTTAATTCTACGGATACTTAGCCTGCTTCTTAGCTCATCTGAACTCTTTCTGTCTCTCAGACTGGCGTTACACATCCACCTAACCATCCTCATATCATTCCTTTCTAAACGGTCAAGATCTTCCTGCTTCACTGCCCATGTCTCACTACCGTACAACATAACACTTCTTACACAGGCCTCATACAACCTACCTTTTACCTCAATTGACAAGACTCTGCTAGTCAACAAAGGAAGTAACTCTCTGAACTTTTTCCAAGCAGAACCTATCCTGCAAGTAACACTTCTTCCAACACCCCCTTCACTGCCCAACATATCACCTAAGTAACAGAAGTTCTCAACTATCTCTAACGAGCCACTGTTGTACATCATTAAAGCTGGAAATACTTCATTCTCTATAATCTCACCTTTGCAACGCTTGCATACAAACTGAATGTCAGCTCTTAACCTTCCACCAATACTACTGCACTTCTTATGTACCCAATACTTGCAAGTCTGACAAAAAATTGAGTTACTACCAACCCCTTTCCTGCAAACTCCACAAGGCCACTTTCCAACTACAATGAAAGAAATATAAACAGATATACATGGAATGAGAAGAGCAATATTCAGTTAATTTTGTGGCAAGTTTAGCTATATATGTAATTTCAGGTTTTGCTACATTTTTTGTTTAGCTTATTTCTAGCGTTTATTTTTAGAAGTACTGTCCACCAAATTTGTTGCATTTCGTTAGCAAAAAGTTGTAAAATTTTAAATAGGGACAAAGCTTAAAATTTTCGTTGAGTTTTTTTTACATCTTCTATACCGAACGGGTTAAGCAATTTATTTGTTTTTGTTAGCTTTATAGGTTTTTAGTGATTTTAGTTTTCAAATAAAGTTTACTTCGCCTCACATGTACATTAAAAAGTTTGTTATGATTTTAAAACATCCTGATTGGTTTAAATTCTCATGAAATCAAGCTGATTGGTTTAAACAACAATGCAGTAGCGGAATTAACTGTAATTAATTTGATAAACAAGGCTGTTTTTTTTTCGATCTTCGATTTTGCATTTTCATACAGAAAATGCCGTTAACGCTTTCAGGTTACATTCATGTGTTTTTATTTTGTAGCTGCAACGGCAAAACTTGAGTACAGTGGTATCATGCATCTACTATACACGACACTGAAGAAACTCAATTCCGTCCCAGATTTTATGTAATATTTAAGACGTAAATGTAATACTTAATTTGAATAAAAAAAACAGGAAAATTTGATGTGTTCAAAGTTGTACAAAAAAAAAGTAAAATTTACGTGACTTGAAGTAAGAATGAGAAGTTAAGCGGTTTATCAACAACTCGTTCAGGGGTTGATTTTAAGCTGTTTTGACCATCAGAGGGCGTTAAAGGGCGGTTGTCTTGTTGGGCGGTTCAAAAGGCCTTCTAAATCCCTTTTCGAGACTATTTTACACCAGTCAAAAAAAATCCTAAATCCGCCCCTGTATTAGTATGTCTAAAAAGTATGATTTCTGATTTACTAGCATTGAGGGATATCTTGCTGACATTGCGTCAATTCCAGAGAAATTTAAGGTCAAGATTTAATTTTTTAGAAAGAGACTTGAGAGATTTATTAATTTGGAGAAGATTGGTGTCATCAGCGAAATGGTGCTCTTCAGAAAATTTAATAGCATTTAAGGCCTAGAAGTGGGCCTAGAACAGAACCTTGAGGAACTCCATGTTTTATGATAAAGTATTTTTGACAAAGACAAATTGGCTACGATCAGATAAATAAGATCTGAAAAGTGAGAGAGCCTTGCCTCGGATTCTATAGTGAAAAAGTTTTTTCAGTAATATTTCATGATCAACTGTATCTTTCAGCAGGTCGATATAAATGCCACAAGCATAATGACCTTTATCAAGGGCGTCCAGGATTTTCTGAGATATATTGAGAAGTGTGTGAGAAGTGGAGTAATTTTTACGGAATCCAAATTGGTGGCTATATAAGATTTCATATTTATTGAGGAATTTGTAAACACGTTTGTGAAGAAGCTTTTCAAAAATTTTATCAATATTGAACATAGGTGAAATAGACCGAAAATTAGTACAATCTATTTTAAAGCCTTTTTTCTAAAGAGGAATATCTTTGGGAGTTTTTAGGTTTTGTGGATAGACACCAGTTGAGAGACATATATTGAACAGTATACTAAGTGGAACTGATAAAACTTTGCTGGTTGAGAATAGTATTTTTTTGGGAATACTACATGGACCCGTTCCTTTATTAGCGTTAAGGAATTTTATGCACTCAGCAATTTCTAGTGGTGTTGTACAATTAGGTCATATGGAATTGAGTAATGGATTACCTAAAAAACTAGATTTTATCAGCAATGGAAGAAAAGAAGTTATTGAATTCGTTAGAGATAAGAACCGGGTCGGAAGAGATAGGACCATTTATATTGAGAGATGATGGTGCAAAGTTATCAGAGTGATTAATTGAAATAATTGACTTCACCCCTGTCCAAACATTTTGGATATTGTTGGAATTACCCCGAAAATATTCCCTGTAGAAATTTGCTTTGCTTTGCCTACAGAGTGAAACAATGCGATTACGGTATTGTTTGTAACTGTTATGGTATAAGGTCTTTTGAGTAGAATCTTTACAATTTAAGGATTTGTAGAGCCGATTACGAACCTCAATTGAACTAACGATACCACTTGTCATCCATGGGGATTTAGAAGTCAGTCTAGTCTTTTTAGGAGGAAAACGTTTAAAAGGGAAACTTGAGGAAAGTATTAATGGTATTAAAGAAATTATCAAAACTAGTATTCATATCTTTTTTGTGGAGTTGTAAGATATATATATATATACCCTGTCTATTATTTCCAGGAAGGGGCATGGCTTAGATGGGTAGTCCTAGAGTATTTAATGCTCATTTTGAGCTATGCAAACCCAAATACGGTCAGCACTCTACTGAACATCTCCTTGCAACATCCAACGGCCCACACAGTGTACATCAGCCCGATTTCTCACGAGGGTGCCGACTCGCCGAAAGCACAGTATATGTGATGGCGACCACGGGCGTTTTTCGGGTTTTTTCAAGGTTTTCGTCTGTAACCGCCCGGAAAGAGCCTGGGCCCGTCCGAAACCACCCGAATTGCGCCTGAAATGCAACGCGCGCAAGGTTATTGTTCTCATTTAAATTTTGTCGAGAAGAAGGAAGGTGCTATTTTGTTGTTGTACTCTCAGTTTATTAATTGTGGGATTTTATTACAGCTATTTATGGAATAAATGATATAAAAAACAGTTTTTTCCAGAACTCTTCCACTACCACTGCTCGACATTAAAAGAATACATTATATATACATGGAAATAAATGTTTAAAAAAATCTTGTTTCGGGTTTCTCCAGGCGAAATTTTAAGTTTTTTTTAAAACGCCGGAAGTCGTCCGACAGCCCCATGGTTTTTGCGGCGTTTCCGGCGAGTCGGCACCCTCATGATGTCTCTCACATGGCTTGGGTTAACCCGGGGGGTTATGGTAACATTCACTCTGCCATATTGAATCACCGCCAAGGAGAAACGAACCCTGGTCTCCTGCACAAAGTGCGAGAGTTATAACCACTAAAGCTACCACCAGTGCCATAATAATAATAATAATAATAATAATAGTATAATAAAAACAACAGACCACAAAAGTCAAATCCATTTGTTTAAAATTGATTAAACCTTCTTAAAGAGAGAGAGAGAGAGAGAGAGAATATAATTAATCAGTGCCTTTTAAATCTTCTGTTCTTAAAAAACCAGTATTTCAATAATAGCCATTTTAATCCCATGACTTGCTTTTTTTAACTAGAATGTATGGCACTAGAATGTGTATGCACGCTACTAAAATCTGCAAAATAGGCAAGCAAAAACACAAAAAGAGGGATTAAATTAAATTTTAAATACCTGGTGGGTAATAGCGTAATAAAAACCTTCTAAGTTTCATAATGATCTAACTGGGATAAAATTTGCTTGACTTGACACTTGATTTGAATTTTGAGTTGAACCACCGCCAGCTTTATAGTCCTGCATGAAAAATCCCGCTGATGTGACCGTCTACTTTAGATATATTTCAATGGCTTCACTCACCATGTTATGCACCACTGCAGTAACCCATCGAAACAATCAATAGGTGAGGGCACCGCAATCAAAACAAACAAAGTCGCTTTCGATTTGAAAGCAACATGGTGATGGTTGTAAAAGGGATTGTCTCTTAAATTGCTTTGCTCTGCAAGCTTTCATTGCATCACCCCATAAAATAAAAACACGTGGACTTAAGATTGTTTACCAGTACGATATTTTATATTTATTCCTTAGGTAAATTTATGTGATACCGTACTACTGACGATAAAATAACACAAGTTATCTAGGCATATAAAACGTTTGGCTCAACTCAATACAAGAAAGGAATGGCACGACCTGTTGTTGGACAACGACGTGGCTTTGGTTTAATGTTGTTAGCTACTCAGATATTCCAAATTGGTACTGATAGGATTCCCCCCATTACATTGGCAACAGTTATACTGAATGTTGCAATATACTTAAGACTGATACCGTTTTTGCCAAGTGTTCATGGAGCATGTACAAGTAATAATCTTGTTCTGAGTAAAAATCAATGGCTTAGACTTGTTTATTCTTCTTTTTATCACCTGGATGACATGCATTTGTACTTTAACATGGTATCCTTCATCTGGAAAGGCATAACTTTGGAAAGAAAATTAAAAAGTCGAATGTTTCTAATACTATTAGTAACATTTTCCATTCTCACTCAAGTAACTATGCTGCTGATTAATCAAATATTTGCTGAAATATTTTCAAAACCACAGTATTTATATTCATGTGCAGCTGGATTTTCTGCTGTTTGCTTTGCTTTGAAGGTTCTGACAACTGCTGATTCAGATAACAATGTATCTGTTATGGGTATGCCTATCACTGTACCATCACGATATGCCTGTTGGGTTGAATTAATACTCATCCAAATTCTTGTTCCAAATGCATCCTTTACTGGGCATCTTGCTGGTATTTTAGTTGGTCTGATGTATACACATGGTCCACTTTCCAAGATTTTACGCACGATTGACTTGATTTTTTCAGGTATATATATTTTATAACCCACTATTAATTTATATTGGGTATTAATATATAAATATATCACTCAAATGATGTGAATTCTTTTTTGTTATAAACAGGCACATGCTTTTCAGAACCTTGATTAACTTATGACTGGTTTCCATTTATGACTTCTCATTTGCATCTCCCAACCTCTTGCAGTGAAGCCTTTAATTTTGCAACTTGGAAAGTTTTAACTCCAATGTATAGATCTTATTTAGAATTATCTTCATTTCAAAAAATTGTCTATAACATGAGAGAAATTTTGCTCTTTTTTGGAAATTTCCAAATTAGAGAGAATATCCAAATTTGGAGATTCTCTCAAAAATATTTATAGACAAAAAATGAATGATTCTGAAATCAAGATTTAATTTTATGACATCACTCGATGGCAGAGTTATAAAAGTAAAATTCACAGAGATAAAACCGGTTGGTCAGTCAATTGATTTAAAATTTCCCATGTTTCAATTGTGAGTGTAAAAACTCCTGCCAATATCTCCAGAACAAAAGGCAATAAAATTTCCATTATTTCATTCTCACAGTTTTTGACAAGAGTGGGCAATTTAATTTTTTATCATTTATATATCATTCTTTATTTAAAATTGGTCTTTGGACTGTGTCAAACATCTGTGCAGAACATATAGAACTAAATAACTCTCTCTCCCCTAATACTTCCCGCTCCTATTGTTTTTTTCTGTTTGTTATTACATTGCTATCTCCTATCCTAAATCAGGAAATTATATCTCACAAAAAGAAAATCCCAGAAAAACAAAAAAAATTGATAATATGAGTAGATAGTAAGCAAAATGACTATTGTTGTGCCCCACTTAGTAATACCTGCCCCACTTTGTAATAATTTTTGCCCTACTTGATAAATCAATTTTTCAATAAATCAATTGTGAATATACTTTTTCTTCTTTTTATTTTTAGTTTTTACTGATCATTCACATCGTTTTTCATTTGAAAGAACAGCAAGAGGTTAGTTACCATTTGCCTACTACTTTATTTCAGCCTTTTTTCATAACATTTGTCTTAAGGTAAAAATTGACCATTCACAAAAGTTTTTTTTCTGCCAACTTTTCTACATAGTCGATTCATAAAAATTTCAAAAATAATTTCTGGGTTTAGAAGATAATGTTTCACCTTCCATTGCCAAATTTTTGAATTCATGCTCTTTCAAAACCTGAAATAAATTTTAAGAAAAACAGCAATAATGCTTTGAACATAATGTATTCCAAAAAAGCTTATTAACAACACAACAGTCTTTAAAAATAAATTTGCCCCTTTTTTATCATTGTAGGCCAATTTATATGTATGAATACAAAAAAAAGTATTTCATTGCCTATTTACAATTCTATATTGGATGTTATTTCAGCACCAACACTTATGAAAGTTTTTCTTGGAAAATCTCTCTAATTTAAATACTTTATTGCATAAATTTTGCAGCATGAAAATTTTGCTGTCATCACAAATATGTGAATTTCACAGGAAATTTTGTTTTAAAAACGCGAAATTTTCAAGCAGCAAATGTTTGCTATACATTTCCTTTTTGTGGGATAATATTTTGTAGAAGTCTTTGAACTTTTTCAAAAGTAAATTATATGAATAGTACAAAAACAATATAATAATTTTCAAATTTTGGTTGATATACGTTATGTTTACTAACCTATGTCTATTACAAGTTAAATAAATCAAAAATGTTTCTGTCAATGTCACCCTCTTCCATGGTCGTGCCATCGAATTCTTGGTCATTATCGGGATTCTGATTATTCTCTGTAGTATCACTTTCGATACCGTGCTGTGTTTCATCTTAAGCGCTTAAGAAAAAACACATAAGAACATAAAGCATTTAGATTTTCAGGGTAAAATAATCAAATTGAGAAATATTAAGGCTTTAATTAACAAAATTTTAAGAAACTCTGGGATCAATCAAACGATGAGACTTATAATAAAAAAACGTATTTGAGGATCGATTCGAAGCAAAAGGCGCCAAAAAAAAGTTTTAACAAATAAAACGATTTTATTAGGAATTTAAAATTTACATTCAGGATGTTTTACTCCTGATTTTCAAAAAAAATTTTACTAGATACTGGAAGAACCGGAGCCACTCCCAACAGACGTCAGTATAAAGGCGACGACGACGACGACGAACAACTACAGCGTGCTATTAGCGACAGTCTTCAACAAACAAGGTTCCAGCAACAAACCAGACCGCAACCGCCACCATATGGATGGAACATTCCACAAGACAACCCACCCACATACAAAAACAAACTTTATCCAAATTTAACTAACGAAGAATCCACTTCTCACACACCTTCAGCACCACCATATGTCAATGACAGACATTCGTCTCCACATAACCCTTACTACACTGCGGAAGAGAACAACCAACTGCCATACCCAGTAAACACCCCACCGTACCCCATGAGTGACATTTTACCACGTGTACCATTACATAGTAGTGAAAATCCAGGAAATGCTGCTACGTCTGACAGCAAAGAAGATGTTAGAAGTGCTCGACTAAGAAGATTCGATCGAAAATAAATATTCAACTATAGCAACAATTATTCCTTGACATTTTCAAGCAACTGCTTAATCAGCGATTAACAGCGATATCCTTTGCACTGATTATATCAAGAAAGATAAAATTGCTTTTGTGTAAGACGTTATTCATGATATGAGTGATAGAGATTCAGGATTGTGCAATTTGTCGACGTTCAGAGGGACAAGTTATCTTCAAATTGGCAGCCCCTATGTACTAGGAACAAGCAATATTAAAAAAAACAGTTTAAAATCTTTAATTTTCCACCGTTTGTTAATAGGACTATATAATTTGTCGATAGAGACTTTTTTTAAGTTTTTTTGATTACGGTATATTTATATGTTCTGTTGTTCATGTTTTCTACCTACAACAATGTGTGAGCATGTACATTGTTCTAAAGGCAAAATCAAATACTACGTCGCACGGAAAGTCAGGTATATCATATTCTATAATTTAAAGTGTAACATTTCTTGGCATAAAAGCTTAGCGACGCCCCGGTGACCCAACGTCAAGCTCAAATTACGATAAAACGTGACATGAGGTGATAATTCGCATAACGTTTATAACTATACACCCTTTTTTTAAAGAAAGAAAAATTTTTTGGAATAAATTTTGGCGATTGAAAGGTTATTAATGCAAAATGTGGAACCATTTTTGCCATTGAAATCTGTCCAGAAGAATATGAAGACCAATATTTACGACATTTTTTATGGGAGAAAAGTACTTCATTTTTTTTATTTTGAGTATTTCCCTAGGAACATTATAACATGAAAATGTGTTTTTGAACAACATAATACCGAGTTCAAATGTTCAGCGAAATACATTAAACTATTATAGTCTAACAAGTCGTCTTCAACGTTCATTCGTCGTTAACGTTCGTTTGTGTCAGCGTTTACTTGTTAACGTTTATTTGTGTCAGCGTCCGCTTGTTAACGTGCACTTGTTAACCCTATTCCAACTGGGCTTTTAAGGGCTCTCAATCGCTGGGGGGACCATTTGGTCCCCCCCTATGTATCTTCTGATTGAGAAAGGCTAATTACTTCAAAGTTAGTATTTGATAAATAAAATCAATTTGATTTTAAAAAAATCATGATGACGTCATTAATTTTAAGATGACGTCATCAAAACCCTCAAATTGGACTCTTGGACTTAATCAAATGACGGAATTGATTTCATTAGCTACGGCTCTATTTTTTTTTAGTTTTGTATTTGTTGTTTAAACAATTCAAAAAAACTATTTATTTTTGGCGATGTCACGCATATTATGACGTCATCGTCATCGATAAGAAGGACGAAAATTTCCCTTTACAGAAATCAACATACGTTGATAAAAAGATAATTATTTGACTTCGCTTAACAGTAAAAACTAAGTTGATATATAAAATCTCTGTAAATTTGCAAAAACAATGATATATAATAGTATATATTTCATTTTTTTATCAACTTATTGTCTTTTTTCCATGATAACAGATGACAATGGATTAGTGACATGAAAATGTACCCAAAATGAGTAAATGTCATTTTTGAGTTTGTTTTTTCATTCTATATTTTAAAAACAATAGTAAAAGTATTGAAATTGATTTATTTCAGCCAAATTAAAAATATATATACTTTTTGGATTTTGACAACCTCAATAAATTGAATGAATGCTGAAGGTGATAATAATTTTTTCCAAAAAAATTACGGCAAAATATTGCTAAATAAATTTTAGAAAAAGTCAGAAAAATTTCAGGGCCATATCATAATCCATAAAAATTTATGCAACAAAAACTGGTAAGGGGGGACCCATTTGCCCCCCCCCCAGTTGGAATAGGGTTAACGTTTACTTGTCAATGTTCACTCGTCCAACTTCACTTGTCAATGTTAATTTGGGTCACCTTTCACTTGTCAACGTTTATTTGTGTCAATGTTCACTTGTTAACGTTCATTTATCAACGTCCTCTTGTCAACGTTCACTTGCTAACGTCCGCTTGTCAAAGTTCACTTGTCAACGTTCATTTGTCAATGTTTACTCGTCCAACACTCACTTGTCAACGTCACTTGTCAACGTTTACTTGTTAACGTTCACTTGTCAACGTAACTTGTCAATGTTCATTTGTGTCGCCTTTCACTTGTCAATGTTCATTTGTGTCGACGTATCACTTTCAATGTTCACTTGTTAACGTTCACTTGTCAACGTTCACTTGTCAATGTTCACTCGTCCAACGCTCACTTGTCAACGTTTATTTGTGTCAATGTTCAGTTGTCAACGTTTACTTGTCAACGTTTATTTGTGTCAATGTTCACTTGTCAACATTTACTTGTCAATGTTCACTCGTCCAACACTCACTTGTCAATGTTCATTTGTGTCAATGTTCACTCCTAAACATTCACTACACCAATTTCTTATTATTATTTGAAAGATTTCTTTATTTTAATAAAAAGGCGCCAAATTTGTTTGTCAAGGCATACAAAGCGAGCTTCTTTACCTTGAAAGGTAAAAGTTCTCCATGTGAAATTACAAAAGTTTTTTTAAAACAAATCTGCTTGAACTGCGGGAGAGAGCCTAATCAGACAACGGAAACGTGGTATTGCATGTATATAGCCGAATTTCCTCTAACATATTTTGTACCTTGGATCAGAGGTTTTGTTGTTTTAAAAGTCATAATATAACACGGGAGTACTGTTAATCCTCGATTAAGATTAATTTTAGTACCTGGGGTATTCACGCGGGCAACTCAATAAATTAATTGCACAACACAACAGTATGACTTCCGAAAACAGGCACTTATTACAAATTATCCAAAGTAATTCAAACAAAAGACGAAATAAAACTGGAGTGAGAATGAAAACTACAACAAACTTGTTGCTTATTTCTACTCATTTCGTTACCTTACTTCCCAATTCAGCATACTTTGCAGAAAATGGAAATACAGTTGAACTCATGTAATTCGGATCTCCAAGGGGATTCAAAATTTGTTCGAATTACATGAGTTTCGAATTATAGGAGTTTGATTTTTTTCGGCCGAATTTTGGTGGGGAAGTGTTAGCGGGTTTACAGCGCTATTAATTATCAGTGTTGTAACATCCTATAGAGTAAAACGACGCGTAGTATTTGAGAAATAAGTTGCTATTTTCATGTAAAACAAGTGTCACAAATTTTTATGTATTTTTCATTTAATTTTTCGTATTTATCTGTTTTAAACCTCCGTTGACATTTCAAAGAGGAATTTTCAAAAACTCTTCTTTTCCTTATTTTTCTTTCAGGTTGCAGTGTGCTAGTGGGAATATTGTATTTCTTGGCTACATCTTTGTTCAAGCGTCCCTTTTCCACATCTTTTAAAGCATTGTACTTTATTTTCAAAGTCACCTCATTGTGTTTCCTCTTGGATGCCATTGTTGGAATGTAAAATATCAACAGACAAACAAAAACGATCTGTTCTAAAACTACAGACGAATGCGTAGACGAGTAACAGACGAGTACAGACGAATCACAGACGAGCACAGACAAGTTACAGACGAGTTACAGACGAGTACAGACGACTTACAGACGAGTACAGACGAGTTACAGACAAGTGCAGACGAATCACAGACAAATCACAGACAAGTAACAAATCACAGACGAGTCGATTTATTTTTCTATCTTTAAAAATGAAACTTCATAAAAAGAAAAGTTAGTTTCCCCACTGATTCTTTACAATTTTAAAATAATGTAGTTTTCCCGAATTTCTCATAAATGTATAGGACGCTACATCAATGTTAAAAATTGAGGGTATTAGGAACGGACGACGATAAATCGATCTACACAATGCGATTTTAGGTGAATGCGACAGTTGTTCCAGTCACCTGCTGGGTTACGAACAATTCAAACAAAAACATTGAAGATAAACTACGAAAGTTTCTTTTTCCTCAGAGTCAAATCAAAATTATAATGAAAGATATATTCGAAGGGCTCTATGAGAGCAAGGGGAGCAAGAACTTG